>JARVZY010002725.1:0-441000 GCA_030686995.1 Artemisia argyi | reverse complement strand
AAAGAAATGGGTAAGAACGTATTGAAACGGATGAAAAGGACTAAACGTGTGTAAATCGTGTTGTTGGATTAGTTCGGTCTCATTAAATCGGTTATGATTTTATTCGGGTTATAACACATGCATAAAAAACGTGTAAAAACAAACAGAAATGGGTAAAAACGTATGAAAACGGATGAAAACGGACTAAACGTGTGTAAATCGTGTTGTTTGATTAGTTCGGTCTCATTAAATCGGTTATAATTTTATTCGGGTCATAACACATGCATAAAAAACGTGTAAAAACAAACAGAAATGGGTAAAAACGTATGGAAACGGATGAAAAGGGACAAAACGTGTGTAAGGATTAGTTCGGTTCCATTAAATCGGTTATAATTTTATTCGGGTCATAACACATGCATAAAAAACGTGTAAAAAACAAACAGAAATGGGTAAAAACGTATGGAAACGGATGAAAAGGGACTAAACGTGTGTAAATCGTGTTGTTGGATTAGTTTGGTCTCATTAAATCGGTTATAATTTTATTCGGGTCATAACACATGCATAAAAAACGTGTAAAAACAAACAGAAATGGGTAAAAACGTATGGAAACGGATGAAAAGGGACTAAACGTGTGTAAATCGTGTTGTATGATTAGTTCGGTCTCATTAAATCGGTTATAATTTTATTCGGGTCATAACACATGCATAAAAAATGTGTAAAAGCAAACAGACATGGGTAAAAACGTATGGAAACGGATGAAAAGGGACAAAACGTGTGTAAATTGTGTTGTTGGATTAGTTCGGTCTCATTAAGTCGGTTATAATTTTATTCGGGTCGTAACACATGCATAAAAAACGTGTAAAAAACAAACAGAAATGGGTAAAAACGTATGGAAACGGATGAAAAGGGACTAAACGTGTGTAAATCGTGTTGTTGGATTAGTTCGGTCTCATTAAATCAGTTATAATTTTATTCGGGTCATAACACATGCATAAATAAGTGTAAAAACAAGCAGAAATGGGTAAAAACGTATGGAAACGGATGAAAAGGGACTAAACGTGTGTAAATCGTGTTGTTGGATTAGTTCGGTCTCATTAAATCGGTTATAATTTTATTCGGGTCATAACACATGCATAAAAAACGTGTAAAAACAAACATAAATGGGTAAAAACGTATGGAAACGGATGAAAATGGACTAAACGTGTGTAAATCGTGTTGTTGGGTTAGTTCGGTCTCATTAAATCGGTTATAATTTTATTCGGGTTATAACACATGCATAAAAAACGTGTAAAAACAAAAAGAAATGGGTAAAAACGTATTGAAACGGATGAAAAGGACTAAGCGTGTGTAAATCGTGTTGTTGGATTAGTTCGGTCTCATTAAATCGGTTATGATTTTATTCGGGTTATAACACATGCATAAAAAACATGTAAAAACAAGCAGAAATGGGTAAAAACGTATAGAAACGGATGAAAAGGGACTAAACGTGTGTAAATCGTGTTGTTTGATTAGTTCGGTCTCATTAAATCGGTTATAATTTTATTCGGGTCATAACACATGCATTAAAAATGTGTAAAAACAAACAGAAATGGGTAAAAACGTATGGAAACGGATGAAAAGGGACAAAACGTGTGTAAGGATTAGTTCGGTTCCATTAAATCGGTTATAATTTTATTCGGGTTATAACACATGCATAAAAAACGTGTAAAAACAAACAGAAATGGGTAAAAACGTATGGAAACGGATGAAAAGGGACTAAATGTGCGTAAATCATGTTGTTGGATTAGTTCGGTCTCATTAAATCGGTTATAATTTTATTCGGGTCATAACACATGCATAAAAAACGTGTAAAAACAAACAGAAATCGGTAAAAACGTATGGAAACGGATGAAAAGGGACTAAACATGTGTAAATCATGTTGTTGGATTAGTTCGGTCTCATTAAATCGGTTATAGTTTTATTCGGGTCATAACACATGCATAAAAAACGTGTAAAAACAAACAGAAATGGGTAAAAACGTATGGAAACGGATGAAAAGGGACAAAACATGTGTAAATCGTGTTGTTGGATTAGTTCGGTCTCATTAAGTCGGTTACAATTTTATTCGGGTCGTAACACATGCATAAAAAACGTGTAAAAAACAAACAGAAATGAGTAAAAACGTATGGAAACGGATGAAAAGGGACTAAACGTGTGTAAATCGTGTTGTTGGATTAGTTCGGTCTCATTAAATCAGTTATAATTTTATTCGGGTCATAACACATGCATAAAAAACGTGTAAAAACAAACAAAAATGGGTAAAAACGTATGGAAACGGATGAAAAGGGACTAAACGTGTGTAAATCGTGTTGTTGGATTAGTTCGGTCTCATTAAATCGGTTATAATTTTATTCGGGTCATAACACATGCATAAAAAACGTGTAAAAACAAACATAAATGGGTAAAAACGTATGGAAATGAATGAAAAGGGACTAAACGTGTGTAAATCGTGTTGTTGGGTTAGTTCGGTCTCATTAAATCGGTTATAATTTTATTTGGGTCATAACACATGTATAAAAAACGTGTAAAAACAAAAAGAAATGGGTAAAAACGTATTGAAACGGATGAAAAGTACTAAACGTGTGTAAATCGTGTTGTTTGATTAGTTCGGTCTCATTAAATCGGTTATAATTTTATTCGGGTCATAACACATGCGTAAAAAACGTGTAAAAACAAAGAGAAATGGGTAAAAACGTATGGAAACGGATGAAAAGGGACTAAACGTGTGTAAATCGTGTTGTTGGATTAGTTCGGTGACTTCGGTCTCATTAAATCGGTTACAATTTTATTCGGGTCATAACTACCACCATAGCCACAACCACCACCACCACACCTGACACCACCATAACCACAACTAGCCACCACCACCAGCAACCACCACCACTACACCACCACCATGTACCACCACAATTACAACAAACCACCACCACCAACATCACCAATACCACCACCACCACCGGCCACAACCACCAGCCACCCCCACCAGCAGCAACCACCACCAGCCACCATCACCACTAGCAACCACCACCACTACCACAACCACAACTAGCCACCACCAGCAGCAGCAAGCACCACCACCATTAGCCACTAATACCAGCAGCCACCACCACTACCACACCACCAGCCACCACTACAACCATCAGCCACTACCACCACCAGCTAAAACCACCACCACCACCACAACCACAACCAGCCACCACTAGCAGCAACCACCACCACCACCATTAGCCACTACCACCACCAGCCACCACCACCACCACCACCATTAGCCACTACCACCACCAGCCACCACCACCACCACTACCACCACCATCACCACCACCACCACCACCAGCCACCACCAGCCACCACCACCACAACCATCGGCCAGCAACCACCACTACCACCCTCTTTTTTTTAGTCATCTTTATCATAAGTATTAAATGTAGTGATCATTTAATTACTAGAGTGTCATAATTTGGACTAAATTATACATTAATTAAGACTTACATATTAAAAACTTAAATAGTGATTTGATTGATTTGCATGAGAACATGAACAGACTGCATGGGAAGACTCAATACTTTGAATTAGTACTCTGTAATTACTTTTTGCAATGATTTAGTTTACATAGCCACATATAATTAATTAATGTATCTATAAGTTTCATCCCTAGCCACATAAATCATCATCAAAAAACACAATTTCTTACTTAACCATATATTATCAAATCATCATCTAAAAACATGTCTGGATCTCCTAATCTCGATGAACTGAAAGATTTGTGTGGGTCTGATAAACTTCACAAATGTCTCAAGTTCCTCTTCAGTCAAGAAATTCCTCTAAATGAAGTAATGATCCAGTGTTTGGGTGAGAAGCGTGATGAGCTGCGGATAAGTGTTGATAAGCGCATCGAGAGAATGGCTGAGGTTTTAGATCTTAACTTTGATGAAGAAGAAGCTGTTGCTGATGGTTATGAGTCCCTTGAGGAAGTTCAAGTGATGGAGCGCCGTTTGCTGGAGTCCCTTTCGGCCATTTTGGTTGACCTTCGTGCTCTGGTATCCAAGAAGGAGGAAGCCATTGCCGATATGGATTATTATGATTAGAGCTCCAGTTGAATGGTTGTTTAAGTAGGGTCTTTTTGGTTGAGTTTGGTGGTTCCTTAGCTTGTTATGTTTTTGGTTGTTGTTTTGAAGGAACTGGTACATGTAATCACCCTCCTTAATCTTTAATAGTAATAAATATGATTTAGGTTTTTAATTATGTCATAATCTTGTGTTTTTATTTTAAATATACTTTATTTATAAGCAGTTGAGTTACCTTATATCTCACACTCTGAAATATTACACACATAAGAAACACATATTGGTGAAATAGGTATCTTTAGCGAATTTAGGGGTTTCAAAATGAAGTAACAAAAATGAAATCAAGCAATAAATAGTCAAAATAAACGCTCTATATAAGAGCTTGATTGTTTTATCATCATTACAGGCATCCATTTGGGTATTTATCAAGTCATTCATGTATTAGTTTTTTAATTGTATGCTAATAAGATTTTTAAGTTGATTAGGTTACGATTTTTTGTGTGGTTCGGATGGATTATTAAGGGTTGCTTGATTCTTATTGTCTGCTATAGATGTTATAGAGTGTTTGGGATGGATTATTAAGGGTTGATTGAAATTGATGTATGGATATGTTTGCAAGTTAATTAGATTATTTGTGTTTAAGTAGCTTGTTTAGTTAGTACTCAGGTTGTGATATGATAACATTGCACAACTGTACTATGAAATTTTGTAGATTTCTTCAGGTCAATCATGTTCCATTGTGGCTAGTCTTCGTTTGCGACTAATGTATTTATAGTTATGTCAAGAATTATAATCATTCATCCCTGGCAAATACTCGTCCCAATGGATCATGATTGGCCAGAAGATGTTGTGAAGGTTCAAGCCAGTCTGCATATAAAACTTTCACCCCACTTTTGGGAGAAACTGATGCTACTAGTAATGTTGAAGAAATGGCTAAGGTGGTACAACAAGACCAAGTTTCTACTGCTGTAGAGGTTTGGATTGTATGTTATTATTTGTATCTGATCTTGGGAATGCCCATATCAGCAATTGTTAATGTTGTAAAAAAGCTTTTGTTAAGTAATATAATTCACCTTTTGTGAGATTACAACTGCTGTAGAGGTTTGGATTGTATGTTCTTCTTTGTATCTGATCTTGGGAATGCCCATATCAGTTCCTACACTTTTTTTTCCTTCCTTAAATAGTGAATTTTATTAATTAAAGAACCAGCAACTTACAAAGATTATACAAGCAGTCAAATTGAACACACTCATTTGACTGATATAATATAACAGATACATTCTACACAATCATTCACGAATCACGAAACTAGCTCATTCAATATCCACCATTCTTCTAGACTTAGCAACTACATGCTAACATCTAGGCAACCATGGAGAAATATCCCTTATTGGCTACATTTCCACTAAACAAACACCCTTCCTAATTCCATCCTAGTCAGTTTCTATAGTTTAGTTGTTTAGATTTTGTAACAAAATGAAAAAATAGTCTATAAGAGGAATATAAAAATAGTCTATAAGAGGAATATAAAATTCATGTGGCTCCCTTTTTTGGTATGTCCTCCCCAAATTTTTTGAAAAGCCATCTATATTTTTTTCACCAAATTTCGAATTCTCTCTCCACCCATTTCCATCTCCACCCACGTTTCTCACATTTCTCACCAATCACCACTCACAGCCACCAATCAACAATCACTAATCACCAATCACCAGTCACATCACAGCCACCATTCACCAGTCACCATCCATCATATCACTTGTCGGTCCGGCCATCAACAATGGAGGGAGGTCATTTAGATATAAATTAGGTACTTTTTTGAATTAGGAATTCATTATGTTGGAATTTTAACTTATTATTCATTTTCATTGTATATTTTATTTGTTATGGATTTTTTGGTTTCTTGTTTCTTTGGTAATGTTAACTTATCGTGTTTTTGGCCGAATCGTTTAATTAACCAACAACACAATAAAGATAACATGTTGTAATTTACACATTTTTCTTAATACACGTTTCCATATTTGACATTTGAAGCTTAATTAGATTGATGCCTAATACATTCATTCCATTGTGTTGTTGCAATTCTTATTGTAAACCTAGCTTATTAATTAGCTAGACACTTGTGACTTGACATTGGAACTTCATCAATCTAAATCTTCATATATGCTTATATTGGTTTAACTTGTAACTTGTAGGATATATACGTTATCATTTGACCTCAACAATAATAGCATGGACAAGTCTTGGATGACAACTTGTAGGACCAACAAAGAATATATTGATGGAGTAGCAGAGTTTATTAAGTATGCACTACACAACTTTCAGAAGATGAAGAACATCGACCCACGAGTTAATATACGACAGCTTAAGATGCCATGTCCGTGTACCACATGTTTAAACAAAATAGAGCAAACAGTGGATGACGTGGAGTACCATTTATTCTACTACGGGATTAATTTTAGATACAGAAAATGGGATAAACATGGAGAAAAGGATGAGCAAGCAACAACAGCCCAAATACCTGATAATACAGAAACAGAGTTTGTTGACGACACGGATTTCGACATGGAGTCACATTCAGAAATTCCAACAGATGGCCCAGCAACAGTAGAAATGGTTAATGCTACGAAAGAAAATTTTGATGAGGATGACCTTGCCATGTTTCAAAAACTATTATTAGACGCGGAGAAGCCACTTTATAAAGGATGTCCTGACTTCACAAAGTTGTCCGCAATAGTTAAACTACTCAACTTGAAGGGTAAGTATGGTGCTTCTGATAAGTTCTTTACTGAATTACCAGGATTGATAAAGAATGCTACTTGCTGGTAAAGAAATGGTTGAAAAAACTTATCAGGCCAAAAAACTAATGAGAATGATGGGATAAGGATACGAAAAGATACATGTATGTAGCAACAACTGCATTCTTTACTAGAAGACTAACAAGGAGTTGACTGTTTGTCCAACTTGTGGGATATCAAGATGGAAGGTGGATAATAAGACACCTAAAGTGTATGAAAACAATCCGGCAAAGGTCATGTGGTACTTTCCAATTATACCAAGACTGCAACGACTCTTTAAGTTAGAGAGTATTTCAGAAGATCTAAGATGGCACGCCACAAGGAGGGTAACAGATGGTGTTTTACGTCACCCTACAGATTCACAGGCATGGCGTACCATAGATGAAAAATTACCCCACTTTGCTCAAGATCCGAGAAATCTACGGCTAGGAATATCGGCTGATGGGGTTGACGTCAACTCAGGAACTAGGCATCACAGTGTATGGCCAGTTTTATCTGTCATATACAACCTTCCTCCATGGTTGTGTATGAAAAGAAAGTTTATCATGCTTTCGGTATTGATATCGGGATACCCGGGAAATGATATCGATGTATTTTTAGAACCGTTTGTTAATGATCTGCATACCTTATTCGAGGATGGGGTTGATACATATGAGGCTTGTACAAAAGAAATGTTTAAACTGCATGCCGCTGTGTTATGGACGATAAATGATTACCCTGCACTGGGTACATTATGTGGCTGCCCATACAGTGGATTCAAAGGTTGTGTAGTATGTAGGAAAGATACACACTGTGTTAGACTTTCCGCCTCATCCAAGCAAAGTTATGCTGGACACAGACGATATCTACCATACAACCATGTGTTCAGAAAGCAAAAGGCGGCATTTAATGGAAAAAAAGATTTTCAGCTTGCTCCAACTCCATTGACTGGGGAAAAAATATACAACGAGGTACAACTAATTGAAAATAAGTGGGGAAAAGGAAAACGAACAAACAATAACACCTCGAATAACCAAGAAGATATGAGAAGCAGTGGTGGGAAGATTACAACGCAGAAAAGGAAAACAACAGAAGCAGAGGGTAGTGCAAGCCAAGTAAATGAACCATATTGGAAAAAATTCAACATTTGGTATCGAAAGCTAAGGTATTGGAGACATAATGCTATTCCACATTGTATTGACTTCATGCATGTAGAAAAGAATGTTGCTGAGAGTCTAGTCGGAACTTTGCTGAATGTTCCTGGAATGACAAAAGATGGAATGAATGCTCGATTGGATCTGGAATAGTTGGGGATAAAAAAACAGTTGTTTGCTAGGAAAGAAGCAGACAAAACAACACTACCTCCAGCAGGTTACACATTAACGAATGCTAAAAAAGACATCTTTTGTGAAATGTTAAGCAACATCAGGGTACCACAAGGCTATTTTTCAAATTTCTCTAGTTTGGTCAGCCAAAATGATAAGAAGCTCATTGGCCTTAAATCGCATGACTATCACATGCTAATGCAAGAGTTTTTGCCCATTGCTATACGTTCAATCATGCACCCACCCACACGATTTGCTATTATCAGGTTTTGCTTTTTCTTTAAAGCTATATGTAGGAAAGAAATCATCTTGCAAGAACTAGATAAGATTCAACAAGAACTTGTTGTGACACTGTGCCTTCTCGAGAAGTTCTTTCCTCCCTCATTTTTTGATATTATGATACACTTGACAGTGCACCTAACTAGGGAGGTAAAATTATGTGGTCCCGTATGCTTTCGGTGGATGTATCCCTTCGAAAGATGTATGAAGGTTATTAAAGGACATGTGCGAAACAGAAATAGACCAGAGGGATGCATTGCTGAGGAGACTATCGCGGAAGAAACAATAAAGTTTTTTAGTGAGTATCATAAAACTATGCAAACTATTGGTATGCCACCTGATAAACATGTAACCAATGAAAATGAGGATGGAAAGCCATTGTCGGCCAGCAAAACAAATGTACTTACCAGAGATGTCTTTCAGAAAGCACATTTGTATGTAATACATAATACAGATGAAATTGTGCCATATATCGAGTAAGTATTACTAACACATGTCTATTTCGTTGCTTAAAATGTTGTATCAAATATAATAATCAAATACATTGTTTTGTTTCAGCCGACACAAGCAATTTTTGAAAACAAAATACCTGGGTAGAAAAATGGCATTGTTGGAGAATGAGCACACTAAATCTTTTGTTAAGTGGTTACACGAAGAGGTAATTACTCGTATGTTGTTTATACTACTTGTTTGTTTGTTGATAAATATAAGTGAGTTGTTCCTGCAATTTAAAGGTAATATATACTTGTAATGAAATTCAGGTTGAGAGAGAGTTAGTGATATCCAAAGATAGTGTATCAGAAACTGTGAGGTGGATATCATTTGGACCACGCGCCAACGTAGTGAAATACGAGTCATATAACATCAATGGGTATACATTTCGTACGAAAAGTAATGATGGCATAGTTTACCAGAACAGTGGGGTTAGTGTTGAGGTAGCAGATCTTCACATATCCAAAGAAGTTGCAACCACAAGAAAAGCATTTTATTATGGGATTTTACAAGAGATATGGGTACTAGATTACCGTTTTAGGCAAATTCCTCTTTTCAAATGTGATTGGGTTAATTCAAAACATGGTCCGTCAAACGCGATACTCTTGGTTACACATTGGTAGACCTGAATAATTTAGGCCACAAGAATGATCCGTTCATATTAGCCTCACAAGCACGAAAAGTGTTTTATGTGAAAGACCAAGCAGATAAAAAATTGTCTATTGTCTTTAAAACACCTACCAAGAATTACAAAGATACGTATGACGAAGTCGATGAGGAATTTAGTATAGTCATTCATGAGCAAAAGGATAACATATTGCCGCGAATAAATCCACAAGAAAAAGATGCCTACTATCGAACCGACTGCGAAGGTATTGTTATACGAAAATCAAAGTGAAGCACGTGTTGTAACAATTCGCAATTTCAGGTTAACTTTTATTCCCGAAAATTTCACTATTCACTTTTCACTATTCACTTTTACTCTTCACTTTTCACTATTCATCTCAGAAATTTTTATTTCATATTCTCGTAATTTAAACTATTTTAACGATAATCCGAGAGTTTGACGCTCGTAGGATCATTTCTGCAAAAATCACAAAGCCGTGTCCGAGATTTACTTTTAGGTTTAAACGTCATTCCAGCATCCCGATATGTCCATAAAACATTATAAACAATACAAATATGATTTTCTCTCATTTTAGGACAATTTCAAAAGTTTCGGAATTTTACGTTTTCCAGTTCAGCGTTTTACGCGTTTTAGACCCGTGTTTCCAGTTTTTAGCAGGGTTTTAGCACCCGATAGAATCTACCACTCATTTTATATTTTATTATGGAGTATATTGATAAGTTCTAGCATATTTATAAGTTTCATATTTTTAGGATAACCGGTTTTACGTTTCGTGACTTAACAACTTACGGTTAGCAATTTACGGAGTCAAAACTAGCTACATACTTAGGATATTATCATCCAAAGACCATGACTACTCATCTAGTCACCCTTATCCCTTATGAACTGCCACTAGGGGGGGGGGGATTCACACTTGTGGCATCATCTCATGACTTTAGCCATTAGATCATACTTATTTACAACTTTGTCACCAAGTTTAGGCACTTTCCTAACACTTTCCTAACCTCCTCATCCTAGCCTATATAAATAACTCATTCATGACTTAGAAAACTCATTCTTCTTCCTTTCTTCATCAATAAAAATGCCACACCCTTTAATCCTAGCACCATGATCCTTTGATCTTCAATATATAAGTTACACTACAAAGTTTAAGGTCTTAGTATTCTCTACCTAGTTCTTAAGTTTGTTTGGTGATTCCATGGTTGAAATAGGAGCTACACAAGGTTACTAGGGCTGAAGTTAAATGGTTTTCACAAGGGTTAGATCAAGGCTAGCAAGGGTTACAAGAGTTATGGTGAAGGGTTTACAAGCTTAGGTTTAGTGTCCTAGTTCTATACTTGACTTCCTTTCTTTAGAAAGCCAAAAGTTGTAAGCAAACCCTTATACACTTTCTTGCTCAATATCATTTTCATGCTTATTATGGTTCTTTCATGCTATATATGTTCTTGTTATTGTGTTCATGATGTTTAAAAATGGATAAAACAAGTATTGGTATACATATGTTAACTTATGACAAGTAAACAAGTAAACTAGTAACTTTTATGGAGAACCACGACCAAAATAGTACAACTATGATATTTGACACTTACTTACTATTAAATAGGACTTCAAAAGGAAAACATAGCAATTTGAATCACCCAAAACGAGTACACGAGTCAAAAGTTATGGCCATAAGAAGTTAGCGAAACCAAAACGGCAAAACTGCCTATACCCTACTGTTTTTTTTTTGGGTAAAGGGGAGTAATCCTGCACCCGGTAAAATACATTAATAAAAAACGTTTAAGTACAATGGAAGAGAGTGAGTCTCTCATCGAAGTCCCTAAGGACACTACCACTACCACTATATAAGAATGACAGACCATTCTTATAACTACCAGATCTAAATACAACTAACGATGACTAGCAGTAAAAATACAATACATCACAACTCAACTAAAATTGAAGTCTTCTTAGTCATCCTAGCGATCCAGATCATAAACATGCGAACTTCCAGCTTCAACAAATTGCGTCTTCTATTAGTATTATGCAAAGCATAATCTAATAACCTAATAAGAGTGACTTCCGTAGCAAATAAATTTGAAGCATAAACATGGTCTAAGCGACCCAACCTCCAGCATATCCGAGCTTGAACCAATCTTCCAACAAATCCGAGTGACACACAAGAAGACAACCATGATCAAGTCAATGCAAATTTCCATAGCAAATGCTAACCCTTGACTTGCAGCAATAATTATCAATCAGCAGCTAAATAAAAGCTAGGTTTAAAGAACCCTTCCATGCAAATCAGCAGCCAAAGTCGATAAACACATCAAATCAGTCCCAATATAAGCAATAAATGCAACAAAGATCATATAGAACTGATCACAATATGCAAACAATAGGGTAACACGAACTCTAATCCATACCATAACCAACGTCTCGAACTGTTGGGTAAAAAAATAGGAACATGCAATCCTTCCAACCAGAGCAAGACATTAAACATCTCTCCCTCTATAAACCCACGAACAAGTAATCCCATCAGCATGAAGAAAACGTCCAGGCATCACCACCCATACCAGCTTCACATGCATTAAACAACCAGATCCAACATCACGTAAATACTTAATAATCGAAACCCTAAAAAAGGGTTTCTTACCAATAACGAGCATCAAAATCATACCCCCAAGCATGCTGAGGGGTATATCAAACCAGCAATATACCCTACTGTTTTGCATTCTGCCAATTTGAAAGTCACTCTTCTGGTCCGATTCATCAAAAAGTTAAAACACGAAAGTTGTCCGGAACGACGTTTTCGTTCAGGTACAAAGAAGCTCGAGCCCTGAAAACGCTTTCTGAGTGATAATTTTCTTCAAATTCTTAACAGCCCACTTTTAGACCATAGTTACTATATAATCATTATAATTAGATGAGACCAAGAGGTCTAAAGACCTAAAGCCAAGACCACAACCATGGCTAAAGCCAAGGTTGAGTCTCAAGACCATGGTAACAATGACCAAGGTCACGGCAAAGCCACGGCTAAAGACCATATAACTTTTAAAGATCAAAACTTATATATATACATGTTATCAAATACTACAATAGTAGGGAGCTTCATGTGAGGAGTTCATTAAGTAAGCCGTCGAGATGAGTTGTGGATTTACGAATTAAAGTGTCCTGGCTCCTCGAACGTTTACTCCATGACTTCTGAATTATGTCAGCCCGAACGGTAGTAAGAGATATACAACCTATACATGTTTCATAAACCATTTATATTCAAAGACTTACACTATATACTAAGTACTACATCATGAACATTATGCAAGACATATATAGGCAATTCTTCGTATTCTTAGACGTTACTCCAAACCTAAGTCGCAACGTTCTATTATAGGCTGCTCTTAGAGACTTTCGCGATTCGACTACCACTTTCATTTCTCATTACATAAGCTTAAGGTGAGTCATAGCCCCTACTCTTTTCATACTTGTTTTAACTCTTGGGGGGGATACATGCTCAACTACTTGCTTACTTGTACAAATACTCAAAACATTTATACTTGATTGTTTTATACTTGATTGTTTTATACTTGATTGTCTTATACTTGATCGCATTATACTTGATGTCATATATACATGATTGCATTATACTTGATTGTGAGACTTCCAGTGGCTCCAGATTAAGTTGCTGGATGACCATTGAGACTTCCGGTGGCTCCAAATTAAGTTGTTGGATGACCATTGAGGCTATTGATACATCCTAACATTTGCGAATGTTGGATACATCATAAACGTGAGGTCTTCGGAGATGAAGAGTAGACTCACGACTAATTGCTTAATTGTTTTGATGAACTTATACATGTCTTAATCATACTATATTGTAGCAGTGGGTTGTGAACACACAGGTTACAAGTCTCTTATGGCGGGACTTGTAACTGAGTGGATTCACGATGCCTTTGCTGTGTGAACATTCTTTTAAGGATTTTCAACTATTTTAAGACAAACTCTATGAACTCACCAACCATTGTGTTGACACTTTAGCATGTTTATCTCAGGTTAGTAAGGCGATAGCTAGTGCGTGGAACTTAGAGTCAAGCTGCATATTCTGAAGACTTACGCTTATATCATTTACCATTCAAAACATTTTGTATACATTTATGTATCATACTTTGGAATCTCATGTTTGTAACTTTGAATTCATTAATCGAATGGTAACTTTTCAAAACGTCTCATTTAGAGTTCATTTTCTATAACTTGTACTTTGTATTATGAAGTAGCACCCCAATGACACAGTCTTCTGCTGCGGTATTTTGGGGGTGTTACAGATTGGTACCAGAGCCTTGGTTATAGAGAACTAGGTTGCATTTAGTGCCTAGACTATAACTGCTACATACGTTAGGACTATCCTCTTTATTTGCCTTACACACAATACATACACATATGCTTTTTGTTAGTTGTTGGTTTAGTTCTGCGCAGTTAGATGATGTGACTTTAGTATTATAAGGAGCCCCAGAGATTCGTCGAGTCATTAAAAACATGGAGCTCAGTAATAACTAATTAGTTAACTTGATCTTGTGACAGTTCTTGTTTGATGAGACACAAGATTTGAGTTAAATAATATTATTGCTTAGCTTTAGGGATTTGATGGCTTGATTATCTTACCATCGGCCTCAGAGGGCGGATTTTATGTCGGAAATTCTTAAGTAGGATGATTTAGAATCTCCTTATTTAAATGGATTGGGACGCCTCTTCATTTAAATAAAGAAATTGTAAATCACCGAACCATAAGTTTATGATACCTTACTTACATAAATTTGGACGCTTCTTTATGTAAGTAATGTGTTATAAATAAGCGGGCTTAATTGTAGCCGATACGACTCCTTAACCAGAACCTTAGACGAATCAGAGTGAACACCACTATATTAGAGATCCCAAATTCTCTTAGACACACCGTAAATAGTTAACATCAACTGAACTTCGGGACGAAGTTCTCCTTAAGGGGTAGAGACTGTAACAATTCGCAATTTCAGGTTAACTTTTATTCCCGAAAATTTCACTATTCACTTTTCACTATTCACTTTTTACTATTCACTTTTACTATTCACTTTGCACTATTCATCTCAGAAATTTTTATTTCATATTCTCGTAAGTTAAACTATTTTAACGATAATCCGAGAGTTTGACGCTCGTAGGATCATTTCTGCAAAAATCACAAAGCCGTGTCCGAGATTTACTTTTAGGTTTAAACATCATTCCAGCATCCCGATATGTCCATAAAACATTATAAACAATACAAATATGATTTTCTCTCATTTTAGGACAATTTCAAAAGTTTCGGAATTTTACGTTTTCCAGTTCAGCGTTTTACGCGAATTACGCGTTTTAGACCCGTGTTTCCAGTTTTTAGCAGGGTTTTAGCACCCGATAGAATCTACCACTCATTTTATATTTTATTATGGAGTATATTGATAAGTTCTAGCATATTTATAAGTTTCATATTTTTAGGATAACCGGTTTTACGTTTCGTGACTTAACAACTTACGGTTAGCAATTTACGGAGTCAAAACTAGCTACATACTTAGGATATTATCATCCAAAGACCATGACTACTCATCTAGTCACCCTTATCCCTTATGAACCGCCACTCGGGGGGGATTCACACTTGTGGCATCATCTCATGACTTTAGCCATTAGATCATACTTATTTACAACTTTGTCACCAAGTTTAGGCACTTTCCTAACACTTTCCTAACCTCCTCATCCTAGCCTATATAAATAACTCATTCATGACTTAGAAAACTCATTCTTCTTCCTTTCTTCATCAATAAAAATGCCACACCCTTTAATCCTAGCACCATGATCCTTTGATCTTCAATATACAAGTTACACTACAAAGTTCAAGGTCTTAGTATTCTCTACCTAGTTCTTAAGTTTGTTTGGTGATTCCATGATTGAAATAGGAGCTACACAAGGTTACTAGGGCTGAAGTTAAATGGTTTTCACAAGGATTAGATCAAGGCTAGCAAGGGTTACAAGAGTTATGGTGAAGGGTTTACAAGCTTAGGTTTAGTGTCCTAGTTCTATACTTGACTTCCTTTCTTTAGAAAGCCAAAAGTTGTAAGCAAACCCTTATACACTTTCTTGCTCAATATCATTTTCATGCTTATTATGGTTCTTTCATGCTATATATGTTCTTGTTATTGTGTTCATGATGTTTAAAAATGGATAAAACAAGTATTGGTATACATATGTTAACTTATGACAATTAAACAAGTAAACTAGTGACTTTTATGGAGAACCACGACCAAAATAGTACAACTATGATATTTGACACTTACTTACTATTAAATAGGACTTCAAAAGGAAAACATAGCAATTTGAATCACCCAAAACGAGTACACGAGTCAAAAGTTATGGCCATAAGAAGTTAGCGAAACCAAAACGGCAAAACTGCCTGTACCCTACTGTTTTGCATTCTGCCAATTTGAAAGTCACTCTTCTGGTCCGATTCATCAAAAAGTTAAAACATGAAAGTTTTCCAGAACGACGTTTTCATTCAGGAATAAAGAAGCTCGAGCCCTGAAAACGCTTTCTGAGTGATAATTTTCTTCAAATTCTTAACAGCCCATTTTTAGACCAAAGTTACTATATAATCATTATAATTAGATGAGACCAAGAGGTCTAAAGACCTAAAGCCAAGACCACAACCATGGCTAAAGCCAAGGTTGAGTCTCAAGACCATGGTAACAATGACCAAGGTCACGGCAAAGCCACGGCTAAAGACCATATAACTTTTAAAGATCAAAACTTATATATATACATGTCATCAAATACTACAATAGTAGAGAGCTTCATGTGAGGAGTTCATTAAGTAAGCCGTCGAGATGAGTTGTGGATTTACGAATTAAAGTGTCCTGGCTCCTCGAACATTTACTCCATGACTTCTGAATTATGTCGGCCCGAACGGTAGTAAGAGATATATAACCTATACATGTTTCATAAACCATTTATATTCAAAGACTTACACTATATACTAAGTACTACATCATGAACATTATGCAAGACATATATAGGCAATTCTTCGTATTCTTAGACGTTACTCCAAACCTAAGTCACAACGTTCTATTATAGGCTGCTCTTAGAGACTTTCGCGATTCGACTACCACTTTCATTTCTCATTACATAAGCTTAAGGTGAGTCATAGCCCCTACTCTTTTCATACTTGTTTTAACTCTTGGGGGGGATACATGCTCAACTACTTGCTTACTTGTACAAATACTCAAAACATTTATACTTGATTGTTTTATACTTGATTGTTTTATACTTGATTGTCTTATACTTGATCGCATTATACTTGATGTCATATATACATGATTGCATTATACTTGATTGTGAGACTTCCAGTGGCTCCAGATTAAGTTGCTGGATGACCATTGAGACTTCCGGTGGCTCCAAATTAAGTTGTTGGATGACCATTGAGGCTATTGATACATCCTAACATTTGCGAATGTTGGATACATCATAAACGTGAGGTCTTCGGAGATGAAGAGTAGACTCACGACTAATTGCTTAATTGTTTTGATGAACTTATACATGTCTTAATCATACTATATTGTAGCAGTGGGTTGTGAACACACAGGTTACAAGTCTCTTATGGCGGGACTTGTAACTGAGTGGATTCACGATGCCTTTGCTGTGTGAACATTCTTTTAAGGCTTTTCAACTATTTTAAGACAAACTCTATGAACTCACCAACCATTGTGTTGACACTTTAGCATGTTTATCTCAGGTTAGTAAGGCGATAGCAAGTGCGTGGAACTTAGAGTCAAGCTGCATATTCTGAAGACTTACGCTTTTATCATTTACCATTCAAAACATTTTGTATACATTTATGTATCATACTTTGGAATCTCATGTTTGTAACTTTGAATTCATTAATCGAATGGTAACTTTTCAAAACGTCTTATTTAGAGTTCGTTTTCTATAACTTGTACTTTGTATTATGAAGTAGCACCCCAATGACACAGTCTTCCGCTGCGGTATTTTGGGGGTGTTACACGTGTCATTCTCAAGCTGTAACACTCTGTTTAGGGATTTATTTTTGTTTACAGAACCTATTTAAGCTTTTGTTTTGCTGCAAATACTCTTTTAAAGGATTTATGTTGTTGTTGTTGTTGTTGTTGTGTTAATTGTTTAGTTCGTACTTGCGAATACTCTTTTAAAGGATTCCAGATTATACAAAACTATAACTTCTGGCAGTATAAACTGTGTACTAGCAGTATTAACTATGTACTAGCAGTAGTAAACACCCTGCATATTTTTGTTACAGTTGTCTTGTATATGCAGTTTTCATGTATGTGGTTATGCCTTTATATAGTGTAGAGTTGAAAAAAAAACAGTGTTTGGTATGAAAGATTCTCAATTTCAGGCACAATTTGTTGAAAAAACAGTGGTTGAAAAACTAGTCAATATGCAGTCATGACTAATAGACTGAACTCAATTAAGTGAATATCAAATTACATAAGTTATCAGAAATGTGTGACCATATTCATCGAATTGTGACTACGCTTAACTAATGTGTGACAAAATATGACTATGATTTTTTTGGGTAAAAGGGTTAATACACCCTGGCAAAATTCATTACTCCAAAAAACGTTGAGGTACATAGGGTGAGGGCCTCACCTCAGTCCCTTAGGACACTTACAGACTCGAATATAAGAATGACATACCATTCTTATAATTTACAATAAAATGAACCCATCCATAATGACAAAAGTAAATAAAACTATACAAAACTACTCATGAAAAACACTTAAGCCTTCTATATCACTATGGCAGTCCATCTTAACTTCCATGAAGAATCCACGTAGAAAACTCCAAGCGATCTTCAACATAAAATCTGTTTGAAGTAGCAAAGAACACCACCACAAACAAAACCTTCAACGAGCATGGAATCATCAAATGCAGAAAGATAAAGTCCCTCCAAACATAAGCATCAAAATGACCAATATGCTCTCAATAAAAAATGATAACATGATCAACCTGCCCAAAAATTACCATCAAAGAACCCATTCAAGCAGCACCACGATTCATGTCACCAACAAACAAACGCCACTAGGGTTTATAACACACCCTAACTTACAATAAATCATATTACATACCACAAAGTAAATAAACCCATTAACTGCTTGTTGAATATGATTATACATACGATCACCAGGCCATCAATTAGAAAGAATGCAAATCAGCTTGTGAAAGTATGAACGAAAGGTTTTTGAACAAGAGTACCTTCAAACTTAACTTCCAAATCGAGCAGCTACACCTTGATAAACGATCAACCAGTAGCACTCAACATAACCATGACATGATTCGGTAGACCATAAATCTGCTTAAATGCATAGAGATTGAGAATGCAAACCATTGACACCGCAACCAGCCATAGACAAAACAAGGGTTATACCAACCCTACCATTCAATACCACGAGTAGATGCAAGGCTTCCAATACAACCAAGACTTCCAATAAGAAAAGTAATGGTACATTATGTGATATGAAGCCACTAGTCGCAATAAACATAACAATAGGGCTATTCGTAGAAAACCCTAACCTTCATTCTTAACACGATCTCTCTCAAACCCACTTCCATAACAAACGAGCCAAAATAATACTTGCCAGTAGATTGTCCATGATCAAACAGATCGACTTACACCAACCCTAACGAGGGTACTTACACCAAGAACAAATAGGACATAGCCACCAATCACAAAAGAATGTAAAAACCAAAATGGTTTTATAATCATTAGAGCATAGATCCAACCAGAGAACAATGAATGTAAAAACCCTAACGAATTAGGGTTTTGTTCAGCCTTTGAGCGCCATACACCCGAAAGTATCAAAACCCTAAAAGGATTTCGAATTATGCATTAAAGGATAACCAACAGAAATCGATCCTTATATAATTAAAAGTCAGAACCGACTTTATAAACCAGAAAATGAAAGAAACGATTACAAGATCAGAACGAATCAAAAAACCCTAATGGCGGTTTAATTATTCAGGTTGATTAGGGTTATTGATAAACACATGAAGATCGAAACCCTAAAAATAACGACCACCTTAACAAAAAGGAGATCGATTGAATACAAGTAAGGGTTTCGAATCTGGATAACAAAAAAAGGGGGTCGATTTAAGGATGTTGACATACAAGATAATGAATATACCAGCCTCCTCTTTGATTTAACACAACCCCTAAAAACGATTGCATACAAACTAAACAAATCAAAGGCCGCTTAGATGTAGAGAGGCGGTTTTAGGGGTGGTTTTTGGCCGGAAAATTGTTGAAGAGGAGGCTTGAAAATCGCCCCTAGAGAGAGAGTTTTAGGATTGCACATAATAACTCAATGATTTAGTCACATAATAACTCAATGTGACTAATATCAAGGTTAATGATAACTCATGACTTCACACTTTGCTATAAATAATAGTCACATGAATATTTCACAATGTGACTATTTTGAATGTATTGGTCACATAAAATACCCTTATAATGTGGCCATAAACATCATTTAGATACACATTTGTGATCTGGTGTGACTATTGTAAAGCCTATAGTCACATGGTGCTTCAATTAAGTGTGACTATACACATTAGGATTTGGCAAGCAAACACACACTAAAATTTAGACATACATATTAACTTACATGACCATATGTATCGAATTTTCGTTACACTTAATCATGTTTCTATGGTTTAGTGTGACCATATATGACATTTGGTCACACTCGTCAAGTGTGTGACATATATTTGTCACTATTAAATGCATATCGTGACTAACACTTCAAACTTACTTTTCCGTTGTCACACATTTCAAACGCTATGTGGCTAAATATTCAGCAAAGAATAGCAGTCACGTTTAAATAATGTGTGACAAACTTGACTATATGTAACACCCCCAAAATACCGCAGCGGAAGACTGTGTCATAGGGATGCTACTTCAGGGCACAAAGTACAAGATATAGAAAACGAACTCTAAATGAGACGTTTTTGAAAAGTTACCATTCGAAAAGATAAAAGTAATAGTTTACAAAACAAGGATCCCCAAAGTAGTATGATACATAAGTTTTTAAAGTGTATCGAATGGTAAACTATAAAAGTGAAAGTCTCCAAAAGCATGCCCTAAGACTCTCAGCTCTACAAACCTGCTATCGCCTTCCTAACCTGAGATAAACATGCTTAAAAGTGTCAACACAAAGGTTGGTGAGTTCATAGAGTTTGTCTTAATACAGTTGAAAAGCCTATAAGGAATGTTCACCCAGCAAAGGCATCGTAAATCCACTCAGTTGCAAGTCCCGTCATAAGAGACTTGTAACCTGTGTGTTCACAACCCACTGCTACAATATATTATGATTAAGATATGTATAAGTTCATAACAACAGTTAAGCAATTAGTAGTGAGTCTACACTTCATCTCCGAAGACCTCACCTAAGTATGTATACTTCCATGGTAGTGCCCAGAAACTTAATCTGGGGCCATAAGAAGTATATGTGTCTCCATGGTAGTGCCCAGAACTAAATCTGGGGCCATTGGAAGTATGTATGTATGTATCCATCACAGTTTAGTATAACACAGTTAAGTATAACACAATCACGTATGTATGATATCAAGTATAATGTAATCAAGTATAATGTTCTCAAGTATAATGTTTCCCAAGTATAAATGTTATGTAAATCTGTACAAGTAAGCAAGTAGTAGCATGTATCTCCCCCAAAGAGTTGATAAAACAATTAAAAGAGTAGGGGCTATGACTCACCTGATGCAACAGCTACGATGACAAAAGTGTACACAGAAATGAGGTTCGATCTCTACCCGCAACCTAAAATGAATGATGAACGATCTACTTTAGATCACCAAATGATGTTATGAATGTCCATGCTCATGTTTCTATACCACTCTAGTCTTTGGAAATACACTTGTGTTATCAAAAATATATAATCCAAGAATTTGGAAAAATATTGCTATTAGAAAATATAATAAGCTAGTTGTAATATATATATACTTATATATATATATCGTAAGTTTCCATGTTAGCGTTGAAATACTCGAGTTGTAATCCGTGAAATGTTGAAAATATACTCGTAATAACTAATACTACATTAGTTATAAAGCTCGGTACTTGATATAATGTCTAGCTCATAAATGTACTTCGTAGTTTTTGCGCCAAATTTAATAAAAGCTGTCAATTAGAAATGGTTTTAGCCGATATTCAAACGTGAATATCTTTGTCGTTACTTGTCCGTTTTACTTGTTCTTTATGTCCACGGTTTCGTCTTAGTATGTAGTAATATATTTTGGAAAGCTCGGCTCCTCCGGGTTACGTCTAAAGTCTCTTTTTGTCCAATGAAAAACGTCCAACAGCAAACATTTTCAGAAAAATACTTTTCGTCTACAATCTTGCAAAAATCATAACTCCTTCGTTATAGACTCTTTTTAATCCGTTCTTTCGCCTACGGATTCGTTTTTGAAAGTATTTTCTAAAAATTTTGCCAAAGTTCCCTTGGTGTTTACTGATTTTCCAGATTTTTACAAAACGGAACAGCATGTCTAAAATAGGTTCCAAATCAAGTTTTCAAGGTTTATAACTAATTTCTACCATCACCAAACCTCTTGTAATCACCACATGACTAATCTAATCTTACCATACACCTTCTTAGGGTGCCATGGACTCCTAACCAAGTTATTAGAGCAAGGGGATTCATAACTAAAAAGTTAGGGTTTGTATGTTTCTTTTTAGCCAAAATAAAGTGTGGTATAGCTACTTGTACATGGTTTTTAGCATGATACTTATGTAATACATGTAAAAATAGGATGATCCATGAAAAAATAAAGATGAAAACTTACTTGACAAAATGAGATGATTATTGGATGATTATGCTTGATGTTCTTGTGTTTTTGTTGCTTGATTCTTGATTAGGCTTGTAAAATGAACAAGTTTTGTGTTTTACTTTATGGAAAATGATCACTTGAGCTAATTATGGTGGTTTGGTCGTGGGTTTGCTAGGGAAGAAGAAGAGATGAGATGAAAATTGTTCTTGCTAAAAAGTGAATTATGATTTTGGAATTTTTGGTAAAGTTAGGTTTTAAGGTTTATTAGTTAAATACTTAGGAGTTAATGCTAGGGGTTAAAAGGGTGTCTCATGGGCTGGTTTTTCAAGGGTAGAAGGGGGGGGGGTTAGGGTACTTGTGAATTAATTAGAAAACTTGTAAGAATTTGCACTAGTTTGCGTTTTTAGTTACGATCGGGTATCGGTTTTATTAGAAATAAATGTTCACGAAGTTTACCGGGATGAAATAAAGTTATAATAATGTTAAAAACATATTAAAAATATGTTGGGTACATTTACTGAGTGATCGGGTGATTATTGTTTAGTTTTCACGAAAACCGTCGTTATATTCGTACGCGTACGTTATTAATAAAATAAATTTCCAGAATACTGGGTAACTGAATGTTATAAGTTTTATGATGTTAAAATGGATATAAAAATATGTCGGGACCATCGTGGGAATATTTAGATATATTCGTCGTGTATAAACCGGGTGTTAACGTTTACTATAATAACTTATACGTAAAAACGTTAAATGTATCAAATGTATAAATTTGAAAATCCTGAGAGTGGTATAACATGAAAATGCTGTTATGATGATATGCAGACTATCCCCAGTCCGTATGCAGTGTACTTAACACTAATGAAATGAATTCGCACCTAAACCAAACCGGTTACGCGAATTTGAATACCCGTAAACTAAATTTACGATGAAATGAGTAATGCAAGTGAATGGTGAAAACTTTTCCGGAAATGAATAGTGTTTAGTGAATAGTAAAATTCCCAAATGTTTCTCAGAATATCAAAATGACCTCGAAAATGATGAATAGTAAAATGATGAATAGTGTTTTGATGAATAGTGATTTATGAATAGTGTTTTTCTAAAGTTCCCGAAATGACCTGAAATGACCTGAAATGATGAGTTGTGACAGTCTTCCCCTCTAAAAGGAACTTCGTCCCGAAGTTCAGTTAATGTTAGTCAGTTAAATGTGTCAAAGCTTATGTATGTGGGTTTCTATCCAACTAGGTATGTTCTCGTGGTCAGACTTGATGAGGCAAACCTTCCCAATCCCGAGCATAGTCCTCAAAAGACCTCTTTTAGGTTAATCATTTAGGTAACCGATTTTCACTTAAGCCCACAACCCAATCAAACAAGAACAGTCATGAGATTAAGCTAAATCGGTTTGAGTGATGACTTTAACTTTTAGCTTGATTTTCGCAACCCAATCAAACAAGAACAGTCACTAGAACCAAGCTAAAAATCAAGGTCTGGATTCAACATCCTTGAAAAAGATCTTTTGAAAGATTGGCTCGACTTTGGAATTGCTTACACTAATCAAATTTCTAATGTTAGTATGACTAAGGTTAATGCTGCTAGGTCTCAGATTAGTCAGTGTTGTGTATAGGTCCTATATTAAGACTTAAGTGCTACTAAAATACGATAGTTGTTCAAGAGAATGTACCCGTTATGCTACCGCGGACATGTTGGGTGATAGGATTTCCTAGGAAGTAAGCTCTGCCAAGTGCGGGTGGAATCTCATTGGCCTCATCTCGTGGCCCTTCAATTGCTGCTGCTAAGTTTGGACGATTGCCTCCTTGGTTAAGATTTCTTTTCAACTTAGGACAGTTGTTCCGAAAGTGATCCGGGCTGTTACATTCATAGCATGTCCTTTGGTTGTTCGTCATATTGCCCACATTTGCTAGTTCTCTACACTGGTTTGTAAAATGACTAGACTGTCTGCAAAATGCACACACACGGCAGGGCGAAATCTTTTGATGATGAAAGTTACACTTCGTACATTTAGGATGCGGGCCTAAATACTCTTTCTGACCAGAATTAGTTGCCGCAAAGGTCCTTGCCCTTTTGTTGTCAGCTATTGTGCCCATCTGCTTGTTTGACTCGCTTGTTCCCTTCCTTTTATCACTGTTCCTCAAGCTTCCATTTCTAACCATTTCATCTGTCAGAGTCCCTGCTCTCAATATTGCACTCTGAATTGTAGAAGGCTCAGTTGTTTTCACAGTCCCACGAATTTCTGGGACAAGACCATATATGTACCTATCGATCCTCTTGGACTCAGGGGTAACTAGGTGTGGAACTAGTCTGGCTAATTCATGGAATCGATCTGTATAGGCTGCATGACCAGCCCCTATCATAGAGAGATGATAGAGTTCATCCTCCAGCTTTTGCATCTCGTTGTCCGGGCAATATTCCTCCTTCAGTAATGCCTTAAAATCATCCCATGTCATACTTACAGCTGCCGCTCTACCCCTAGCTTGAATCTGCGTATTCCACCATGTCAATGCCTTTCCTTATAGTAAGCACATGGAATACTTCACCATTTGATGTGCTGCACAGTTACTAATATCGATCACCGACTCCATCTTTTCAACCCATCGAGTATACGCCAACGCGCCCCCTACACCATTGAAATCAATTGGCTTGCATGACGTAAATTCCTTATACGTACATCCAGTCCTAATGATGTTGTTGCCATTACCATTCTGGCCTATACCATTGGTGTTGTTAATTCCGCTTTCGTGGTTTGCCAAGTTATTCATATGATCGCCAACTTGAGTGACAATAGTGGGAAGAAAGTTTTCAAGTTGTCGATCGATGATGGTTTCAAAATCAGTATCTCCACCGTCGTTACTTGGGTTACTAGTGTCATTAGCAGCTCCTCTACCTCCTCATATAATACCGTGCTACCAGTTGTTTCCTAAGTTGTGCCAACACCGATCTACATCTGCATAGTCATATGTCCACGTGTGTCGTGAAGCACTTATAATTATGTTGGCCACCACAATTATAAATGTTTCCTTTCACAAGTGTACATATCACCAGGCACACATATCTCAGTGGTAGACGTTGCTTAAATGGGCATCTAGGGAATGTCACGCTTAGTACAAAGGAACAAAGGATTCTCCCTTAAGTGTTAAAGTCACTGGGAAGTCTAGTTTCTAACGGTTTCTACAAAGTATCTAATAGCGTGGGTCCAAAAATAAATAAATTACCAGCAAGCGTAAGTGTATGTAAAGTGCAAGGCGATAGGGAGGAGAGTCTACATGTATGTAGTTATAGTCTAGACTCTAAAACAACCTAGTTCTCTATAACCAAGGCTCTGATACCAATCTGTAACACCCCCAAAATACCGCAGCGGAAGACTGTGTCATAGGGATGCTACTTCAGGGCACAAAGTACAAGATATAGAAAACGAACTCTAAATGAGACGTTTTTGAAAAGTTACCATTCGAAAAGATAAAAGTAATAGTTTACAAAACAAGGATCCCCAAAGTAGTATGATACATAAGTTTTTAAAGTGTATCGAATGGTAAACTATAAAAGTGAAAGTCTCCAAAAGCATGCCCTAAGACTCTCAGCTCCACAAACCTGCTATCGCCTTCCTAACCTGAGATAAACATGCTTAAAAGTGTCAACACAAAGGTTGGTGAGTTCATAGAGTTTGTCTTAATACAGTTGAAAAGCCTATAAGGAATGTTCACCCAGCAAAGGCATCGTAAATCCACTCAGTTGCAAGTCCCGTCATAAGAGACTTGTAACCTGTGTGTTCACAACCCACTGCTACAATATATTATGATTAAGATATGTATAAGTTCATAACAACAGTTAAGCAATTAGTAGTGAGTCTACACTTCATCTCCGAAGACCTCACCTAAGTATGTATACTTCCATGGTAGTGCCCAGAAACTTAATCTGGGGCCATAAGAAGTATATGTGTCTCCATGGTAGTGCCCAGAACTAAATCTGGGGCCATTGGAAGTATGTATGTATGTATCCATCACAGTTTAGTATAACACAGTTAAGTATAACACAATCACGTATGTATGATATCAAGTATAATGTTCTCAAGTATAATGTTTCCCAAGTATAAATGTTATGTAAATCTGTACAAGTAAGCAAGTAGTAGCATGTATCTCCCCCAAAGAGTTGATAAAACAATTAAAAGAGTAGGGGCTATGACTCACCTGATGCAACAGCTACGATGACAAAAGTGTACACAGAAATGAGGTTCGATCTCTACCCGCAACCTAAAATGAATGATGAACGATCTACTTTAGATCACCAAATGATGTTATGAATGTCCATGCTCATGTTTCTATACCACTCTAGTCTTTGGAAATACACTTGTGTTATCAAAAATATATAATCCAAGAATTTGGAAAAATATTGCTATTAGAAAATATAATAAGCTAGTTGTAATATATATATACTTATATATATATATCGTAAGTTTCCATGTTAGCGTTGAAATACTCGAGTTGTAATCCGTGAAATGTTGAAAATATACTCGTAATAACTAATACTACATTAGTTATAAAGCTCGGTACTTGATATAATGTCTAGCTCATAAATGTACTTCGTAGTTTTTGCGCCAAATTTAATAAAAGCTGTCAATTAGAAATGGTTTTAGCCGATATTCAAACGTGAATATCTTTGTCGTTACTTGTCCGTTTTACTTGTTCTTTATGTCCACGGTTTCGTCTTAGTATGTAGTAATATATTTTGGAAAGCTCGGCTCCTCCGGGTTACGTCTAAAGTCTCTTTTTGTCCAATGAAAAACGTCCAACAGCAAACATTTTCAGAAAAATACTTTTCGTCTACAATCTTGCAAAAATCATAACTCCTTCGTTATAGACTCTTTTTAATCCGTTCTTTCGCCTACGGATTCGTTTTTGAAAGTATTTTCTAAAAATTTTGCCAAAGTTCCCTTGGTGTTTACTGATTTTCCAGATTTTTACAAAACGGAACAGCATGTCTAAAATAGGTTCCAAATCAAGTTTTCAAGGTTTATAACTAATTTCTACCATCACCAAACCTCTTGTAATCACCACATGACTAATCTAATCTTACCATACACCTTCTTAGGGTGCCATGGACTCCTAACCAAGTTATTAGAGCAAGGGGATTCATAACTAAAAAGTTAGGGTTTGTATGTTTCTTTTTAGCCAAAATAAAGTGTGGTATAGCTACTTGTACATGGTTTTTAGCATGATACTTATGTAATACATATAAAAATAGGATGATCCATGAAAAAATAAAGATGAAAACTTACTTGACAAAATGAGATGATTATTGGATGATTATGCTTGATGTTCTTGTGTTTTTGTTGCTTGATTCTTGATTAGGCTTGTAAAATGAACAAGTTTTGTGTTTTACTTTATGGAAAATGATCACTTGAGCTAATTATGGTGGTTTGGTCGTGGGTTTGCTAGGGAAGAAGAAGAGATGAGATGAAAATTGTTCTTGCTAAAAAGTGAATTATGATTTTGGAATTTTTGGTAAAGTTAGGTTTTAAGGTTTATTAGTTAAATACTTAGGAGTTAATGCTAGGGGTTAAAAGGGTGTCTCATGGGCTGGTTTTTCAAGGGTAGAAGGGGGGGGGTTAGGGTACTTGTGAATTAATTAGAAAACTTGTAAGAATTTGCACTAGTTTGCGTTTTTAGTTACGATCGGGTATCGGTTTTATTAGAAATAAATGTTCACGAAGTTTACCGGGATGAAATAAAGTTATAATAATGTTAAAAACATATTAAAAATATGTTGGGTACATTTACTGAGTGATCGGGTGATTATTGTTTAGTTTTCACGAAAACCGTCGTTATATTCGTACGCGTACGTTATTAATAAAATAAATTTCCAGAATACTGGGTAACTGAATGTTATAAGTTTTATGATGTTAAAATGGATATAAAAATATGTCGGGACCATCGTGGGAATATTTAGATATATTCGTCGT
The DNA here is from genome assembly GCA_030686995.1 of Artemisia argyi. Classification (NCBI taxonomy): domain Eukaryota; kingdom Viridiplantae; phylum Streptophyta; class Magnoliopsida; order Asterales; family Asteraceae; genus Artemisia; species Artemisia argyi. The sequence goes on along the minus strand of JARVZY010002725.1, from coordinate 412,594 downwards.
GTATAAACCGGGTGTTAACGTTTACTATAATAACTTATACGTAAAAACGTTAAATGTATCAAATGTATAAATTTGAAAATCCTGAGAGTGGTATAACATGAAAATGCTGTTATGATGATATGCAGACTATCCCCAGTCCGTATGCAGTGTACTTAACACTAATGAAATGAATTCGCACCTAAACCAAACCGGTTACGCGAATTTGAATACCCGTAAACTAAATTTACGATGAAATGAGTAATGCAAGTGAATGGTGAAAACTTTTCCGGAAATGAATAGTGTTTAGTGAATAGTAAAATTCCCAAATGTTTCTCAGAATATCAAAATGACCTCGAAAATGATGAATAGTAAAACGATGAATAGTGTTTTGATGAATAGTGATTTATGAATAGTGTTTTTCTAAAGTTCCCGAAATGACCTGAAATGATGAGTTGTGACACTATATAATTTAGCCACATACACAATTACCTCATGTGACCATATATCTATTTTGGTCACACTTTTAAATTGTGTGACATATATTTGTCACATATGTATATCTATAGCGTGACTAATGTTTCGAGCTCATTTGTATCTGTCACACGTCTCGAATTAAAAGTGACTAAATAATCCAATTTTGTTTTTCCAGTTACCTCTAGTCACATAAATATTCAAATGTGTGACAATAGAATTCTGAAATGGTCACACAAGTCGGATCAAGTGTGGCTGTTCATTTTATTCTGGTACATTTAGTCACGTATAAATGTTACAGTGTGACATTTCGAAATCGACCATGCGTGACCAATAGAACTTTTTGTACTAGTGTTACAAGATGGGACCAATTTCATTTTAACTGTACACGCTTATTCATGGGCTCAAATTTAAAAAGGAGTAGAAGACTCATTCATCCATAGTTCCCCAAGACTCGGATTTTCCGCCTTTATCTCCACCACTCTTCTCATAACTTTCTAAACTGAACATACAAATCGTTTCACACACAAAGAAACCCTAATAACCATTTACACATCGACTGCTCATTTCTCCAAGGACGTTGGTGTGATCGCGAAGGTGATCGTAGTAGCTTGGTGATCATTGGTGATTCTGTTTGGCTTGATCGTGGGTTTTGGTTTGAGTCGAATAGGGTTTGGTCTGGGTTCTTGTATCTTTGTTTTGATTCGTTTGATCGTCCTTAAGGTATCTCCTTCTCATCGTCTTTGTGTAATATTTAATTCGAGTTATACGACATGTATACGTTAGAACATGTAAACATATCTGTAGTTCATTTTTGAGAAACATATAAATGAAACTAGTCACATAAGATTATAAGCAACATATATATATATAAGGTCGCATGAAATGACGAAAATGACATAACATGGATGAGGCAAAAAGTGAACCACTTTTAAGAGGTCATTTAAGCCCGAATTCGAGATTATTCGATCAATTATTGCGTCACAACTTCTTTAATGATGGCGTCAAGAGTTACAAAATAGGTGGATGTGGAAAATACACGTGACTATCCAGAGGATTTTTAACTATAGGACCTGACAGCATCACCAAGGCCGTCAGGGTCAAAACACAAGTGACGGCCTAGAAGAATTTTACACATGACGGCGTCAAAATCAGATCTAGGCAATACAATTTCTATTATGGCGGCGAGTTGACGGCGTCACAACTTAACACATGATGCCGTCACCCTGTAAAATATATATATAGTTTTCCAAATTTCATTCATTAGTGTGCAACTTTGAGGGAAAAACCCTAGGCCGAACTTTACAGCTTTTTCATGGGTTTCAACCCTTTGAATCTTTTGATGTTCAATAGGAGATAAGTATCCTTTCCAATCAATCAATATGTCTATGTGTTGTTTGATTATATCTTACGTTTGTCTTCTATTTAACATGTTAGGCTAGATTTCTTTTGTGTTTGCTTAGATGTAGTGAAACCTAGATGTTGATTATGGGTTGATTGTTTGTTTATAGTTGTTACGGATGATTGTATTCGATGTTAGGCTTAAAAAAACTGGCAGACTTCCATTGGTAACTTGCTTGAACGTCTTAAGAAACATGATCGGAGGTGTACTACGAATTTTGGTTGTATTTAATGCGTCGGAGAATTCTAATGATCCCATGTTAGGAGCTTCTAACGACTCGACATAGGAGTGAAGTAGGATCCTATAGAGCTAGGGAATATTGTACACGGACCTACGACTAGTATTAAGGAATATGACCCATCATCCATGCTATTGTAACAAGCTATCAACCTGTAAAAGATATCTAGGGAGTAATGAAACCTAAGTAAATACAATTTTCCTCATTATTGTTTCCACCACTAGTATAATTAGATTTATTTTCATTTCTGTTATTTTATTTTGATTGCATCTTAGTTAATTGGGTTAGTTGGCTAGCAACTAATTCCGCGCACTCTTCCAAAACCCGAGATTTTACTTGCTTTTATAAAATATAAAAATACAAAAAGAATCATCCCTCACCTTTAGACCTAGTTTAGGAGACTTTCTAATCCTAGCGACACTATTCCTGAGTTGAACGATCAATCCCCCGGTACTTGTCACTATACTATGCTACAACGATCAGGTACACTGCCTGGTGGGGGTTGTAAGCTTCTCGAGATCCCTTGAGAGGTAAAACCTGGTGCGATTCCCACGTATCAAGTTGTTGGCACCGCAGCCCGGGGAATAGTTATTGTCTATATTAGGATTTCTTTTTATTAGGTCTACTTGCTAGATTCCTTTCAAGTAAGATTTTATTTTTATTTTTAGGTTTTCTTTAGTCTATCTTATTTTTTCGTGTCTTTGTTCGTAACCTTTACCATCCGACAACATGGAAGGTGGTAACCTCTTTGAACCCATCAACCCACCACAACAAAACCACCCACAAAACCCACCACTAGCAAACCAACCTCTTAGGCCCCGAACCTTAGGAGAGTATTCCCGTCCTAGCCACCAAGGCTATCGAAACACTATTGAGCTTACTCAAGGAACCAATGTGTCCCCCTTGTGATCCGACACCATCCGGTTGGTGCAAAGCGGATGTGCATTCCATGGACTTCGTTCCGAAGATCCTAATCAAAATCTCAAGGACTTCCTTAAGATCGTAGATTCCATAGACCGTGATGTTACAACTAGAGAGTCGACCTGATTACGTCTATTCCAATTCTCTCTACGTGATCAAGCTAGTCAATGGCTTGAACGTTTACCCGCGGGATCCATCACCTCATGGGATGATCTCACCACTCGTTTCCTTGGTCAATTTTTCCCACCAGGGAGAACTACCAAGCTTAGAAATGACATCTTGATGTTCCAACAATGATAAGGTGAAACTCTTTATGAAGCATGGACTCGTTTCAAGGACTTACTCAAAAAAGTCCTTCATCATGGCATAGATCTTTGGCTCCAAGTCCAAATCTTCTATGACCATATCGATCTCTCCACAAGGCGAACCATTGACCAATCAGCCGGTGGCAAGCTACGTGATCTAAGTGCGGAAGAATCATGGGAACTCATAGAAGATCTTGCTCTCTATGACAACGAAAGTTGGAATGATCCCCATGATTTGAACAAAACGGTCAAGCCAATATCTTTGCCTTCGAACAATTCTAGCACTCCCGACCGTAGGATCATGGAACTTGACGACCAAGTCAAGTTTCTCATGAAATCTTACGAAGCTCCTAAGCCCTCAAGCCAAGTGAACAAAATCACTTCTTCGTGTAAGTTGTGTAATGGCCCTCATGAAACTCATAACTGCATGGAACCTCCAAAGCATGATTTTAAGGAATTCACATTGTCATACGCTGATAAGACAAAGAATAGAGAGCTCGCCACTTATCGAGGTCCCCAAAACTTTGGCGAGGCCTATGATGCATGGAAAGATAAACCGAATTTCAGAGGATACCAAACTCGGAGCGTATCCTTCGATGATTCCCCTCCACTCGAATGGTCAGAGCATTTTCCACCTCAGAACACTCCTAAGCAAAGCTATGAAGATGCCTTGCGAAAGTTCATTCTCTCTCAAGAATTACAGCTTTCCACACTCGAGACCCGATTTAGACAACAGAAGGCCGATATGAATGACAAGATTTGTAATATGTTAACCGTTATTAAAGAGCACGCTATTAGTAAACCAATTCAGGCTGAAGAAGTCAAATCTGTCACCATCATGAATCAACCAACCTCTCATGTGAAAATAAAAAGTCCTAGTAAACTCTTTAAACATCTGTCACCTAGGAAAGACACTAGGGACACTAATAGAGGAATCCAAATTAAGGACCCCTCATCATCAAAACATGTCCACTTTGTCAATGTTATCACCATTAAGCCGATAGACAAGAATATGGAAGAAAGTGACAAGGATGAAGTTGGAATAGAAACCGAGACTAGGGATGAGATTAAGGAGGTTGAGGATATTAAGGAAGAAAAGTTAGAGGAAGTAGGAAACGTAGAATAACACTTTGATAAGTTGCCCACCAAGGAAGAATGGGAATATTACAAGGATCTATTCGATGATCCCGAGACACCATACATCCTTGGTTCGCCCCTTATTACAGTAGGTGATCCCTCTAACATCAACATACCATGCAACATTTGACAAATGCATGTGTGGAAAGCTTATATCGATCCTAGGTCTCCTATAAACATCATGACTAGGACCTATTATAATTGGGTAATGAAGAAGCAACTCGGATAGAGGATGATGCCTGACACAATTAGGATGAGCAACTTTGTAGGAAGAGTGAAAGGATTGCATGTTTTTGTAGGAAACTTCACTTATGTTACCGACTTTGTGATAGTAGAGGATACTCGTCCGGTAATAGATGATTGCCTAAGTCAAGTAGTGTTCAGAAAACCATTTGTTGAGGCCTCTAAGATAAGTTATGACCCGTACCTAGGGATAGTTAGATTCAAGGAAGAGAACGATGAGATTGCTTACCAAATGCCCTATAAGATTGAACAATATCGCCTTCTATCAAACATAGGAAAGGAACACAAGCAAGCGGTTTACTATAGGAATGATGAGGATAGACGTAGAGGGGTGGATTATGTCATGAATAGAATACTTGGTTTCTACAAGGAATGTTTGCTACTAGGTCCGGAATACAAAACTAAGATTGGAGATGACCTAGAGAATGAGACCAACGATGAGGTCACGTAATTGCCCATAACCTTGAGTCTAGCTATAAGACTCGTAAATAAAGAAAAGCGCTTCTTGGGAGGCAACCCATGTTTTGTGTGTTTTTAATTGTTTGAATGTTATTTGTTTCCATATGCATGCTTTGTTTTTATTGTTGGTAGATCATGTTTCAAACTAAATTGTGAAAATGATTAATTTTGTTGTTTAACTTCGTCTTAACTTCATATAAAGGTATTTTGCAAAAGCTAAGTGTAAGGGGAAACCCCAAATTTGTTTTTAAAGAATGAAATTGATCTTGATTCGCCACAATATTAAATGAACATGTGTATTAGTACTTGTTAGAGTCAAATGCTTGTATCGAGTCATAATGATGTTTTGAAGGATTTTCCACGAAGTAGGACATAAGTTTTTCCAGAAATTTTCTAGAAACTTAACGTAAAGATTTCTTTAGGTCACTTCTGACGGCGTCAGGAATTAATACCTGACGGCGTCATGTGTAAAATTCTGGAAATTTTGCGAGTTTTGTTTTTCTAACGGAGTCTTAAAGTTTTTGTTAATTCTTTAGTTTTATAAACTCCAGGAAATCTGCAAACATTCATTCTAGAAGCATTATATCTTAAATTGCTTTCTAGGACTTGTTAGTATATATAGATTGCCGCCGATTTTACGCGAGGTTGCCTTGTTTGTTTTCTCAGGTTTAACAGGTTATATATGACAAGAAGATGATTTATATTTCTGGAAGGGAAGCTTTTAATGTTCATTTTCTTGGAGGAAGATCTAACCTTGTTGCCACACTATCCACACCGAACGAATTAGGGGAGTATTTGCTTTCATTCTTTTACCTGTTTTACTTTTACATTCTTTAATTGAACACTGGGGACAATGTTCATCCTAAGTGTAAGGGGAGGGTAATCGATGATACCTTATAGGATACTATTGCACTTGAGTTTGTTTGTTTGATGGTAGGTGTGTAATAAAACTAAGAGAAATACTTGTTAGTGTAATTTTAGCACCAAATTTAAATTTTTTTACAACATTTAGGAGTGAAGCTTTAGCCTTAGCAGGCGTCTCATGGATAGGAGTTGTATGACTAGCACAAAACCGTACCATTCAGAAAAATTTTCCACCCAAATATGTGAGGTTCGCCTTTAGATTTGATAGGAAAAGCATTCATTATTAGTGCTTATGAGTGTACCGGTAGCATTTAGATTCTAGAACTTGCGTTAGTGATGCATTCTCAGACCGCTAGTGAGACTACATTCGTGTAGTAGGATTTACTACATGATAAGAGGCATTAGGATCACCCTTCTGTTAAACCCGTATCATAATTACTTGACCATTTAAGTCATATTACTTGACTAGTAAAGTCAATTGATTTTTCCCACACCTTAGCGATGTACTCATTTTTAGTACACGAAACCCCTAGTACACCCCTCCGAGCCTATCTTTTCGTTTCTAACTTTAAGTATCTTACTTAAAGGAAGAATTTGTTACAACCCACCCATATGTGCAACCAAATCGCCTTAGCCTTCCGTATATGCACTCATCTTTAGTGCATTATTGTTACATGTTTAAACCCTTAGTTAATTATCTAAATGATTACATGGTTGCTAAGTCGAGTCATATCTTGTACATATTGTTTTGGGATGATTGGGACTCATGGGTAAAGTACTTGTGTTATGGACTAATGGGGAAGAACATCATATATTACCCCCATATGTGCGTTAATCTTAAAAAGTACTCTAAGTGTTTTGATTATCTTAATTCGAGTCATTAGATTAGTTTATTGTAAAGTATGTAAAAATTCAAGTGTAAGGGGAATGTACATTCCCTAGGATGTATTATTTTGGATGGTAGGTGTGTGTGCAAAAAAAAAAAAAAAAAAAAAAAAAAAAAAAAAAAAAAAAAACCGAAAAATTAAGAAAAAGAAGAAAAAAATATAGAAAAAGAAAAAGAGAAAAACATACGGACTACCATCCCGTTTCATTCTATGTTTGTTTTATGTTTTTGTTATTTTTGATTTATTTGCTTAAGTCGAGTCAAGTCTTGGCTTAGCAACGCCATATTGTACATGTAATTAACCAAGATGATTAACTCGCTACCAGTAAATATTGCCTTTATCCAACAAAACCGTGTATTCCATATCCCTACACCTAACGTTATAACCCTTTGAAAGACCTCTTTGATAGTTTATCCTAGGTGCTTACGCCAAGTGGTGCAGGTTTGATCCTTTCCCAAGGCTATGGTAATCTATTTTGCTATGACAGGTAGTGAGAGATGGTTTCCATTTCCATATTGTGATATATACTTTATTACACCCGAGAGATGTGAGTATCTAAACTCTATTTGTGAGGTGCTAGTGTATGACCTCCGTGCTTGTCTTTGGTCTTTAGTGGAACGATTATTTGTTGTAATTACTTTTATATTAGTGTTAAATTACCCCTAACTTGTATTTTGATTATAATAAAAGCGCATTTGCTTGAGGACAAGCAAATCTCAATTGTAAGGGTATTGGATGAGGCGAAAAGTGAACCACTTTTAAGGGGTCATTTAAGCCCGAATTCGAGATTATTCGATCAATTATTGCCATAAATCGTTCCTTTTGTCATTTTAGGTACTTTTGGAGAGAAATCTGGAAAAGGAAGCATTTTGGACGTTTTTGGAGCATAAAAGTGAAGAAAACGGAAAAGTCTTAATTTTCCTTGCTGGGAACAGTACCTGACTGCGTCACAACTTCCTTAATGACGGCGTCAAGAGTTACAAAAGAGGTGGATGTGGAAAATACACGTGACGGTCCAGAGGATTTTTAACTATAGGACCTGACGGCGTCAGGGTCAAAACACAAGTGACGGCCTAGAAGGATTTTTTCACATGACGGCATCAAAATCAGATCTAGGCAATACAATTTCTATTATAGCGGCGAGTTGACGGCATCACAACTTAACACATGACGCCGTCACCCTGTAAAATCTATATATAGTTTTCCAAATTTCATTCATTAGTGTGCAACATTGATGGAAAAACCCTAGGCCGAACTTTACAGCTTTTTCAAGGGTTTCAACCCTTTGAATCTTTCATGTTCAATAAGAGGTAATTATCCTTTCAAATCAATCAATATGTCTATGTGTTGTTTGATTATATCTTACGCTTGTCTTCTATTTAACATGCTAGGCTAGATTTCTTTTGTGTTTGCTTAGATGTAGTGAAACCTAGATGTTGATTATTGGTTGATTGTTTGTTTATAGTTGTTACGGATGATTGTATTCGATGTTAGGCTTAAGAAAACTGCAGACTTCCATTGGTAACTTGCTTGAACGTCTTAAGAAACATGATCGAGGTGTACTATGATTTTTGGTTGTATTTAATGCGTAGGAGAATTCTAATGATCCCATGTTAGGAGCTTCTAATGGCTCGACATAGGAGTGAAGTAGGATCCTATAGATTTAGGGAATATTGTACACGGCCCTACGACTAGTATTAAGGAATATGACCCGTCATCCATGCAATTGTAACAAGCTATCAACCTTTAAAAGATATCTAGGGAGTAATGAAACCTAAGTAAACACAATTTTCCTCATTATTGTTTCCACCACTAGTATAATTAGATTTATTTTCATTTCTGTTATTTTATTTTGATTCCATCTTAGTTAATTGGGTTAGTTGGCTAGCAACTAATTCCACCCACTCTTCCAAAACCTGAGATTTTACTTGCTTTTACAGAATATAAAAATACAAAAAGAATCATCCCTCACCTTTAGACCTAATTTAGGAGACTTTTTAATCCTAGCGACACTATTCTTGAGTTGAACGATCAATCCCCCGGTACTTGTCACTAAACTATACTTCAACGATCAGGTATACTGCATGGTGGGGGTTGTAAGCTTCTCGAGATCCCTTGAGAGGTAAAACCTGGTGCGATTCCCACGTATCAAACATGTAACCTAATATTTGTTCATTATAAGGAATATACGAAGGCTATACATAGTAAACCTGAAATCATATGTACTGCTCATATGTCGTTCTAAATTCTGTTCTGACAAGGTGTTAGTACACACCTTTAACCTGGTCTTGTAAACACTTTTATGCTACGTAAAATCATGATAACCTATACATCCATACAACCTAATTGATGTCAGGTATTTAAACTGCTTTGATGTCTTGGTTTAGCCCATTTCAACCTAGAAATAATCTGAACCAGGCCCTAATAATCTGCTATAATATGACTTTTATACGACTTGCAAACCTGATAAGACACCCATAAAAGTATGCGTGTTGACCAGATCTAAGAAGGGTAGAGTGAGGGGTGTGCGGTACATAAGTTGTGGGTAGTCTAATGTGGTGTAAAACTTGTTGCAAACTGAAGTAAAAGGGTATGAGTCGGGTAATGGATTGGCTAAGTGCATGGGTCTCTTGGTGTTGGTGTGATGATATGTCTCGGCTCGTAAATTGTGTCGTGTGTATGTCGATACAGAGGTCTTTTTGCATGCATATATAACGAGTTATAAACTTGGGTAGGATGAGTGAAATAAATGTGTGAGTGTCAGTGAGTTAGGAATTTGGTTATTTAGCATCTTCTTTTGTCTCGTTGAGTTATGGGGTCGAATAGTGTGCATGAAAAACAAGTTTACAAACTGGAAATTTAAAAGGAAAAAAGTGCAGTAATGGGTTGGTTAAACGTGGGTACTCATTTGGGTTTTAGAGTAAAAAGGTTGTGATATTTATTGAATATACATGAGGTTATATTGCATGTGTATATTCGAGAAATATATATATACGTGAGTGTTGCTTTATTTATATGCACACCTGCCTCAAACAATTATGCATGGCAACCTAGTTTTCTTTACTTTAAACCTACGAACTCACCAATATTATGTTGACAATTTTGAGTATCATTTTAAGGTGAAGAGAATAAGACTTCTTAAGGAGTTGATTACTTGCATGGTTTAGCGAGAGACCTTAGGCATTTATCTTTACGGACTACTTTTATGGCTTTTGAGACTTTGTTTCTAGTATTGGATATCATGACATTGTTTGGTGTATTTTACCTGTTTTGGGAAGAGCCTTTGATTTTATATGATTATGTTGTTATGTTTCGGCCATCCTTGACACAAGTTCCATGCTTGTTCAGGAGTCGTCATGACAATTGGTTGTTGTTCACTTAGTATATTCTCTATTGTTATTACCATGTGTTATGACGATTCCATTTCTTGTTACACCTCGAGTTTTCGCCTTTGCGGGGTATGACAGAATGGTATCAGAGCCTTGGTTATATAGAGTTAGGTGGTTTTACCTTGACTATAACCTAGGATTTCTCATGTAGTATGCATCATAGTATCTATGTGTGCATTAATCTATGAGACTGCCTTTTGCCCTTACTTCCCCTCATTTTATTAGAATTTGTTTTATAAGGGATTATTTTATGGTATATTTTATATGGAACTTGGAGATCTTGAGAGAATTATACTTTTGGTTTCTTTTATGGTTTCATATTTGCTTATTTAGAGTGTTAACATTGAAAGGTGTACCCTTGGTAATGAGTACACGTGTGAATGCATGCATATATAATTATGGGTGGCCAACGTAATTATAAATGCATCACGACACACGTGGACTTGTGAACATTGTTGCATCAAGAAGTATTAACATGTATAAATCGAAGTGAGACAGTCATATTTTGGCATTATATTCTTATTTTATTCTGATATTATGTTCTTATCCTATTTTCACCGTCCATCTTTCCTTTTATAGAACGATGGCTCCAAAGACACGCAAATCCTCCAAACCCATTAACAAAAGCAAATCTGAAAATCCCCCAGACTTTGCTACAATCATCCAACAACAACTTAAAGCACTACTCCTAGAAATTGTCACTCAAGTGGGTGACCACGTCATTAACAATGGTAGAAGCGTAAACGGTAGCGGGGGTGAGAAGGGAAAAGGTTGTGGTGATGGAAGTAGTGGTAGTGGTAGTGGCAAGGTGGGGTGTACGTTTAAGAGTTCACCGTTTGTGGGCCGAAAGAGTTTGATGGCAAGGGAGGTGCAATAGCACTTACATGGTGGATAGAAAAGACGGAGTCGGTTATGGATATTTGTGAATGTGCTGATCACCAGAAAGTGAAGTATGCGGCTAGTTCCCTAATCAACAAAGCCCTAACCTGGTGGAATACTCAAAAACAGGCTAGGGGTAAGGATGCTGCGATTGCTATGTCATGGGAAGATTTTAAGGTGTTGATCATCGAGGAGTTTTGTCCAGATAATGAGATGTAGAAGCTGGCGACTCAGTTTTGGAATCATGCTATGGTGGGATCTGGTCACGCGACGTATACTGACAAATTTCATGATCTAGCTAGGTTGGTTCAACATTTGGTTACTCCGGAGCCCAAACGTATTACTAGTTATATCAACGGGTTGGTTCCTCAAATTCGTGGTATGGTAAAGGCTACTTGTCACACCCCGCCACGGCGGAAACGCGCGGGTGTAACTTCATGGATATCATCACAACACATGGTGTCTATATATAGAATAACTACATGCAATAAATATGGTAAAGTATAGACACAAAGTGTCATAACAATACCCGGAAGGAAACAACATGATAAACTTCAAACACAACAGATAAACCACTTCCAATGCAACTAAGGTCTCGTCTAATCACTTCCTTCTATCATAGCCTTAGAATGCTCACCTGAAAATGATGCTTAAAACGTCAACATAATGTTGGTGAGATTCATAGGTTTAAGACACACATACACTCTCAAGGCAACCAGTTCACTGTGATTATAAACAAAGCTGGACAAATAAATTATAGTTATCATATAAGCTACATGTATTTGCAAGTCAATAATCACACACAAAGGCAACAACAGGACGGCTCGTGTCCTCCGATCCCACGATGATTACAACAGGACGGCTCGTGTCCTCCGATCCCACAATGATTACAACAGGACGGCTCGTGTCCTCCGATCCTACAATGATTACAACATCAATTAGGTCGCATGCGCGAGCAACAGGATAAGCATCCTCCTAATCGAATCACATATATATCCACACAAGCAAATAATCACACATAGCATGCATAGGATAACATTATAAGTCCAAGCTCTTTTGACACACACATAATCACAGTAACTTAAACATTTAAGATAAGCATCATTCCCATCCCAAGTTTAAAACAAGTAAAAATATGGGACAATGAACTCACCTCAAACCTTGTAGCTTCCACAAAACCAAACCACAATCTATAACACACAAAAATAAATCCACATTACACATGGTCAAGCCAAAAGCTATAACCCATGTAATACACATATGATGGATGTCTAAGACTCATATGACCCACCATGGATCTCCTAGACACCATACTAACCATTACCATAACCTAACACTCACTAAATCCCTTGCACTTTTAAAATAAGAAAATGCATAATTTTAGGGTACATTCGCCCACATGAAATCATAATAATTAAAGCTCAACAACTCATATCAAAAATTTACCATGGTCTCTCATAAGCATAAAAGCTAATCCCAGAAGGCCATGGACCAATAACACACACAAGTGCTCAAAAGAAAATCAAACTTGTCAACTATCCAAATTCAGATCTGAACGCACACCAAAAAGTTTTAATTAGAATAAAATATTTCCAAAACTTTTATCGCGAATCCTTTTCCTGGTAGTCTAAGATAACCTAAAAATTAACTATTCCAGAAGGGCTAACCTGTTGGATCGATATACTCTGACCAAACTACTTTGCAGCTTGTAAGGGTTTAACAATATTGAGTAAACTCAACACTATTAATATTGAAACACTATTTTACCTTGTAAAGTATGCGGAATCTACTAACACAAAGCTTAAGAAGAACTTTTATATTGATCAAACTTTGAACCTGCTTTGTTACACAGATTCACTAACAATCCCTAACTACTTTATCAACTTTGATCGACTCTAAAACTTATCTAAGACTTGTAAAACTTGTATCGACTAATACCTCTTAAGGCTCTTTATATAGATAACCTTAAGTCGGTTTACAACATGTAATCCTTGAACAACAAGTCATTATCCCTAAGTAATTCTAGAATATTCCTTTAATATTACACATTAATCCTTATCTAATATTGCACATCAGTCCTTGTTTCCTTCGAAGTACTTTAAACATTCTTCAATAACAGCAGTACTTTGACTTTTTCCTTCAGCAGTACTTTGACTTTATTCTTCATGCAGCAGTACTTTGACATCCAGAAGTACTTTGATATTTCATATCCCAACAATCCTCCCCTAACTTGAACTCTACTTTCTTGATTTCAAGTTTCTTTGTTATCTTTAATCTTCAAATCTTTAATCATTCAGAAAGATTGTTTCTTTATTCCTTTTTCTTCTATCTGTCATGTGTCAAAGTACTCTTCATCAGCATCATATCTTCCATAGTATCTTCTCAACAACTCAACAACATTTTGGTACAAAGATCATCAAATCTTAAAAGTTTCATACTATTCTCATCACTTCCAGATGTGTTAACTCCTGTGAGAGGTGAATCATTGAAAATTATGATTTTTAGCAAATCATCAGCTATCAACGGATATGATTTATCTTTACCAATAGCCGTTTGCTTTGGACTAGCCAACTCTTAATCACTTGGAGTATGGTGAGTTGATAACCATATAGTTTTTGGTAAACTATCAACCATCAACGGATTTGATTATCACATCAGATCCGTACCCTCATGATGAGTGAAACTCTTTCTTGTCTGTTAAACATGGTGAATTGATTACCATTTGTTGTGCAGTATAAATACTAACACCATGTGTTTCTTTTCAAATCCTCTTTTCTTTTAATCATTAAAACATTTTATTTTTATTTTAAAGGACTTATACTGGTTTATATCAGCAAGCAGTACTTTGATAAAGTACTAATTGTTTTTGCAGTACTTTGAAAAATACTTTATTTTACAAAACAAATCATACCAGTATTATGTAATATTACTCTTCAGACTTGACCCATCTGATAAATAACTTGATAACATCCAAAGCTACTTCAGATTCATCTTCAAGTTCCATTCCATGATCCAATATTCTGAGCATAATTTCTCTGATCAATGGATATCTCCTCTCAGCCAACATGTGAATCATGGTACCATCTTCCATCTCTAGTGAATGAACTCCTGATGACTCAAAGAATCTCCATCTTGTTATTTCCCAATTCTCTTGATCATTCCAGAGAGGATCAACACTTGTTTCTTCAGTTTCCCAGATGGTAAATAAGTCTCCAAGAAAAACTAATCCCACTCCTAAAGCTTCAATCTCTGCATAGTATGACTGTACTTGCCCATATAAGTCATAAAGATCTGCCCTTGTGATACAGTGCAATAAATCCCATAACATATTGAATGTTGTGAAGCTTTCATCTTCTCTATGGATCATAAAATAATTCCCTTCTTTTGATTCAACCACAGAAAATGAGATTATCTTGGACTTCTTTCCAGAATCTTCAATCTTTTTGTTCTCAAAATCAACAACTCTGAGATAATTTCTGAGTTCATCAACTGTATCTTCATGAACTAACTTCAGCCTTTTTGTCAGTTGATCATCTTCATCTAATTTCTTTCTTCTCAATCTCCTTTTCTCAGCTTGTTCCTTTCTTATATCTTCTGATTTCTTCTTTCTATCAACTTCCATGGGTACAAAGCTTTCTACTTCTCTTCTGATATCCTCTTGTACTTTATCCCACAGAGCTTTCACTTCTGGATACCTTTTCAAATGCAAATTCTTGTATCCCTTCTTTCTCAAGAACTGTATCATCCAGTTTCTTTCCTGAGCTTTGGTCATTGGCTTCTTTGTAATTGGCCTACTGACTTCTTCCAAATACTCAGCATCATATTCAGCTTATTGCTTTCTAGCAAGCTCTAAATCATCTGCAGTATCTAATTCTCTAATCTGAGCAATAGAAAATTTCTTCTTTTTCTTCTTAATTTCTTTCTGAACCAATATCCCTTTCCCTTTATCTTTTGGATCTAGTTTTTCTGATTCAGAAGTCCTTTCATCATCTTTTTGTGCAGGCTCAGAGATATGTATTCCTCCAGTAGGTCTTCTTAAATTCATCATAACTTGAGCAATTGTTTCATCATCACTTGTAGTATGCACTCTTTCTTCCTCTTGATGTACAAAAGTGGAAGGACTAGCTTCATCTTCATGATACTTTGTAGAAGGTCCAGCAGCAGTGACTCCACTTTTATCAATATTTCTAGAAGAAGTACCTTGCTCAGCAGTACCTTGCAGACTTATGTTTTCTGCAGTAGTACTTTGAACACCAGCACTTTGAATGTTCTGTGCATCTACATCCTGCTTAACTTTTTCTTGCCCATCATCTTTTTGCTCATTCTCTTTCTCTTCTTGTGCAACATTTCCAACCTCATGTGCAATATTCATATCTTCTTCAACATAACTTTCTGGTTCAAAAGTCTTTGGACTTTCTGGATATTTCCATAAGTGAGCATCTTCTGAATATTTAACTTCATCATCTTTATCCAAATTCTTATCTTGATTCCTCCCCTATTTGGTAAATGATGACCTTTTATGCTTCCTCTTGGACTTAGAAGACTTCTTTGAAGATTTTGACTTTAGCTTCTGAGACTTCTTCTTTTCTTTCACATAAAGCCTAAAGTTCTGAACAAGAGGCCAAACAAATTTCATCAACCTTCTGAACTTCCTTCTGAGCTGTTTGATTTCTGCAGCTTGAGCATTAACAGTTGACTTCATCTTCTCTAATTCTTTAGCCAAATCAGAAGTACTATCAGTACCTTTAATTCCCTCATCTCCTCCAGGTGTTTGAAGCCCACCTGTGGAAGTATAATCATTGGGAGTAGGTACTTGTGAATCCTCTGAAGCAGTTCCTTGAGGATCAGTACTTTGTGGAGAAGTACCTTAAGCAGAAACAGATGTATCCAAAGAAGCTGTCACTGAGGGAGTCCTTTCACCTGAAACAACATGCTGAGGGGAAACAATAGGTGGTGTAGGAGTATGTACTGAAGCAGAATGCTCAGCAGAATCAGATTGAGCATCATTATTAGAATGTGCAGACCCACTATTGTCTTCTTCATCCCTAACAGCTTGAGCTACCTCTAACATATAAGCATTAAGAGGTGTATTTCTACCCGAAAAATTAACTCCCTTATTGGACATAAAAGTGAAAACTTTAGGTTGCATCCTAATAGTAGGTACATAATCCTGAGGTTTAGGTATACCATCTAATGGATTCTCTAAAAGCAATTGAACAAACCTAGGATACATTAGAAAGGGTTTGCCAGCCTGAATATGAGAAAGCATACCTTCAAGGATCATGTATGAGAAATTGAAAGGCTGATTGGTAATAAGACCAACAAAAGCAGAAGCTATGGAATGACTAAACTGATCCCAAGCAGTACTCTTTAGACTCAAACAATGTAATAAAACATGAATAAGAAATTTCCAATGAGGACTAACCATAGCCTTCTGAAAAGTAAGCTTAGTCAAAGAACCTTCATACCCAATATCTCTGAGTGTGTTCCAAACTTCCTGTTTCCCAAACAAAACAGAGCCTCCTTCATCATCAAATAACAGAACCTCCCTAATTGAAGCTTCTGTAACACGAATAGCTCTCCCAGCAACTGTAGCAGTAATGATATCCTCCCCATCTTCAACCTATGACCTTGCTGTATCCCAAAAAGCTTGAATCCAAGGTCCAATAATCTCTGGGTTGACTAGAATGGAGTAACAGATGTTGGTACCAGTGAGAAAGTCAATAATACCATGAAAATCAAGGTTATCTTGGGTTTTCTCAAGGTTTGCGATCATGTTGTGTTTGGTGTTGATTCGTCGATTAGCCATGGTGATTAGGGTTAGAGTGAGAAAAGTGATGATCGTTGCAAAGTAGGTATGAGTTTATATAACAAGAAAAGTGAATAAGGTGAATAAAAAGAAAAGATATGAGGTTTTATATAAGGATAAGATTAAAAAAAATCACGGTTAATTAATGATTTTACCGTTATTTTTGGAAGTAAATATCCCCATATCTTTCGAAAGGTTGTTAGCCGCAAATCTGACCGTTGGAACAGTATCTGACACATCAGCGAACCCTTTAATAACACCAAGCAGTACTTTCCATAAAATATGGAGCAGTACTTTCCGTTATAAGCTCACACAGTATATTGACCAAAGTACTTTCCCACAAAAAATCTTGAATGTTGACCAATTGACCAAAATATCTTTGAAAGTCAACCCTTATTAATGACTATCTCCCCAAATTAAATCCCAAAGCTACCATGGTAAGTGAACTTCAATACACTTCATTAAATGCCCATTTACCTTTACCTTGCTTATAAAAGCAACTTCATCAACAACTTGCAAGTACCATAACTTTCTTTAACACAAAAACTAGTAAACAGTATGAGTCACATTCCAATTGTGAACATCTCTTCAGACTCAGATGGCACCACAGATTCAGAGATAACTTACTACTCTGATTCTGAGTTTGAAGATCCAGGATGGTTAGACTATTTTCCTCCTCATGTTCAGTGGATGGGACACCAAGAATCTTCATCAACAATGAGTGCTGCCAACTCTATCATAACTGATGCAGGAAGTACTACCAGCAAAAAGCCCAAAAAGAAGAAAGTTGGTTCATCTCTGGCTAAAGAGCTTCCACATGCTTTGACTCAAGCCCTGGAATCAGCTATTCAGAACATGAAGTGGCCTGCTCCAAGAAAAGAGAGACCTCCCAAACAGGTTCTTGGCCTGGCTTGCCCAAGAAAACAGGCTTCTTTTGATGACAAGAGAAGGACTGCTCAAAAGGGAATGCAAAGCTATGAGAGCAAGGGAAAAAGGCCTATGGAGTAGGTGTATGGAGCTTAGTAGTAGGTTGTGATAGATTGTAGTTGATGTAGTCTTGTGTTTGTTTTGTCTTTGCTGTGTCTGTTTCTGATAACAAGAATAGTGATGTATGAACTTTGAATGGTGGTTGTAAGATCTTTGTTGAATAATGAATAAAATCCTTTCTTTTGAATGATACATGTAGCCTCCCCTCAAATAATGACTAACTAATAACTACTTATGCCTCCCCTAAAAAATAGCTTACATATTAATCATGCCAATACTAACAACCAAAAAAGTAAATCTTGAAACATCAAAGCCCTTTGTGAGTAGATCTGCTACATTATCATTAGTATGAACTTTAACCACATTGATAAGCCTTTGTTCATAGCAATCTCTTATAAAGTGATGTCTAATCTGAATGTGCTTGGTCTTGGAATGATATACTGGATTCTTGACAATACAGATAGTACTCTCATTATCAATGTTGATAGGAGTATTCTTGAAATTGAATCCATAATCCAAAAGCTGATTCTGTAACCAAAGTACTTGTGCACAACAACTTGCAGCAGCTACATACTCTGCTTCTGTGGAAGAAGTTGCTGCACTTGTTTGCTTCTTACATTGCCATGACACTAATCTGCTTCCAAGGTACTGGCATCCTCCAGTTGTGGATATTCTGTCATAGTTATCTCCAGCATAGTCACTATCTGAAAAGGCTTGGAGATGGAAAGGTGAATCCCTAGGATACCATAATCCTAGCTTAGGTTGTTGCCTAAGATACCTGAAAATTCTCTTGACAGCATTCAAGTGAGAGACCTTTGGATTAACTTGATGTCTTGCACATAAGCTCACAACAAAAGTTATATCAGGTCTTGATGCAGTTAAATACATGAGACATCCAATCATAGACCTGTAAAGTGTGACATCAACATCTTCTCCATCTTCATCTTTTCCCAAAGGTTTGTTAGTATCCACTGGTGTAGATGTAGGCCTAACAGTGGTGAAAGTGAATCTCTTAAGAATATCTGCAACATACTTATCTTGACTAATATAAATTCCACTGCTTGATTGTTGTACTTGAAGTCCTAAGAAAAAAGTTAATTCTCCCATAGAACTCATCTAAAACTCTTTCTGCATAAGATTTTCAAATTCCTTCACCATAGATTGCTTAGTAGCACCAAAAATAATATCATCTACATACACTTGAACTAGCATGATATCCTTCTTATCTCTCTTGATAAACAAAGTCTTGTCAATAGCTCCTCTTCTATAACCATGTAGCAGTAGAAAATTGGAAAGTCTTTCATACCATGCTCTTGGAGCTTGATGTAGGCCATACATAGCCTTTATTACCTTGTAGACTTTGTTTGGGTGTGCAGGGTCTTCAAAACCAGGAGGCTGTTTGACATAAACTTCTTCTGTGATTTTGCCATATAGAAAAGCACTTTTAACATCCATCTGATATACAGGAAATCCCATATAGGATGCAAAAGCCAAAACTAGCCTGATGGCTTCAAGCCTTGCCACAGGAGCAATAACTTCATCATAATCTACTCCTTCTTCCTGTCTATATCCTTGAGCCACTAACCTTGCCTTGTTCTTAATAACATTCCCTCTTTCATCTCTTTTTACTCTGAAGACCCATTTAGTTCCAATAAGTTTCTTTCTATCAGGTAAATCACATAATACCCAAACTTCTTGAAGTTTAAACTGTAGGAGTTCTTCTTGCATAGCTTCCACCCAACTTTCATTGGCTAATGCTTGTTTGATATTCTTGGGCTCTTCCTGAGATAGAAAATAACCAAATAAACACAACTTCTGATCCTTGTGATTCACCCTGTTTTGTTTGTAGATAAAACTAAGTAAAGAAGTATGTTGTTGAGACATATTCTTAGCCTTAGTCCTTGTGAGCACCCTTGATGATGAGGGTCCAATAATATTGGTAACATGACGAGTTTTATGAATTCTGAGAGTAGGAGTCGGTGAGACTTCAAAATTATCTTCCAAATTAGTTATATCAGGATCTTCATTAGAATCTGAGAAAATGTCTTCTTGATCCAATTCATCATCAGTGTTTTCTAAAGTAATTGTGTTTGGATCAGCAGTATCTTCTAATTCAGGCATATTGGAATCATTAACAGCATCAGTATTTATCCAATTTGAAGTATCCAAAGGTTGAAAAGTACTTTCAAATGGATTAGCAGTACTTTGGGGGAAAGTACTGGCTGTTTCTTTTGCCTTCTTCTTTTTTGCTTCATAAGCACTCCTTTGTTCATCATCATATGACTTAGCCATTGTTTCTTGAAAAAGCATCCTAGAAAGTTCATCTTGAATGGCTTGATCTTCTGCAGATACTGGTATTTGTGGTGGAACAGTACTTTGAGGATCAATAGTATTATTAGGTTTAGCAGTACCTTGAGGCTCAGAAGTACTTTTCTTCTCATCATTGGCATTATCTTTTGGCTCATCTTCAGATCTTAGATTAATATCATGAACAATGTACTGTGCTTCTTCTTCAGTAGGAGCAACTTGATTTTCTTCCCGTACAGGTACATAATTCATTGATGAAGACATTAAATCAAGATCAAACATCCAATCAGGACCTTTACCTTTAGAATTCTCTCGTTCTTCCAGAAAATCAACATGAAGACATTCTTGAACCTTCTTGGTAGCCCTATTGTACACTCTAAATCCTTTGCTATTAGTACAATATCCTAATAAATATCCTTCATCTTACTTTCCATCAAACTTGCCCAAATTATCAGCAGTGTTTAATATGGTTAGGGGACATCCAAAAGGTTTCATAAACTTGATGCTTGGCTTCTTTCCCATGAGTAACTCATAAGGTGTCTTCATTTGAGGTTTAGTCACTGATACTCTATTCAACACATAACAAGCAGCACTTACAGCCTCAACCCAGAATGGAACAGGTAATTGAGAATCTGCAAGCATTGTCCTTGCTGCTTCTATAAGAGTTCTATTCTTTCTTTCTGCAACTCCATTTTGCTGAGGAGTTCTGGCAATACTGAACTCTCTTTTAATTCCTTTCTTGGCACAAAATTCATCCATAAGCTGATTCTTGAACTCAGTCCCATTATCACATATAATGCCTCTAACCTTGAGTCTTAACTGATTTTCAAGTGCTATTATAAGGTCATGAATAGCATCAAAAGTTTCATCTTAAAAGCATAAGAAAAAGACCCAACTAAATCTGCTACAGTCATCTGTTACAACCAAGCAGTACTTCTTCTTGTTCAGACTAACAACTGAAACAGGTCCAAACAGATCCATGTGCAGCAATTCCAAAGGCTCTCTAATGGTCTTCTCATCAATCTTCTTACAAGAGGCCTTGTGCTGTTTACCCTTCTTACAGGCAAGACATGAATGATCATTCTTGAATGTCTTAGAAGGTAAACCTCTAACTAAATTACCTCTGACCAGCTTATTGATGTTCTTGAAATTGACATGCCCCAATCTTCTGTGCCATTGATGTGCTTCTTCCATAGATGCTCTTGCAATCAAACATGTTGCTCTTTCAGCAGAGTTTACATTCTTTAAGTCTATGCTGTACACATCATTAGTTCTTGTTGCTCTCAGCAACACCAAATTTCTATCTTCTAACTTGAAATCAGGAGAAAGTATAAGACATTCTGTGTCAAAGAATAACACAGGTTACTTCTTATCACAAATCTGAGAGACTGACAAACGATTGAATTTGAGCTCCTTCACATATCTAACATCTTCAAAATCAATGTTTCCTGCCTTGATAGTTCCTTTGCCAGTAATTCTTCCTCCATCAGGATCATTCCCAAATGCAACTTTTCCTCCAAAATAAGCTTTAAAATCTGACAAGAGCTCCTTTTCTCCTGTCATACTGCCAGAGCAACCACTATCTACAATAAGATGATCTTTAAGCTCCTCCTCTAGGTTGCCCTGCATTCACATGAAAAAGGTTAGTTATTTTTAGGAACCCAAGCCATTACTGACTTGTGTTCCCCTTGTGGAGTGACATACTCAAAATTTTTGAGTATGTAATCACCACTGTCTTTAAAAGCATGATCAAGAATTAAGGTTTTTGTTTCCAAAATTGTTGGTTTTTCAAGATCAATTTTCCCTTTTTCACCCTTAACCTCTGAAAGTATTGGTTTTACCCCAGGAGTACTTTCTTTCTTAACACATTTAGTTGTGGCTTTAGGAGTTCGGTTATGTTTCCTAGCATCTTTTCTTGTGTTGTAAGGCTTTCTAGGGTTGTAATGATTGTACCTCCTAGATCTTACACTTGAGTGTTTGCTAGAAACATTAGGGAACTTTCTATCAGTACTTTGTGAAGGTACTGAGGGTTTGGAGTATGAATTTTTCTGATGAGGGTATCTATAGTCTTTTGAGAAATTACTATGGTTGAACCTATTTGTATAGTTCCAAACTGGTTTGTTGTCCCTTGGCATATTCTCCCTATGATTTGGTTGTGCAGTTCTGGTCGTTGGATATTTACTAAGGTATTCTGAATGATAATCACAGTCTTTAATCAAATGATGAGGACTATAACAAACATAACAGACCTTTGGACCAATATCCCCAAATCCCCTTCCATAAGTGTTTCCAAAATTAGCAGTATTTTGAAAGAATTTTCTTTGAGGTACTGCTGAGTGATCAGCAGTACTTCGAAAAGTGTTTGAAGGTACTGCTTGTGAGCATGGCAACTTGCCATCTGATATCAATTTCTTCCAAAGCATCATCATCTATTTGCAATACATCTTCTTGATAGGTGACAGGTAGAGATGCTTGTTGAGCAAAGAATGAACATAGAACATCATCTGAGGTGGGGGTAAGTGATTGTGATTAATTGGTGGTGACCATTGTTGTGCATGGAACCTGTGTTTCAGTCACAGTACTTTGAACAGGATATGCAGTACCTTTGTTAGAAGTACTGTTTCTCTTTTCAGAAGAGACAAAAGCAATATTCTGTTGTGTGCTTGAACCTGTAGTACCATTCATCTCATGCTCATACACCTTCAGATTGTTGTAAAGATCATCAAAGTCCATAGTATCCAGTCCTGATTGTCCTCTGATCATTGTAGCAACAACATGCCATGCTGATGGCAAACTCCTCAGAAACTTTAAATTAGCATCTTCAACTGATGCTTCAGCATCATATAGTTCTAGCATACTCAGAAGATGTTGAAATCTTTCATAAGCAGAATCAAGACCTTCTCTTTCACCAACAGTGAAAGTTTCAAATTGTTGCTTCAGCAAATTCCTATGCATCTTCTTGGAAGCATCATTACCTCCAAACTTCTTCTTTATTGCAGCCCATAGTTGTTTGGCATCCTTGGCATCATGAAACTTTAATAAGTGACCATCAGGAAAAGCAGAAAGCAATATGTTGAGAGCTTTGTCTTGATTTCTTTTGGTAGCAGCAGGTACAGTAGGTTTTGGTGGTGTTGGTTGTCCAGGTACCTCTACTGGTTCATCAATTTGCATGTTACCATTGACAATCACATCCCACAAAGCATGGTCTGTGATTGCAATGTATTGCCTCATCTTCATGGCCCATAGATTGTATTCTCCCTTCTTAACAATAGGGATTCTTACAGCAGTGATTGAGGGAGCAGGTGCAGCTTCAGTCGACATCTTTAAGGGTTTGTTGTGAAATAGGTTTTAAGGTTTTAAAGGTTTGTCTTCTTAATCAGAGTTTCCAACATAAGCTCTGATACCACTTGTTGGATCGATATACTCTGACCAAACTACTTTGTAGCTTGTAAGGGTTTAACAATATTGAGTAAACTCAACACTATTAATATTGAAACACCGTTTTACCTTGTAAAGTATGCGGAATCTACTAACACAAAGCTTAAGAAGACCTTTTATATTGATCAAACTTTGAACCTGCTTTGTTACACAGATTCACTAACAATCCCTAACTACTTTATCAACTTTGATCGACTCTAAAACTTATCTAAGACTTGTAAAACTTGTATCGACTAATACCTCTTAAGGCTCTTTATATAGACAACCTTAAGTCGATTTACAACATGTAATCCTTGAATGACAAATCATTATCCCTAACTAATTCTAGAATATTCGTTTAATATTACACATTAATCCTTATCTAATATTGCACATCAGTCCTTGTTTCCTTCGAAGTACTTTAAACATTCTTCAATAACAGCAGTACTTTGACCTTTTCCTTCAGCAGTACTTTGACTTTATTCTTCATGCAGCAGTACTTTGACATCCAGAAGTACTTTGATATTTCATATCCCAACATAACCTAAATACCACTTTTTTACCCACAATTCACTATCAAACTTTTACTCAAATTTTGTCCCGGTTTAACAGCTTTGACACCTTATCAAAGAAAAATCAAAAGACTAGCTTCCCGACCTTGAAATTAATTGTGGCCAGACTTTTTGGAAAGATCTTTCATTAAACTTAAATTTAGACTAAAAATTCGTGATCTAACTCTTCACCATCTATTAAATACACTCGTATCTTTATAGGCTTACAAATCTGTCAAAACCCTACCTCAATAACTAGCATGTTTTACGCTCAATTCTCTTAACCAATCACCATACTATTATCATTAATTGATCCCAACATGTTTAATAACATTAATTTACAGAAGTTAACACAAACCCTAATCCATTATATAATTATTACTTGAATTATATTAATTAATCAATTAATTGAACATAGGGTTTAAAGATTTTACCTTGATTCTTGATTTTAGCTTCAAAACTATAAACCCTAATTTTTCTTCTCTTCTCTTGCCCTTGTGATCGACTCAAATTTACAGAAAATAAGGGTATGGGTCGTTGGTTTTGGTTATATGGGTTGGGGTTGGGCTTATTTGGGTTGGGCTAGGATTCCTTATTGCTAGGAATTGTATTTGGCCTCAAATTGGGTTTCCTTTTCCCCTAAAAACACCCCTTGGCTGAATTTTTGTATACATATATATATATATATATATATATATATATATATATATATATATATATATATATATATATATATATATTATATTTCTTTTTTATTAAATTAAATTAAATTATTACACTCAAAACCTTATACTTTTGATATTTTATAACAACCCGTAACGATAACTAACGTCTTACGCGATAAACCTAAATTTTACGACAAACCGGAAAAATATCATTTTCAAAAATAAAGTTTCCAAAAATAGATTTTCACCCTTTAAAAATGTATAATACATAAAAACAAACTCCTCGTAACTTGCTAACGCCCAAATACATGAACGAAGACTCGTTACGCAAAAACACCAAAACTTCACAAGTCATTTCTACACCACAAAGGCGATCAAAAATGAACTTTCCCAAAATCAATGCTTTCCAAATCACAATAAAAACCATTTACACAAAGGGATTTAGTGCTAAAACTCACCTATATCACTTCAAACGCCTAAGACACAACAAACAAACGTCAACCGACTCAAGACTATCAATCAAACTGACCTGCTAAAACCATGGTTGTTACACTACTGAACCAACTACTCTCCAAAGTGCCATACAAAAAGCAGGAGCACTGACTGATGACGCTGTTAATTGTGGGTTACTTCCAAAGAACGGTGAAAAGAGAAGGGAAGATGGAGATTCGAGTAAACAAGGGGGTATGTGGTCAAACAATAAGAGGGCTAAGACAGGAAAGGGGTTCGTGACAGCTAATCCGGTGACTACAACAACCAGGAGAGAAGGGAGTATACGGGAAATCTTCCCAAATGTAACAAGTGTGCTTATCATCATCCACCACTAGCTCCGTGTCGTATGTATTCCATTTGCAAGAAAGGCGGTCATTTTGCAAAGGACTGCCGATCAATGAACCGACAGGCAACACCAGTTAATGCGGTCAACATGTTTGTAAGGGTATGTTGTGAGTGTGGGGACCCAGGTCAATTTCGTAACACGTGTCCTAAGCTGAAACCAACCAAGGGGAAGAGTCTTCTTCATGGGTGCGAATGAAGCTCGTCAGGATCCAAAAATTGTGACCGGTACATTCTCTCTTAACAATCATTATGCTACTATGTTATTCGATTCTGGTGCCGATTTTAGCTTTATCTCCACTGAGTTTGCGAACATGCTTAACGTAGAGTCTAGTATGTTAAAACCCAATTATATTATTAAAGTAGCTAATGGTAAAGAGATAGAAGTTAATAGCATCATCCATGGGTGCACTCTATTATTAGAGGATACCCCATTCACTATCGACCTAATACCTTTTGGACATGGGAGTTTTGATGTAATTGTGGGTATGGATTGGTTGTCAAAACATATGGCCGCAATCATCTATCACGAGAAGGTAGTTCGAATCCCGTTAACAAATGGCTACTTTCTCCATGTTCTAGGAGAATGTACCAAAGAAAACCCAAAATCCCTTATGAGTATGAAAACTAATGAACTAAAAGATATTGCTGTTGTCCAAAATTCCCTGAAGTTTTTCCTGAAGACTTGTCTGGATTGCCTCCTCAACGACAAGTTGAATTCCGTATAGACCTAATTCCTGGAGCAACACCTGTTGCCAAATCCCCGTATCGTTTAGCACCTTCAGAAATGTAGG
The DNA here is from genome assembly GCA_030686995.1 of Artemisia argyi. NCBI lineage: Eukaryota > Viridiplantae > Streptophyta > Magnoliopsida > Asterales > Asteraceae > Artemisia > Artemisia argyi. The sequence continues at coordinate 386,056 of JARVZY010002725.1, read as the reverse complement.
AATTGTCTAAACAACTCCAAGAACTACAAGACAAGGGTTTCATCCGCCCAAGTCATTTACCTTGGGGAGCACCTGTCTTACTCATAAAGAAGAAGGATGGTTCTTTCCGTATGTGCATTAACTATCATGAGCTAAACAAGTTAACTATCAAAAATCGTTACCCTCTTCCCAGAATTGATGACTTATTCGATCAGCTACAGGGTTCCCGATATTTTTCAAAAATTGATATTCGTTCTGGTGACCATCAACTGAGAATACATGAATTAGACATCCCAAAGACTGCTTTTAGAACTCGTTATGGGCATTTCGAGTTCACCGTGATGCCTTTTGGGTTAACTAACGCACCTGCCATCTTGATGGACCTAATGAACCGCGTTTGTAAACCGTACCTTGAAAAATTCGTTATTGTTTTTATCGATGACATCTTAATCTACTCAAAGTCAAAGGTGGAACACGAAAACCAGTTGAGGCTAATTCTAGAGCTACTTAAGAAGGAGCAGTTGTTCGCTAAATTCGAAGTGTGAGTTCTGGTTACAAGAGGTTCAGTTTCTTTGGCATGTGGTGAACAGTAAGGGAATTCAGGTTAACCCCAAAAAGATTAAAGCAGTGAAGGATTGAAGCCGCCTACTACACCATCAGAGATACGTTCTTTCTTGGGTTTAGAAGGTTACTACAGACGATTCATCGCTAATTTTTCCAAAATCGCCAAACCTCTTACATTGTTGACACAGAAGAACAAAAGGTATGAGTGGAAGAAAGAACAGCAGAAAGCCTTTCAGACCCTGAAAGATAATCTATGTAATGCCCCGATTTTAACACTTCCAGACGGACCGGATGACTTCGTGGTATATTGTGATGCTTCAAACCAGGGTTTTGGATGTGTACTAATGCAAAGGGGTAAAGTGATTGCTTATGCTTCTCAACAGTTAAAGTTTCATGAGAAGAACTACACCACTCATGACTTAGAACTAGGAGCAGTAGTTTTTGCTCTTAAGAGTTGGAGACATTATCTGTATGGGACAAAGAGTATTATTTATATAGACCATAAAAGTCTTCAACATATCTTCGATCAGAAGGAGCTGAATATGCGTCAGAGGCAATGGTTAGAACTACTCAGTGATTACGACTGTGATATTCGCTACCACCCGAGCAAGGCGAATGTCGTGGCCGATGCCTTAAGTAGGAAGGAGCGAATTAAACCAAATCATGTACGGGCTATGAGTATGACTATACAGTCGGGTATTAAGGGAAATTTTTTGGAAGCATAGGTTGAAGCATGTAAGGACGATAATATTTTGGCAGAGATGCTTCGTGGTTTAGGGCAACAGATGGAAAAGAAGATGGATGGTGGATGGTATTTTTTAGATCGAATTTGGGTTCCTTTGGAGGGTAACGTAAGGTCTCTGATCATGGATGAAGCTCACACCACTAAATACTCCATTCATCCAGGATCCGACAAGATGTACTATGACGTAAGAGATGCTTATTGGTGGCCAGGAATGAAGAAAGATATAGCCACTTATGTTAGTAAATGCTTGACTTGTGCTAAGCTCAAGGCCGAACACCAAAAACCCTTGGGATTATTACAGCAGCCAGAGATTCCCGAGTGGAAATAGGAGAGAATAACCATGGACTTCATTTCTGAGCTTCCTCGTACCAGTAGTGGGCATAATGCAATATGGGTTATTGTAGACAGATTGACGAAGTCTGCTCATTTCCTAGCTATCTGAGATGACTATGAGATGGAGAAGTTAGCCAGGATTTACATCAACGAGATAGTGGCAAGGCATGAAGTGCCTGTATCCATCATATCTGATCGCCACAGTCGCTTTACTTCTCGGTTCTGGAAATCACTACAGAAGGCTTTGGGAACGCGTGTAGACATGAGTACGACATATCATCCGGAGACTGATGGGCAGAGCGAGTGGACGATTCAGACTTTGGAACACTTGCTCAGGGCATGTGTTTTGGATTTTGGGGGAAGTTGGGACACACATCTTCCTTTAGCCAAATTTTCCTACAACAACAGTTACCACAAAAGTATTCGATGTGCCCCATTCCATATGCTCTATGGAAGAAAATGTAGATCACCAATTCTGTAGGCTGAAGTTGGAGAGAGTCAAATGATTGGTCTAGAAATTGTAACAGATACTACGGATAAGATTTTTCAGATTAAGGAAAGACTTAAGGCAGCTAGGGATCGTCAAAAGAGTTATGATGATAAACGACGTAGACCGTTAGAATTTAACGTTGGTGATCATGTACTACTCAAAGTGTCACCTTGGAAAAGAGTGGTACGTTTTGGAAAAAAGGGAAAGTTGGCACCGAGGTATGTGGGTCGATTCGAGGTTCTTGAGCGTTTTGGTCCCGTAGCTTATCGACTGAGGTTACCACAAGAATTGAGCAACATTCACGATACGTTTCATGTGTTCAACCTAAAGAAGCGCCTTGTAACACCCCCAAAATACCGCAGCGGAAGACTGTGTCATAGGGGTGCTACTTCATAATACAAAGTACAAGTTATAGAAAACGAACTCTAAATGAGACGTTTTGAAAAGTTACCATTCGATTAATGAATTCAAAGTTACAAACATGAGATTTCAAAGTATGATACATAAATGTATACAAAATGTTGAATGGTAAATGATAAAAGCGTAAGTCTTCAGAATATGCAGCTTGACTCAAAGTTCCACGCACTAGCTATCGCCTTACTAACCTGAGATAAACATGCTAAAGTGTCAACACAATGGTTGGTGAGTTCATAGAGTTTGTCTTAAAACAGTTGAAAAAACCTTAAAGAATGATCACACAGCAAAGGCATCGTGAATCCACTCAGTTACAAGTCCCGCCATAAGAGACTTGTAACCTATGTGTTCACAACCCACTGCTAACATATAGTATAATAAAGACATGCATAAGTTCATCAAAACAATTAAGCAATTAGTAGTGAGTCTCTACTTCATCTCCGAAGACCTCACTTGGGAGCCAATTCCCAAAGACAACTGGGAGCCACTTCCCAAAGACAACTGGGAGCCACTTCCCAAAGAAAACTGGGAGCCACTTCCCAAAGATAAAAGACAGTCATGTATGTATGAAATCAAGTATAATGCCATCAAGTATAAGACAATCAAGTAATAAACAATCAAGTATAAATGTTTTGAGTATTTGTACAAGTAAGCAAGTAGTTGAGCATGTATCCCCCCCAAGAGTTAAAACAAGTACGAAAAGAGTAGGGGCTATGACTCACCTTAAGTCTATGTAATGAGAAATGAAAGTGGTAGTCGAATCGCGAAAGTCTCTAAGAACAGCCTATAATAGAACGTTGCGACTTAGGTTTGGAGTAACGTCTAAGAATACGAAGAATTGCCCATATATGTCTTGCATAATGTTCATGATGTAGTACTTAGTATATAGTGTAAGCCTTTGAATATAAATGGTTTATGAAACATGTATAAGTTGTACATCTCTTACTACCGTTCAGGCCGACATAATTCAGAAGTCATGGAGTAAACGTTCGAGGAGCCAGGACACTTTAACTCGTAAATCCACAACTCGTCTCGACGGCTTACTCAATGAACTCCTCACATGAGGCTCCCTACTATTGTAGTATTTGATAATATATATATATATATATATATATATATATATATATATATATATATATATATATATATATATATATATATATATATATATATATATATATATAAGCTTTTTGATCTTTAATAGTTATATGGTCTTTAGCCGTGGCTTTGCCGTGACCTTGGTCATTGTTACTATGATCTTGAGACTCAACCTTGGCTTTAGCCATGGTTGTGGTCTTGGCTTTAGGTCATTAGACCTCTTGGTCTCATCTAATTATAATGATTATATAGTAACTTTGGTCTAAAAATGGGCTGCTAAGAATTTGAAGAAATTTATCACTCAGAAAGCGTTTTCAGGGCTCGAGCTTCTTTAATCCTGAACGAGAACGTCGTTCCGGACAACTTTTGTGTTTTAACTTTTTGATGAATCGGACCAGAAGTGGGACTTTCAAAATCATAATTTGATCAGAATGCAATTTAGGCAGTTTTGCCGTTTTGGTTTCGCTAACTTCAAACGGTCATAACTTTTGACTCGTGTACTCGTTTTGGGTGATTCAAATTGCTATGTTTTCCTTTTTAAGTCCTCTTTAACAGTAAGTAAGTGTCAAATATCAAAGTTATACTATTGTGGTCGTGGTTTTTCATAAAAATCACTAGTTTGCTTGTTTGCTTGTCATAAGTTAACATATGTATACCAATATTCGTTTTATCCATTTTTAAACATCATGAACACAATACAAAGACCATATATAGCATGAAAGAAACATAATAAGCATGAAAATGATATTGAGCAAGGAAGTGTATAAGGGTTTCTTACAACTTTTGGCTTTCTCTTAAGAAAGGAAGTCAAGTATGAACTAGGACACTAAACCTATGCTTGCAAACCCTTCACCATAACTCTTGTAACCCTTGCTAGCCTTGATCTAACCCTTGTGAAAACCATTTAACTTCAGCCCTAGTAACCTTGTGTAGCTCCTAATTCAACCATGGAATCACCAAACAAACTTGAGAACTAGGTAGAGAATACTAAGACCTTGAACTTTGTAGTGTAACTTGTATATTGAAGATCAAAGGATCATGGTGCTATGATATAAGGGTGTGGCGTTTTTGTGGTGAAGAAAGGAAGAAGAATGAGCTTGTATTTATACTATGAATGAGGAGGTTAGGAAGGTTACTAGGAAAGTGCTAAAACTTGGAGACAAAGTTGTAAATAAGTAAGATCTAATGGCTAAAGTCAAGATTTAACCACACATGGTGACTCCCCCCCCCCTAAGTCGGTTCTAAAAGGATAAGGGTGACTAGATGAGTAGTCATGGTCTTTGGATGATAATATCCTAAGTATGTAGCTAGTTTTGACTCCGTAAATTGCTAACCGTAAGTTTTTAAGTCACGAAACGTAAAACCGGGTATCCTAAAAATATGAAACTTATAAATATGGTTAAACATGTCAATATAGTCCATAATAAAATATAAAATGAGTGGTAGGTTCTATCGGGTGCTAAAACCCTGCTAAAAACTGGAAACACGGGTCTAAAACGCGCAATTCGCGTAAAACGCTGAACTGAAAAACGTAAAATTCTGAAACTTTTGGAATTGTCATAAAATGATAGAAAATCATATTTCTATTGTTTATAATGTTTTATGGATATATCGGGATGCTGGAAGGACGTTTAAACCTAAAAGTAAATCTCGGACACGGCTTTGTGATTTTTGCAGAAATGATCCGACGAGCGTCAAATTCTCGGATTATCGTTAAAATAGTTTAACTTACTAGAATATGAAATAAAAATTTTTGAGATGAATAGTAAAAGTGAATAGTAAAAAGTGAATAGTGAAAAGTGAATAGTGAAATTTTCGGGAATAAAAGTTAACCTGAAATTGCGAATTGTTACACGCCTGGCAGATGCAACTTTGCATGTGTCATTAGCCGAGGTGAAAATAAAAAGCGACACATTTTGTAGAAGAACTGGTTGAGATTATGGATAGGGAAGTAAAGAGTCTGAAGCATGGCAAGATATCCTTAGTCAACGTTTGATGGAGCTCGAAGAGAGGGCCAGAGTTTACTTGGGAGAGGGAAGATCAGATGAGGGCTAAGTACCCGCATTTGTATGTTGAGCAGAGTTCTGGTAGTGGATCCAACTAAATTTTGGGATGAAATTATTCTAACGGGGTGATACTGTGAGAACCGTCACCTAACCTGGTTAGTCATCATAAACCTAGGCCTAGTTATAACCTAAAATACTTGTTTCCAAATCCGTTATACTTTAAACTTTCAAATACGAATATAATCTAAGGTGAACTATTTGTTACGAATTTTAAACCACATAATTAAAAAAACTAATGACTTAAGAATATATGAAATCAACACAACATTTAATTCATGAGAGAACATCACACGTTAATATGTCAATATAGGGATGAATATAAATTTGTTTTGGGACATAAACGTCACATGTTCAATAATGGAAAATAAGAATCAAAAATACTACTTTGAGTACTATACCTAAAACGTTTATATAATTCACAAGATGGGTCCAACTTCATTTTAAGGGTACACGATTATACATGGGCTCAAATTTAAAAAGGAGTAGAAGACTCAGTCATCCATACTTCCCAAAACTCGGATTTTCAGCCTTTATCTCCACCACTCTTCTCATAAGTTTCTCAACTGAACATACAAATCGTTTCACACACAAAGAAACCCTAATAACCATTTACACATCAACTGCTCATTTCTCCAAGGACGTTGGTCTGATCGCGAGGGTGATCATAGTAGCTTGGTGATCGTTGGTGATTCTGTTTGGCTTGATCGTGGGTTTTGGTTTGAGTCGAATAGGGTTTGGTCTGGGGTCTTGTATCTTTGTTTTGATTTGTTTGATCGTCCTTAAGGTATAACATGTAACCTAATATTTGTTCATTATAAGGAACATACGAAGGCTATACATAGTAAACCTGAAATCATATGTACTGCTCATATGTCGACCTAAATTCTGTTCGGACCAGGTGTTAGTACACGCCTTTAACCTGGTCTTGTAAACACTTTTATGCTACGTAAAATCATCATAACCTATACATCCATACAAACTAATTGATGTCAGGTATTTAAACTACTTTGATGTCTTGGTTCAGCCCATTTCGACCTAGAAATAAAACCAAGCCCTAATAATCTGCTATAATATGACTTTTATACGACTTGCAAACCTGATAAGACACCCATAAAAGTATGCGCGTTGACCAGATCTAAGAAGGGTAGAGTGAGGGGTGTGCGGTATGTGAGTTGTGGGTAGTCTAATGTGGTCTAAAAACTTGTTGCAAACTGAAGTAAAAGGGTATGAGTCGGGTAATGGATTGGCTAAGTGCATGGGTCTTTTGGTCTTGGTGTGATGATATGTCTCGGCTCGTAAATTTGTGTCATGTGTATGTCGATACATAGGTCTGTTTGCATGCATATATAATGAGATATAAACCTGGGTAGGATGAGTGAAATAAATGTGTGAGTGTTAGTGAGTTAGGAATTTGGTTATTTAGCTTCTTCTTTTGTCTCGTTGAGTTATGGGGTCGAATAGTGTGCATGAAAAACAAGTTTACAAACTGGAAATTTAAAAGGAAAAAAGTGTAGTAATGGGTTGGTTAAACATGGGTACTCGTTTGGGTTTTAGAGTAAAAAGGTTGTGATATCTATACTTACTAATATACAGCAGTTGAAAAAGACATTAAATACCCCTTCAATAAGTAAATGCTGAATTTTCAAGATGTCTACTTTTGTCAATTCATAACTAATTTCAAAATTATCATCTTTTTCGGAAATTGATATTCTAAAATATTTTTTTTTTATATTTCTTTCGGCATTTAAAAAATTAAATTTGCTAAAACATTTGAATTTGGTAAAAGGTAGAAGCTTATGTTCGAAGCCTTTGTCCAACCCACATACAAAACATTTGGCCAACCCACACACAAATACACACTAAACCTTATCTCAAAGTTTAAGCCGCCTTTAACCATCATTCCCTCCCAAACACATTCACCAGGAATGTCTGCAACCATGCCATCCCAAAACAACATCACCTATGTTTCAGGATTCTATCCCAAGTAAGTTCACATATCTTTTTATTTAAATTTAATTGATATTATCACAACCTAAAAATTCTTGATATACATCAAATAATTTTTTTTCAAAATTTTGTGCAATCTTATCACAAAATCATGCAATTCACCAATATCCCGTCCACATGCAATGTAGATGATTTAAAATCAACAATTTGATAAGATTAACATGGTTTGAATTCACAATTTTTCTAGGGTTAATAGGGGTTTCAAATCAGAATGGTTCGTATTATACCGTCATTTTCCACCAATCTACACAATAGCAGTTATATTCAGTATCATAAGTATTTCGATGTCTAGCCCTAACTCAATTATGTGTGTCAAGGACCTGACGGCAAGAAAAGAAACATAGAACATTTGTGTTAAAGTTGACCGGTGCTGGAAACAAAATGTGTACGGGAAATCCATGGGAATTCAGAACCTGGAATTGATCTTTGTTGACAAAGAGGTATTGCCGAAAACCTTTAATTTTTTGTCATAAATAACTATTTCACATTGCCTTTTTTTTAAACCATTTGATTTCGTGTTTATTTTTTGTTAATAGGGTTCTAGGATTCACGGATCTGCGAGAAGTCAGTTTCTCAATACCTTTGAGAGGCTTCTTTTGGAATGCTTTGCTGTATACCTGTCCAACTTTGGTGTTGCCGAGTACCAGGGCAAAACCAAACACACGGAGCATCGTTACAAGATTAACTTCTATCGTAACACTGTTGTGAAGCAAACTACAAACTTTGATGGTCCTCAGAATGTTTTCCATTTCATAGAATTTGAAAAAAATTCTAAAAAACCATATTGTTGATAATGGTTGTGTCGGTGAGTTTTGTATTTAATTATATTAATGCCAAGATGTTCTATATGTTATTCATACATTTTTAGTTTCTACATCATTATGTTTATTGTTTTTTCAGACATCATCAGTGTTCTAACTGGCTGTGGAGATCTTGAACTTATGGAGATTAACGGCAAACCAGGACAGAAACTGCAATGTCAGCTACAGGATCTGAGGTTTGTCTTATTTGAAACATTACAATTATACTGAATACACATTTGTGTTGCAATAATATATGTCAAATTAATAATGTTTACAGTTCCAATGAAATACGGTGCACATTTTGGGGAGAGTTTACAAAACAAATTAATGATTACGTGAGTAATGATAAATCCTACAAACAAAAGATTGTGGTGATAAAAAAAAAAAAAAAAAACCCTAAAGAATTCTCTCTCTAGAGGCGGCAGAAAACCCTCCTTTTCTTCATCTCGTTTTTCAATTATCCTTCTTTAATCCTTGTTTTTCATCATTAATCTGTTAGGGATCTTGATTATTATTCGTTTTAATCATTATCTTGATCAGATCTGTGGTTTTAAACAAGTTATTGAGGTGCTTATTTGAATCGTTTTTCTGGGCTTTTCTTGCTGCCGATTTTGAAACCCTAATCATCCAATCGTTCTATATCACTAACTATCCCTTTCTCATCCATTCCTGCTGCGATCTAATTTCTATTAGGGTTAAACTTTGTTGTTTGTCCCTATTTAATTTGGATCGTGGTTTATTTTTATCTCAAAGGGATAATTGTGGTTGCATGCGATTAGGGTTTAATTCAAACCGAATTCATTCTAAAAGCGATTTAATTCTATTATTGAAGTCGGTTTGTTTTTTGGGTATTTATGTTGGTTTCAATTACATTAAATCTAACGATTTAGGGTATTGTAACGTCTGATCTGCTTGAATCATTCCTTGGTATTTTAGTTGAGGTCGATTTGGTCGACTTTTAATTTTCATTGGATTGATTAGCTGCTGCTGCTACGCTAGGGTTTCACTCCAATTGCTTCCTTTTATTAGGATTGCAATTCCAGTTCTATTGGCGTATTTAAAGGCTTTAACCAACGGATTACTCGCTAAGAGTTTTGTGTCATTTTCTAGTTGCAAGTACCCGGATTTACGGTTTGGAATTGTAAGTGCATTCATTGTTTTGGGTGTTGTGAGTCATTTGTGGTACAAGTGCTAAGGATTTGCTGCTGATTGTTCTTTGTGATTTACGTGGGTTATAGAGAGATATGGAATCTGGTCGGTTGAATGTTAATAAGCCTTCTAAGGCTTCGGGGCTGGCCACTAGGATTGGGAATATTGATGGAAAGCTTCTTAACAATTCTAGTATGCCATTGAAATCTTTATTGAAAAGTGCAGGTTTGGAAGGAAAAACGGGGAGTTTTGTTCTAACTAAAGATCATGGTCCCATTGTTTCTTCTCCTAATGTTGATTTGCAACAAAGGGAATGTTTGGCTAGTTCTAAACCGGGTGTTCCTGAGTCTATTAATGCTGTAGCATCTGATTCGTTGGGGGTTACAATGGTTAGTTCGGTAAAGGATAATGGTGAAAGACTAGCTGATGGGTGTAATGTTGGAGGTTCTTGTGGGCCTAATGTAACTAGTGATTCAAAATCTGGTGGAGTTGATGAAGCTACTAGGTCGGGTTCAAGAGTTGTTATTCCTTTGGCCGTTGTGGATGATATGTGTACTAAACTTACTAATTCATTATACGGTTATTTCATCGGTCAAAGAATTGCATTTCCTATTGTGGAAGATTATGTCAAGCATGCTTGGGGTAGGTTCGGCTTTGAACATGTTATACTGCGGAATGGTTTCTTCATTTTCAAGTTCTCGTCACTTGAAGGTATGAATAAAGTTCTTACTGGTGGTCCTTGGTTTATTAGATCAATGCCTTTATTCTTACATATTTGGGTGCCTAATATGAGGCTTGAGAAGGAGAAGATTACTAAGGTACCGGTTTGGGTACGCATCCATGATATACCATCCGTCGTATACTCTAAAGCTGGTATAAGTTTGATTGCAAAACAGTTGGGCCGGATCATTCGGTTTGATGCGGGTACTAATGATATGTGTAAGAACCCTTGGGGACGTTATTCATATGCTCGGGTACTTATTGAGTTATCGGCTGATTTAGATGTTTTGGAATCAATTGAGGTTGAAATTCCTTTACCTAAGGGTAAGGGTCATTACATGGAAGTTCTTGAAGTTGAGTATGAATGGTGGCCATCTTGGTGTTCTAAGTGTGTTTGTTTCAATCATGATGATCATGTATGTCCTCTTAGGCGTAAGCGGGTTACTAAGGATTCGACTCAACAAGATAGTGAGGTAAAGGGTAAGGTTCACTCTACAAAGGCTGGTCAAACTAATGACAAGGGTAAGAAAGGGGTTATGGGGGTTTCTACGAAGCCAAATCTTATATACCAACCTGTTTCTAAACCGGCTACCAAGAAGAAGAATCGGGGTTTACAACATAAGGAGGGGGCTGTTATTAAGTCTTCTAATGTTGATTCTAATTCGAGTGGTACATCTAATGATGCTTTGAAGTGTGATTTAGGGGCTGCTGCAGTTGTGGAGGGTGGACGTTCACAACCTGAGCAACCGGTATATGTGGATACTGATGGTTTACGGGAACATGGTTCCCATAATGATGGTGCTTCTACAAGTGTGGCCTATACTGATTTTGATTCGTCTAGCTCGTTTACTACACCTGTTGTAGTGAAGAGTCCTATGAAAAGGGTTACATTTGCTGAAGAAGTTGAAGTTGAGTTAGTTGATGATGAAGTCTATGAGAACTATGATGATATTGCATATTATTCCAAATCCAAGAACGGTTCTCCAAGAGATTTCCAGGTGCAAGGACGCAAGAAGAAATAATGATTTTTTGTGTTTTTTGCTTTTTAGTTGCTTTGTTTAGCATGTTGGTTTGGTTAGATGCACATGTTGTGCATGTTGTTTTACTGCTTAGCAGTTGTGTTTATCAAGCGCCTGTGCTTGAGGTTAATGTGGTACTTCAGCCACATTCCATTGTACTTCAACGTTTTTTTGGATAATATATTTACCAGGTCGTTGACCTTTTACCCAAAAAAAAAAAGATTGTGGTGATTGTTTAGTATGGGAGGTACAAGATCTGGAGAGGTAATACTTAATAAAAAATTTATCTTTATTGTGAATTGACATAGGGTATTCATAAATATTAACAACATTATATAATTTGATCAAAAATATACTTTATTTTTTATATAACAGATAAGCAGAGTGTGCAGAATGGCTATTTCGGTTCCAGGTTGTTCATTAACTCGGACATACATGAAATTAAAGAATTCCAGCACAAGTATGTATACCAGAATTGTCAAATACTTCTTTGTATTTAATTGTAGTTGATATCTGATTCATATTATTAATAACATATTATCACAAATGCAGGCTGTTGTTGGATGATGCAGAAACGAAAACCGCTTCTAAGATCTCTCTTAGCAAAGGGTCCTATGATGAGTGCTCAAACACTCATCATTTTTGTCGTATTTAAACTGCCAAAACATCCGAACACGCTCAGAAATGCATCAAAATACTAAAAATATCCCAGGGATTGTATTTTATACGTTTCAGATGCAAAATGAGCAAAAACAATGAAAAACGAACAAAGTTTACACAATTGGTAGTTTTAGTCCCCCAACTTTCCAAAATTTACAAAACTAGTCCCTGAGCATTTGTTTTGAAAGGAAAATCAACCTAAGGCATTTAAAAGTCAAAAATTATCAAAATTAATCCTTAGGTGAAAACTTTGGAAAAATTACACTTTTGGTCCCTGCAATTTGAAATCTGACGAAATCAGTCCTTGGGAATTTAAAAAAAATGGAAAATGTGAAATGTGGTCCTTGTGTTATTGTAATGTGGCAAATGTGACCCTTGATATATTTTGGAAGTTTGGCAAGTTTGGTCCTCACAAAAAATCAAAAGTTACATGAATGGTCCTTGTGTACCAAACGGACCCTTTGTTTATTAGTACCAAAACCAAACCAATCCACACAAACAATAACCCCAGCCCACTTTTATCCCAAGCCCAATCCACCCTCAAGCCCAAACCCTAATAAAACTAACACCCCGTTTCTATAATAACCAGGGTCAAACCCCTTGGTTGACCTCCACCCTTCCCCTTCCTTTTTACCCACCAAAACCAGACAAGCCTACCCCTAACACCACTGCCATCCCCAACATAATTGTCCCCCTCCTCTCTCTCCCTCTCCTACCAGCCACCCTAATCCACCACTCCACTAAACCCTAATTTGCACCCTAACTGTCCCCCACACCCTTATAACACCAACACAATTTGAGGGCTGAGATGAAGAGCAAGAATAATCCATAGGTTGGGATGTTTCCAAGGACTACAAAAAGCAAAGCAGGAGACAAAAAAGTGAAAAAGAAAGAGAAAAGACCCTGGTTTCAGTTTTTTGTTGTTTTCTTAGTATATATAGAAATCTGATGTAGCCAAGAAATGGCATTAGGATTTTAGAATAGATTTAAGTAGGAAGTAGTAGTAGCTAAGTAGTTTTAGTTTCACTTTCTATTTCAGTTTTCAGCTTATTCCTTGTACTCAGTTCTAAATCAATGCAACTTAAGTTCTTTTAGAAAGTGCTTCTAGCTTATTATTCACTGCTTATCTTTCATTTTTATTTGCCTTTCTCAGTTACATAGTTTTTTGTTAGTTGTGTTTCGAGTTTACACTTTGCTTAAGTTTTCCAAAAATCCTTTGAAAAATACAAAAACAATTAGGTCATAGCTTATCAGCTCATTCTACTGCTTATTTTCAAGGTTATATCTGCTTATTCATTCTTAATATAACTAGTTTTAACCTTATCCTTTGAAAGCTATAGCTTAAATCTCAGTACCTTTGCAAAAAAATTCCCAACAGGTCACTTAAGGGGTGTTTGGCATTGCTGCTCTTCCAGTGTTGTTGTTGTTATTTTTGGCTAAAAACCACTTAGACATCACAGCTAGGGATAACTTAGATCAATCAAACCTTTTCCTTGGTAGTTTTTAGGCAGTAAGTCAAATTTCCCATTGTAGCTTTAATTTACTTAACTGTCAAAAGTAGAAGCATACCATAATCTGTAATTTAGCTTAACACTTGTTGATTTTGTTTGATTCAATCTCATTTTAGGTTATCATATCACTACTAGTCATTTAGGATCAATTGAATTTCAATATAGTCAACCTTTGCAAAAACTTTAATAGTCAAATTATTTAGAAGCTGAATTGGGACATATTTCTTGACCATTTGTAGGATTCAAATTAGTTTGGAATTAGGTGAAAATTCTCAATTTGTATTCCTTGATAGCTTGTGCATATGATTCAACAGAAAATTTTGATTTTCAAACTCATTTGGTCATGGAAATTTGACTCCCAAAGTGACCCCCAGGTCTGCTTTTGCCCTGCACCAAGGTTAAGTGTTTCATAAGTTTTTTTTAGTGATCCTACTGTGCTTGTTAGTGTGGATTTTTAAGAAGCTTATTGACATTTTAGATAGCTTGTTGTTCATTCTTCTTGTGAAAATACTTTTTTCTCCATTTTAAGCTTATGCTTCTGCTTAATTTTAGCCCACAAAGTGTCTTGTTGAAGCCATCCACACTGATGAATCAGTGTGGGTAAGCCACCTTCACAAGCTACTCTGAAGCTCATCAGTGAACCTTTGGTTCAGCTTGTTGCTGATTTGAGAAGCTCATCAGGCCCTCCCCTTAGACTAACCATCATTTTGAACCTGGGTCACCCAGGTGGGCCCCACCAAGGGCTGCTAATTGCCCCATTAGGCCTGCTGGCCTGCATATGCCTCAAGGGGTCTGGATTGCTTATTGAAGCCTTTAAGCTTTTTACTTGTGCTTTTTCTATTAGTTCCAGCTTATCAAGTCCCATTTAGGTCCCCTTAGCTTATTTCCCCCTGAGATCAGCTTGTAGAAGCTTTTGTATAGATTTTAGGATTTCACAATTTCTTCTTTTTAGTTTATTAGTAAACTTCTTATTCTTTGTCCCTTTAACTGCTTATCTATTGCTCTTTAGAAATAGTTGTAGTTTTACTTTTTGCTTATTTCCATGTGTTTAATCAGTTTGTAAAAGAAAATTTGAAAAAAAAAATAGTTTAGCAAAATGGGGTTTAGCCAGATTCGAACCTTGGACCTCTAGTGTTGACTGGTCAACATTCAGACCAAAAGGGTGCACCATCTGGACTAGTAGTACTTTAGTGTTTATATTTCCCACACTTGTTTTTATACTAGTATTAGTTCTTTTAGCTTATTATAACTTATTAGCTTATTTTCTGCTTATTTTGTACTACACCCACCTTTTTTATATTTTTCCTAGGTTAAGATTAACTTGTAGCATTTTCCCAAAAAGTTTCAGATTTTTAGAGTAGATTTTATAATTATTAGAATTTAATTAGTGTTAATTAGAAATTAATTCGTAATAAATAGAATTTTTACTGAAAATTTAATTTTCTTTTTTCTAAAATTTTCTTTTGTCTTCTAGTACGTAGGAAAATTAATTGTACACCCGTAGGATTAGCGTAGCTTAAAATTCACTTTTTATTTTGCGCCTCGCGTTTATTTTTAAGTTACTTTTACGTTTTTAAACTTAGCTTACGTTTTAAGGTTCCCTATTTCCCTATCATGTTTCCCGTAGCATTTTAAGTAAATTTTACGTTTAACTTTTCATTCCTTGTTTGAATTCATGTTCTAGTTTCGTCTATTTTACTTTTCGTACGTTATTTGCAACTCGCGTTTTATTAACTTTTACATTTTTTTTAGATTTAGGTTACGTAAGTAAAAGTAGTTTGTAAAATAAGAAAAACCAAAAACATAAATAAAGTGATAGCTTCTATTTAAGCCATTTGGCTTATTTTTCTGCTTACGTATAAGCAATTTCTGATTTTAAGTTTTTGGATTACGTTTTAAGTTAATTAGGTTTCACGTCATTGTTAATATAGTTTGTTTACATCGTTCTCATTCGTATTTCCTTAGCGTAATCATTCTAATCACTCAAAACCTTTTCCCGTCCAGATTCACCCGATCACAACCCGTTTTATAACCATTACACCTCGTCGGGACATAACGACCCGGGGAAACCCCTATATTTCCACGGAGCATTGACTCTGAGCTGTTTGACTTGGTTGACCATTCCCTGGTCAATTAGGCTGACCGTTTGGAGCCAATCAAATTTTGGCGCCGGTGCCGGGGAGGTCGCGTATTCTAAACGGTTTTACAGATTAGTGAATCTGGATATACACTCACTGTATATTTAACATCCTTTGTTCATATTTTCTTATTTTTTAAAAAAAAAACAAAACAGTTCCCGAAAACTTTTTAAAATCAGTTTTCAACGAATACAAAAAAACACAAAAACATTTTTCTTTATCATTTGTACAAAATGTTTATCCAAAAACCCAAAAATACTCACCTTTGCCCTCTTACACCTTTGATTCTTCATCCCTACCCCTCCCAAACCTTTTGATTCTTTCTATGTCTCATCCACACTTTCTGGTTTGCCATTGGTGTGGTAATCCTCATAATGGTGGCAATTGCCCCAGTTGTGGCAGGGTAGAATCAGGAAACGGGTCTGTCTATAACCCAGATCCTTATTCCTACCATGACACGACTGATTCATTCCATCAGTTACCACACCATCAGTCTCATCAGTTTTACTGTTGTGAGTACTGTGGTGGTTCACACTACAGTTCTGATTGTCAATCGGGAAACACGCTTGTCTATGAGTAGTTTCCTGATAGCGATTATAACTTTAGCACATACGACTCACAGCCACATCAGTTTTACTGTTGTGATTACTGTGGAGGTCCACACTTCAGTTCGGATTGTCAAACAAGGAATCCATTTCCTTGTAACAATTACGACTATTCGTTTTCAGACCCACCTCCACAATACCAAATAATCCAAGCAACTCCTCATGATACTGAGCAAGACCTTTTACTAGAGGCTCTTGAGATATTGAAAGAACTTAAGGAGGAGTTAGCTACTACATCGTTTCAAGATTCTCGTGAGAAATCCATGGCAGAATTACTTGCTGAAGAACGAGATGCTAGAAACGAATTGAGCGTGGAAGAATTGCTAGTCTTGGAACAAGCAGCAAAAACACGTGCCATATTTCGCAATGTTGCTCTTCTTGACGATGATGATGATGATGTTACCCTTGATATTTCTCAATTTTGTAAGGGTTCATCAAGTTCATCTGTTGTGATTCCTTCCTCAGAAAATCAGGGAGAAAAGACTATGATAGAATTACTAGCAGAAGAACAAATAAAATTTATAAAACCTATGTCTGCTAGTCCTTCTCAACTCCCTCAGTCTATTGATATCACACCCGAAGTTCACACTCACTCTCTAAACATGGGGGATGAGCATCTTGACACTATTCCTGGAAAGGAATCGGACGAATTAATAAAGTCTAGTGTTGAGATCCTTGTCCCAATCCCGAGAGAGTCACAGGGAACTTTGGATGATATGTGTGATATTCCTTCCCCTCTTGAGTGTTCAAATGATCATTTTGAGACTTTCTCAGATTTTAATGATGATTGTACATCTCATGGAGACATTGAGTATATTAAGGCATCACTCCCTCAGTCTGATGTTGATCCTCTTCTTGAGGAGTTCGCTGATTAACTTGCTCACATCAATCCACTTTCATTGGAAAGTGATGATGGTCTCCTCGACTTTGAAGCCGATCTGGGAGAAATTGAAAGTCTCCTATATCATGATCCGTCACTCACTACTGATCCTAACAGTCCAATAGAGAATGTTAATCTCTTTGTTCCCGAAACATTCAATACCACTCTCACCAATCCTCTATTTGAATTCGAATCTGAATTCACTTTGATTTCTGATAATCCACTCTTTGATATTCAGAATGAGGATTGTGGTGAGTCCACAACGGAACATGAATTCACAGATTCACATCTTGTGAATAATTCTCTTCATGAGGAGTTCTCCGGTGAACTCACTCATATCATGACTCCTCCGAAGTTTGATAGCCCGGGGGGAGATGCACTCAATCATGAGAATTTGCAAATTCCCACCCACCCTCCCGGGATGTTTTTGAGCTTACCCTTTGAAATCCAAACTCAGGCTAATGAGCCTGCTCTCGAGGAAGAATATCAAATCATGATTTGCATCATGGTTTTCTTCCTTTTCTTCACCTATAAGGTGACTTCTTCTCTTCTTCACTCCTTCGGGAATGAAGACACTATCTTTGATCCCGGCATTTTCATGTATCATTATCTTGAGCCGGGTACTTATCTCATCGGTGTGGAACTTTCACGTGCTTCAAATGTTTGTCCATACATCTTGAATGAAAGTCCGATGGAGATTGTTTCTTCCACATCATGCTTCCCCAAGGACAAATGAATTCGGGGTCGAGTCAAGCTAGCGACTCGGTAAACAAAAACAGTAGCATGCTTATAGGGTTTTCACCCTAAGTGTGGGGGAGTCACCCATGCTATGATTACTTATGAAGTGAAAATACAAAATGGTGTTTTCCACGCTTGGCTTGTAATGTTGCCCTTTTACGTTCTAAATGTCGGCGTAATAGCCGGGATTTTGAATATTGAGGACAATATTCATGCTAAGTGTGGGGGGTATTCGCTATTCTAGCGAATTTTATCACATTTTACTATATAATACCCCCGTTTTTGCCAAAATTTCAAAAATTTTAAAAATTTTTCACTGGTGCTTCAAAACTTTTGTGGTAATCAGTCCGCCTTGTCTAACCGACAAAAGGGATTGGCTAGTCCAGGAGCAAACGACTCTTGGTAAAGACATCTTAAATCCGTTTATGGCTTGCAATTTGCCCAAAATTGTATGGTTCATCAACTCCCCATATCCCATAAAGCGAATGAGTTGGCTAGCCCGCAAGATTATGGCTTGTGGTAAAGGCAGTGGAAAATCTATAATTGGTAATCAGCTCACCAAGATGTTGACTATTCCATCAAGAGCTGGATAGTCCAGAAGCAAACGGCTTTTGGTAAAGACTAATCAAATCTGTTTACAGCTGGTGGTTTGCTCAAAATCACACGGTTATCAGGTGTGCCACAGTTCTTACACCTGGCTACTCCAGAAGTGGTGGCTTTTGGTAAAGAGTTTAAAATCCATCAAGTTTTCCAAAAATATTGCTAGGGACTAGCAATAGTTTAGTGTGGGGGATTGATGAGTGCTCAAACACTCATCATTTTTGTCGTATTTAAACTGCCAAAACATCCAAAAACGCTCAGAAATGCATCGAAATACTAAAAATATCCCAGGGATTGTATTTTATACGTTTCAGATGCAAAATGAGCAAAAACAGTGAAAAACGAACAAAGTTTACACAATTGGCAATTTTAGTCCCCCAACTTTCCAAAATTTACAAAACTAGTCCCTGAGCATTTGTTTTGAAAGGAAAATCAACCTAAGGCATTTAAAAGTCAAAAATTATCAAAATTAATCCTTAGGTGAAAACTTTGGAAAAATTACACTTTTGGTCCCTGCAATTTGAAATCTGACGAAATCAGTCCTTGGGAATTTAAAAAAAATTGGAAAATGTGAAATGTGGTCCTTGTGTTATTGTAATGTGGCAAATTTGACCCTTGATATATTTTGGAAGTTTGGCAAGTTTGGTCCTCACAAAAAATCAAAAGTTACATGAATGGTCCTTGTGTACCAAACGGACCCTTTGTTTATTAGTACCAAAACCAAACCAATCCACACAAACAATAACCCCAGCCCAATTTTATCCCAAGCCCAATCCACCCTCAAGCCCAAACCCTAATAAAACTACACCCCGTCTCTATAATAACCAGGGTCAAACCCCTTGGTTGACCTCCACCCTTCCCCTTCCTTTTTGCCCGCCAAAACCAGACAAGCCTACCCCTACCACCACTGCCACCCCCAACATAATTGCCCCCCTCCTCTCTCTCCCTCTCCTACCAGCCACCCTAATCCACCACTCCACTAAACCCTAATTTGCACCCTAACTGTCCCCCACACCCTTATAACACCAACACAATTCGAGGGCTGAGATGAAGAGCAAGAATAAACCATCGGTTGGGATGTTTCCAAGGACTACAAAAAGCAAAGCAGGAGACAAAAAAGTGAAAAAGAAAGAGAAAAGACCCTGGTTTCAGTTTTTTGTTGTTTTCTTAGTATATATAGAAATCTGATGTAGCCAAGAAATGGCATTAGGATTTTAGAATAGATTTAAGTAGGAAGTAGTAGTAGCTAAGTAGTTTTAGTTTCAATTTCTATTTCAGTTTTCAGCTTATTCCTTGTACTCAGTTCTAAATCAATGCAACTTAAGTTCTTTTAGAAAGTGCTTCTAGCTTATTATTCACTGCTTATCTTTCATTTTTATTTGCCTTTCTCAGTTACATAGTTTTTTGTTACTTGTGTTTCGAGTTTACACTTTGCTTAAGTTTTCCAAAAATCCTTTGAAAAATACAAAAACAATTAGGTCATAGCTTATCAGCTCATTCTACTGCTTATTTTCAAGGTTATATCTGCTTATTCATTCTTAATATAACTAGTTTTAACCTTATCCTTTGAAAGCTATAGCTTAAATCTCAGTACCTTTGCAAAAAAATTCCCAACAGGTCACTTAAGGGGTGTTTGGCATTGTTGCTCTTCCAGTGTTGTTGTTGTTGTTATTTTTGGCTAAAAACCACTTAGACATCACAGCTAGGGATAACTTAGATCAATCAAACCTTTGCCTTGGTAGTTTTTAGGCAGTAAGTCAAATTTCCCATTTTAGCTTTAATTTACTTAACTGTCAAAAGTAGAAGCATACCATAATCTGTAATTTAGCTTAACACTTGTTGATTTTGTTTGATTCAATCTCATTTTAGGTTATCATATCACTGCTAGTCATTTAGGATCAATTGAATTTCTATATAGTCAACCTTTGCAAAAACTTTAATAGTCAAATTATTTAGAAGCTGAATTGGGACAGATTTCTTGACCATTTGCAGGATTCAAATTAGTTTGGAATTAGGTGAAAATTCTCAATTTGTATTCCTTGATAGCTTGTGCATATGATTCAACAGAAAATTTTGATTTTCAAACTCATTTGATCATGGAAATTTGACTCCCAAAGTGACCCCCAGGTCTGCTTTTGCCCTGCACCAAGGTTAAGTGTTTCATAAGTTTTTTTTAGTGATCCTACTGTGCTTGTTAGTGTGGATTTTTAAGAAGCTTATTGACATTTTAGATAGCTTGTTGTTCATTCTTCTTGTGAAAATACTTTTTTCTCCATTTTAAGCTTATGCTTCTGCTTAATTTTAGCCCACAAAGTGTCTTGTTGAAGCCATCCACACTGATGAATCAGTGTGGGTAAGCCACCTTCACAAGCTACTCTGAAGCTCATCAGTGAACCTTTGGTTCAGCTTGTTGCTGATTTGAGAAGCTCACCAGGCCCTCCCCTTAGACTAACCATCATTTTGAACCTGGGTCACCCAGGTGGGCCCCACCAAGGGCTGCTAATTGCCCCATTAGGCCTGCTGGCCTGCATATGCCTCAAGGGGTCTGGATTGCTTATTGAAGCCTTTAAGCTTTTTACTTGTGCTTTTTCTATTAGTTCCAGATTATCAAGTCCCCCTTAGGTCCCCTTTGCTTATTTCCCCCTGAGATCAGCTTTTAGAAGCTTTTGTATAGCTTTTAGGATTTAACAATTTCTTCTTTTTAGTTTATTAGTAAACTGCTTATTCTTCGTCCCTTTAACTGCTTATCTATTGCTCTTTAGAAATAGTTGTAGTTTTACTTTTTGCTTATTTCCATGTGTTTAATCAGTTTGTAAAAGAAAAATTGAAAAAAAAAAAATAGTTTAGCAAAAATGGGGTTTAGCCAGATTCGAACCTTGGACCTCTAGTGTTGACTGGTCAACATTCAGACCAAAAGGGTGCACCATCTGGACTAGTAGTACTTTAGTGTTTATATTTCCCACACCTGTTTTTATACTAGTATTAGTTCTTTTAGCTTATTATAACTTATTAGCTTATTTTCTGCTTATTTTGTACTACACCCACCTTTTTTTATATTTTTCCTAGGTTAAGATTAACTTGTAGCATTTTCCCAAAAAGTTTCAGATTTTTAGAGTAGATTTTATAATTATTAGAATTTAGTTAGTGTTAATTAGTAATTAATTCGTAATAAATAGAGTTTTTACTGAAAAATTAATTTTCTTTTTTCTAAAATTTTCTTTTGTCTTCTAGTACGTAGGAAAATTAATTGTACACCCGTAGGATTATCGTAGCTTAAAATTCACTTTTTATTTTGCGCCTCGCGTTTATTTTTAAGTTACTTTTACGTTTTTAAACTTAGCTTACGTTTTAAGGTTCCCTATTTCCCTATCATGTTTCCCGTAGCATTTTAAGTAAATTTTACGTTTAACTTTTCATTCCTTGTTTGAATTCATGTTCTAGTTTCGTGTATTTTACTTTTCGTACGTTATTTGCAACTCGCGTTTTATTAACTTTTACATTTTTTTAGATTTAGGTTACGTAAGTAAAAGTAGTTTGTAAAATAAGAAAAACCAAAAACATAAATAAAGTGATAGCTTCTATTTAAGCCGTTTGGCTTATTTTTCTGCTTACGTATAAGCAATTTCTGATTTTAAGTTTTTGGATTACGTTTTAAGTTAATTAGGTTTCACGTCATTGTTAATATAGTTTGTTTACATCGTTATCATTCGTATTTCCTTAGCGTAATCATTCTAATCACTCAAAACCTTTTCCCGTCCAGATTCACCCGATCACAACCTGTTTTATAACCATCACACCTCGTCGGGACATAACGACCCGAGGAAACCCCTATACTTCCACGGAGCATTGACTCTGAGCTGTTTGACTTGGTTGACCATTCCCTGGTCAATTAGGTTGACCGTTTGGAGCCAATCATCCTACAACTCAACTCATGAAGAGTTTCTGAATCGCTTCCCTATTCGTTCAATTGAAGAAATTAGGGATTTAGATGAGGTACAAATGATAAATTTTATTGAAATGATACAATGTTTATGTTTTTATGCCAGTTATATGAATACCACTTTATATGATTGTTATATGAATAACATTTTATATTTTACATTTCACAGTTTGGCTATGCTATATTGCTTGCTTATATTCTATGCTTGGAGACCGAAAACTCATGGTTTTACATGAGCTGTAGGAAAAGCAACAAAAAAGTAAGCAATAAAAATGAAATTTTTGTTGATGTCGAAGGAGATGGGCCTGTTGATGTGAACCCAACAAATGATAACTTCTGGTGTAAAACATGCAACACAAAACCGCAGTTTGTTATCCCTAGGTATTTTATTACTCATTTAATGATACACATGTACTTTGCTGGAATTTACTTTGTCAGTTAATAAGCTTTTAATTTATGATTATAGGTTCAAAGTTCAGATAAGGGTAATTGATGGGAGTGGGAGTACATCGTTCATACTCTTTGATAGAGACGTGTCAAGACTCATCAACAAAAGTGCTAGAGAGTTGGTGGACTTACAGGAACAGGTACATAAGTCATTAGCCCGTCTAACATAGAAATTATGCAAATGATTCTGAAAATTCCTTACTATCTATCTGACTTTCCTAGGCTGGTGACGTTGATCAATTCCCACAAGCGTTAGAGAGGCTTGTGGGAAGAAAATATGCCTTCAAGATTGATGTTTCTGAGTACAACATTGAGAGAGAATGGTATATGTATACAGTTGTTAAAATGACCGATGACAAACACGTTATTAGTGAACTGCTTAAAAAAGTCCTTAACAATGAGGTACATATATTCTATAAAATAAAATGTTGTTGAAATTATACTATATAAACAAGTAATCTAATAATTGATTTGTTTGTTATTGTATAGGATTCTGTCAATGATGGGTCTGCTAGCGTGAATGCTGAATCGTCAATCGGGTGTGGCGGTGTGAAGGTATCCACCTCTAAAATAACTATTTTTAATTTTTAGCATAATCTGCAATTAATACTAATTGAACCATGATTGAGTAATATTTTTAGTTTTGGTTGCTAAATCTGTTTTTAGGATGCTTTGTCAATGACCGGAGAGAACAAGACCCCGAGTACAGTGGACAAAGACACTGCTACAAGCCCAGAGAAAAGAAAATTGGAAGCCATCCCCAATCCTGAATTTGATGATTCTGATGAAACCCCAAACAAGAAACCCAAACTTGATTAGCTGAAGGACATCAATATTGAATAGCCATAATTTGGCTTTGTTCAAACATTATTTGGTTAAACATTTGGTTATACTCTGTTGTTCACAGTCGTACTTTTGGTTGCATCTATTGTGGGTTGCATTTCCCACAATCATACATTTCCTTTGGTTGTTTTTGGACTTATGTTTGGGTTGCTTAAACTGTGTTGCACACAGGCGTACTTTTTCTGAATAATTTTGTGGTTGTTTTGGACTTAAGTATGGGCATTTTTTATGCTTTTGAACTATTTTGGTTTCTTTTGATTTCATATAACTGTTTTGGACAGTTTTGTTATGTGAAACAGGTTTATTATGCAGGATATGTCTAACTTTTGCAGCATAATTTTTTTCCATTTGGTATTTCTTTTTTGTAGGTTTATTTTATGAATGTGAAAAGACTTCGATCTATTCCGTCAAACTTTAACCGGGTAATAACGTACCATATTCACTTATTTCCTTGCTATGTTATGAATTATAATGTAGTTATTAATGATAACTTTCAACCTTTGTATTTGTAGATTTTTTAAGAATTCGGCTTTCTAAAAGTGTCATTCTATTACCTGCATTTACTCTTAGCCGTCGAAGTGGAAGAAGAAACATGTCATCACTGCTCTTATACAAGGAAGTGGAAGAAGAAACAATATCATAATTTAGTTTTTCCAATAATGTAATTTGGAAAAATATAATGTACAAAGTTGTAATGTAAATGATTAATAACAATGAATTTTTTATTCAGTAATTCGGATATTTGTCTTTGGTCTATAATTTAGAGGCTCAATAATATATGATATGCTGTAACAATTATAAATTATTTTAGTATCTATTTTTGTAAATTGTCGATTACAATTGCAATACTTATCTTTTTCATAGTAGAAGTCTTCGAAATTGAGTAAACAACTGGAATAAGAATCAGTTACCTTCGAGATGATTATACATGCGTATATGAGTTTTGTAGGTGTAGTGTGCACATATTTCAGAATGGATAAAATAGTTCAAATGGTAGTTAACTAGGCTCTATGGTAGATGATATGGTAATGAATTCTCTTTAAGTGATGAATTTACATTTTACATGGAGTGTTTCCGAGTATGAAAAGGCTTATCATCACACTTTTATTAAGTGGTAATTGTTTTCTACAGGACGCGAAGTCATTCTTGGATGCAAAGTTACAAGAGCTAATATTTTGGATTCTTTCGCATTTGTATTTTGTATGGAATAAGATAATTTAATTGGGAGTTATTCAAAGTAGTCAAACATATCAGATAATTGGCTTTAATTTCTCACAAAGTTAGGATATCTAGAAATAATGTACATATTTTAAAAGGCTTCAAATTCTGTTATAATTTAGATAACTAGAGTGATCATGGTAAACACCTAAAAAGTACAATATAATTTATTTTCAAATCTATAACAATATTTTAGGAATATCAAACCTGGTCAACGTTGGATAAGCATTTGCTCAAGATTTTAGGAAACTATTATTCATAATAATTCAAATATACAACAAAGTCCAGGAAAAACAAATACCCTATATTCAAACCAACAACATTAAACACCAAAAACTCTTATAATGACATCCCCTAATGGCATAGTTTTGTTGAAGGCCTTGACTGCTAGCAAGGTCAAACAAACCATCTGTGTAAAGATTGACAGATTATGGAAGCAATGGTCGAAACAAAACATCGTAACTAGCTTGGGGTTCATCCTAATGGATAAAGATGTACGTTCTTTCTTCATCTGTTGAAACTTTATTTTAAGCAACTGATTATCATTCATCTATATACGTTTGTTATTATGTGTCTTTCACCTCCCGGTGTGAGATCATGGGGTTATTGTTGATTTCTTGATTAATAGTGTTAATTTATGTTGAGATCTGCTATTGAAGGTTGAGATCTTCCAACCACAAATGGTCCATCTTTTATCCTAATTATAACTGAAGGCGCTTAATTAAAATTGCCTATGTCATATATTTAAGAAACATGTTAGAAGTGTCATACCCTCAAATTCAGAACAAGACACACTTTTGAATAAACCAGCAGGCTCGAACTCAGTAGCATGGAAACTGCTCTTATATTCAAACACTTCTCTTTATATAAATGTATTTTCAATAAACTGTTTTACTAAAAATTATGCATGACACAAAGCGAGTACTGTTAAAGGACAAAATTATAGCGATTGAACATAATGTAACTGACTAAAACTTTTAACCATATATATAAAACATTGTAACCAGCTTGGGGTTTATCCTAATGGTTAAAGATGTAGGTTCGAACTTCATCTTTTGGAACTTTATTTTAACCAACCAATTCTCATTCTCCTATATATGTTTGTTATTATGTGCCTTTATTAATAGGGTGATAGAATACATGGATCGGTTGCGACTGAATTAGTCAATCATTTTGACAAAATCCTTGATGAAGGTGCTTATGTTTATGTATCCAATTTCGGTGTTGACGAGTACCATGGGCAACTTAAGTACACATGTCACCCTTACAAAATTAACTTTTACCAAAACACCAAAGTCCAGAATTGTAACAGACCTTGAATCGATTCCATTTTGTTCTCTTTAATACGATACTAAGTAACCATTTCGATGCTAATAAATGTGTTGGTAAGTTTTATTTAACATGCAAGTTTATTACTAAAACCTCAAATCTTCTTCTCCATATTATTGTGATAACTAAGCATATTTTACATCTAAGTGCAGACGTGATAGGTTTTATCACAGGATGTTATGATATTGAAGATGTGGAATTCAATGGCTATCCTACAATGTTATTAGAGTTTGATATCATAGATTTAAAGTATGTTGTTTCTATACACATGTGATCGTTTTGTATATAATCTTTTATTTATAAAAAGTTCATAACTAATATCATCATTTCCTGTAGGCATAATCGATTGCACTGCACTTTCCATGGAGACTATGCTTGGCGGTTAAACAAGTATGTTAGTAGCGAAGAAGGATACGAACAACCAAGTATCGTCATCATCGTGCAATATGGTCGTTATCAAACATGTGAGTACTAATAATCAATATAAATGTGTTTTATTTAAGGACTTTAAATAAACAGATAATCGTTTGTAAACTTATTTATGTTATTCAATAATAATGTCCATTGTTAACTTTACAACTAATTAAAGTATCCACAACGATTATCATGCTACCCGTTTATTGATAAACTCAAATATCCCTGAAATCAAATAATTCAGACACAAGTATGTGAAACATGTTTATCATATCAAACGTTCATTATCGAAGAAGTTTGCTTTGTTCAATAACGCAACTTTTTTGTTATAATGCAGGTTGATGCTTCAGGATTATGAACAGAAAATTGCAAATAGGATATCTTTTAAGTCCGAAAAGTACAACTCATCTTACATTGATGATATCTTGCACTGTTTTCCCTTTCGTTTCATAGAAGATGTCCGCGATTCAGAAAAGGTTTCATGTTAAACTCTTTTTAATAAGGGAAGTGATTTGCACACTCCCAAAAGTGATTGGCACACTCAAATTTTGAGTGTGTTGACATTTATACCCTCACATTGTTTGGACTTATTCATATCCTGTAAGGGTATAAATGTCAACACACTCACATTTTGAGTGTACCAATCATTTGTGGGAGTGTGCAAATCACCTCCCTTTTAATAATGACAAACTCAATTTGGATATAAGGTAGCATATAACTTTTTTATAATACTTCCTTTGACAGCCCGGACATGCTGTTGTATTGGCAACTATTGTTTGTTTGGAGACCGATAATTCTTGGTTCTACTTTAGCTGCTCTGAATGTAACATGAATGTTACATATTTGAATGATGCAAATGAACTTGAAAGTATAATTTCTGATGGCATACCAAGAAAAGACGATATGTGGTGTAGGATTTGCAAAACCAAACCACAAATTGTTATCCTTAAGTATTTTATTTACCATTTACTTATTATTTATCCAGTTTGGATTAATATTAGTTCATGGTATAAAACATCTACTAACCTTACTATAGGTTTAAGGTCTCTGTCAGAGTTATTGATAGGAGTGGGAGTACTTCCTTCATAATATTTGTCAGAGAAATCTCTAGGATTATCAACAGCAGTGCTCGGGAATTGCTAAAAATACAAGAACAAGTTTAATTAACATATTTTGCAATATTTTGTGTTATAATTAAATTAGTTTGTAAATTTCCAACTTTGTATATTTTGTTGCACAGGCTGTTGATGTGCACTCTTTCCTGCTAGCTTTACAACAACTAGTGGGGAGTAAGTTTGCTTTTAAAGTCGATATTTCTCACTATAACATTGAGAAGGAGTTGTATGCCTACAACGTTGCCAAAATGACCAATGATGAACATGTTATATCTGGCCTTCTTAAAACAACTAAGCGAATCGTACGTTATTTTTTTAAACATACATGCAATTACACATTCTCCATTTATAGTTTCCTCATAACTAATGATTTTTTATTCATTATTTAGGAATCCTTATACTACGACCCAGACAGCGTAGTAAAGGACAACGATACCAGGTATCAAGAGACAATGAAAGTGGATGTTATTGACAATGAATCCGTAGACAGCAACGATAACACGAAGCTGCATTGTGATCAAAAGAAACATATATAGATTGAAAAACCATTATTGCATGATCTATTATGTTATAAGATTTTGAACTTATTATGGATTATTTAATATTAATGAGGCATGTTTCCTGATATATGTAATTGTTTGAGCATCAATTTTGCTTGTGTGCTCACTAAAAGAGGGTAGGGACCCAAATAAAACAAAACAATAATACAAACGAACATTAGAAAACATAACCTTCACTGACTCAGTGTTACGTACTACCACATCTGTACTTTGATAGCTAAAACCAATGAGAACATAATTTCCATAGTAAAAGCCATCAATGCCCGTATGGAACTGATGACGTATAGTCTATATATGGGCCATGAGCCCAAATGATAAACATTACTCGGCCCAAACCCACCACGAGTGGGCTATCATAATGAATAAAGGGCCATAATAAAAATAACGGCTTGGGCTCACGAAGTCCAAAGCCCAACTAAACTAACCGGGTATGCGATAAGGATCATCTATTCATGGAATAGATATCCTTACCCCGATAAGCACCACGAGTACGAAGAGTAAGGAGCAAGAAACCTACGCGGTTTCAGCCCCTATATAAGGAATGACATCTCTCATTCAAAGGTACGATATTCAACCCTAACTCTTTACGAGAACCCTAAATCGATTACTTACTCTCACGCCGGAGTCTAATCGGGGGAGACAATCCCTCGATAAGCCTAACGGTGTTGTCTTATTTTCTTAGTACGCAGGTAACAAGTGCTAAGGATTGAATTGGTACGAGAGTATAAGCCCATAACCAGGTACGCCCAACTTTTGTATCAACAAGTGGCGCCATCCGTGGGACCCTACTACGAACTAGAATGACGAAACATAAGAATTCCAGCCAGCGGACTCCGCAGTCAGAAAAACGTGACCATCAGAGGAAGAATCAACAAGATCCAACCTCCAGACAAGTCGCTGGGACAACCAGCACACCTGGTCACCACGAGGCAGGAACAACCCCACCTCGTCTAGCAGTAGAACTACCTACAAGAACTACTCAAGTCACACCAGTGGTCCCAAGCGTTGAGGAACTCCAACGCACCCTCTTCACCACTCCTCATCAGGCTACACCCGCAGTGAGCAACACTGCGCCGCCAGGCGCGCCTGAACGGAACAGGGCGCCTAACGCTGAGGCAGAAATTCTTGCAACAACTGAGGACGCACCGGATCTAACTTTGGGAAATTTTGTATCCCAAAATTATGAAACACTAACCGCCCTCATGCAAGAAGAAGTGACAAGAAGAGCAAGCGCGGGTCTACAGGCCCGACTCAATTTTGGTCCTGAACGCGATCCATCACCACCGCGTCACCCACGAGGAAGACGCGCAGAACGTACCACTATCCATGATAGGTTGGGTACGATATCTGATTCACAATACTCAGGAGACAGCGAGAGGCGCACCAATGTCCACTCCAGACTTGGCAGTCGGGGAATACAAGATCGACTAGGGCCTCAACATTCGCCAAGCCAAGGATCTTCCAAACCTGGGAGTAGGAGGGTTCAAGACAGATTAGGGGGAAGAAGATCCCCAAGCAGAGATCCCTCAAGCTCTTCTTCTGAAAGAAGCCGGCGCAAGCGCCGAAAATGAGACTACCCTTCTTCCAGCGACTCCTCGGACAACGAGGACAAAGAAACAGGACACTGGAAGTCAAGAGGAAGACGTCGCGAGGAAGAGAATGAAGATATGTCCCTCCCATGGCGACGCCAGAAAATTGATGCGTTTACGCGGCGCATCAGCGATTACTCAGATCGCAAACGCAGGCGCATGCCCGCTAATGTGAAAACATACGATGGAACAGGTGATCCGGACGACCACCTAAAAATTTTCGAATCAGCCGCAACCATCGAAAATTGGCCACAGCCTGTGTGGTGCCACATGTTTAATTCCACGTTAGTGGGAAACGCGCGCACATGGTTTAGCAAACTCCCACGCAGGAGCATTGGTGGATTCGAGGAACTACGGAAAGCATTCCGCCTCAACTTCACCCAGCGAAAGAAGTACGCTAAAAACCCTGTGGAGCTAGCAAGAGTGAAACAGCGTCAAGGGGAGTCAACCAGCGCTTTTATGGAACGTTTCAAAGATGAGTGTATACAAGTTAAATGTCCTGAAATCCTAAAAATTTCAGGGTTCATGAATGAGATCAATAACCCAGAACTCATCCGCAAGCTGAACGACAAAGTTCCACAAACCTTTGACGAGTTAACAAAGCGCACTAGATCCTTTATACAAGGAGAAGCAGCTGCTGCGGATAGCAAAAAAGGTTATTCAAACTATAGGCAACAAGAACAGCCGCGGAGACAATCCAACGATCAGAATAACAACCGCAGCAGGAATTATCGCAGTGGAAGAGACAACGACAAATATACTCCTCTCACTAAGACTCCGAGAGAAATATTTGTGACAGAAGGTGCGAACTTCCCAAAACCACCACCAATGCGCACTGCAGAAGAAAAGCGCCTAGGTAGTGGATACTGCGAGTACCACGGCCAAAAGGGCCATACAACTAACGAGTGCGTCCAACTAAAACAGCTAATTGAAAAGCTAGTTAGAGAAGGGAGGATGGACCACCTCGTAAAACACATCAAGGAGGGAAAAGATAAACAGAGAAACGGGGGTAAGAAAGAACCCCCAAAGGAAAAAGCTGATACTATATACATGATACAATCATGGCAACGCAGGATAAAGCAAAAAGTCAGCCAAAAATTCTCTCCAGAAAAAGAGATATCCTTCCCTACTATACCTGCGGACAACGCAGTCGTGGAACCCTTAACCATTGAAATACATACAGGGGGACATAACATCCACCGCATGTACATTGATGGAGGAGCATCCGCAGACATCCTGTACGATCACTGTTTCAAAAGGCTGCGACCGGAAATCCAAAGTCAGTTGATACCAGCTACAACGTCATTAACAGGATTCACAGGAGAAAAGATTTGGCCTATGGGACAGTTACGCTTGTTGGTGGTCGTAGGAGATGAACAACACTCAACCGCAACATGGATAAACTTTATGGTAATAAAGTCTCCTTCACCATACAATGGTATCATTGGAAGACCGGGAATATCATCCATGCGCGCGGTACCATCCACAGCGCACGGAATGCTTAAATTCCCAGTGGAAGGAGGAGTTGTCACTCTCTATAACACAACAATACCACCAAGAGAATGCATCGCAGTAACAACTGAAGCAGAGACCATTCCAGAACAGCGCACGGAAAAAACGCCAAATTTGAAAGTCGCTATTCACCCAGATTACCCAGAACAACAAGTTTCGATTGGATTTTGAATAAAACTGAATTGAAACCCTAGTTTTCTCTCTCCCTTGTGGAGATTTCCGGCCGCCACCCTCCACCTCTATCCGGCCAAAAAACTTGCCTTTCGTCCTCTCTATCTTTCTTTTAGAAGATATGCAATACGATTTGTGCAGTTATATCCATTGGAGGGTGGTCGGTATCCTTAAATTATTACATATTTAACCGGATCTCTCCTTTTATGATTTTCCAAAACCCTAACGTTTCATTATTATTCTTATCGTTCTGTTAGGGTTTGGATCGCTGTGGGTTTATAGATCGCGCCTCTTATCCCTTTAACTAATGTCGGTGTTTAATCGATGGACTATATATGGGTGGGATCTATGATGCGAACTACCCTAAACGTTTTTTAATGGTTTTAGGGTTTGGTTTGTTTGTTGGTCGATCGTATTACTGGGTTCTTATTAAACACGATCTGCCTCCTTGTAGTTACATATATCAGGTTGATTATTATTGAATGGAACTTTGGGTTTCGTTTTATTATGCTGGTATATGGTTATCGTGGCATGTTCTTCCTTCACTCCAATCGGTTTCTTACAGGGATCGATTAACTTTAACGTGCAACGTTCTTTGGTTATGGTGTGCTTATTGAATTATAAAACCCTAACTTAGGGTTTTGTATCTTTATTGCTGGTTTGTGATTATGGATCTGGTTGTATTCACTGGTCGTCAACCTTGAAAGGGTTGTTTATGGTTCTTTTGTGTTTATCATGTTGCTGCTGCCATGAATGTGGGTTTGATAAGGGAGATGCAAGTTAAGTTTGGAGGGTAACTTATTCAAAAACCCTAGTTCAATCAATAGGAGTGTCCCATTAATTTTCTATTGATTGTTGC
Organism: Artemisia argyi; assembly: GCA_030686995.1. Taxonomy (NCBI): domain Eukaryota; kingdom Viridiplantae; phylum Streptophyta; class Magnoliopsida; order Asterales; family Asteraceae; genus Artemisia; species Artemisia argyi. The sequence goes on along the minus strand of JARVZY010002725.1, from coordinate 353,540 downwards.
TGGTGTGGATCGATCTATATACTTCGTTGATATTGTTTTTTGATCGACGCTACCTTGCTTGATGGAAGTTAGGGTGTAGACCCTATGTTTCTCATGCATGCTGTTATGGTTATCATGATTCATTGTACATCGTGTGTTGAATGGTGCATGGTTCCGCGTGCTGTTATGGTACATTTGTTTATGGCTGATTTTGATTCTAGGCATGTTCATCATCGATGCTACTGGTTTCTATTGTCTTATGTTATGGCAGATTTTGCTTCCAACGGTTCGCATTCTTATCTTGGTTGCATTTGGTAACTTGTGGGTTCTCAAAATCTTGTCATACTGTTCGTTGTCATTATAACTTGATGATGTTGGGACTTGATCAGTGGAGGTCTTCATGTGTTTCACTCGTATTTGTTGGAAGATTGGTTCAAGTTCGGTTATGATGAAAGGTTGGGTCGCTTAGACCATGTTTATGCTTCAATTCTGATTTGCTATGGATGTCACTCTTATCAGGTTATTAGATTATGCTTTTTGCATAATACTAATAGAAGATGCTATTGGTTGAAGCTGGAAGTTCGCATGTTTAAGATCTGGATCGCTTGGATGACTAAGAAGACTCAAAGAAGACTTTAATGTTTATTTGAGTTGTAATGTATTGTAATTTTATTGATAGTCATGGTTAGTTGTATTTAGATCTGTTTGTTATAAGAATGGCCTGTCATTCTTATATAGTGGTAGTGGTAGTGTCCTTAGGGACTCTGATGAGAGATTCACTCTCATCCATTGTACTTCAACGTTTTTTTGAGTAATAATTTACCAGGGTGGAACCCTTTTACCCAAAAAAAAAAACAAGTTTCGATTGGAGGATCTTTATCTGACAAAGGTAAAGCAGCTGTATGCGCACTCTTGCAAAAGAACCTAGACATCTTTGCATGGGAACCAAAGCATATGACGGGAGTACCGCGCTCTATCACAGAACATAAGCTACAAATCCGACAAGGATACCCTCCAATACGACAAAAGAAGCGCGGCCAGGCCCCAGATCGTGCAAAGGCTATTCTGGAAGAAGTACATAAGCTCGTAGACGCAGGCATCATGCGCGAAGTATACTATCACGACTGGCTCTCTAACCCAGTTATGGTAAAGAAGAGCGATGGCAGTTGGAGGATGTGCGTGGACTTCACGGACCTCAACAAAGCATGACCGCAGGACTGCTATCCACTGCCAGAGATAGACTGGAAGGTCGAGTCCTTATGCGGATACCCCTTCAAATGCTTCCTAGATGCATATAAAGGGTATCATCAGATCCAGATGGCAGTGGAAGATGAAGAAAAAACAGCCTTCCACACCAGTCAAGGAGTATACTGCTACACAAAAATGCCTTTTGGCCTGAAGAACGCAGGCGCGACATACCAACGACTAGTGGACACAGCCTTCGAAAAACAAGTAGGCCGCAACTTGGAAGTCTACGTTGACGACCTTGTCATAAAAAGCCATACAGAGGACGAATTGGTGCGCGACATCGAGGAAACATTCCGAACGTTGGGGCGGATCAACATGAAGTTAAATCCAAAAAAGTGCACCTTTGGCGCGACCGAAGGGATGTTCCTTGGATACCTGATAGAACCTGATGGAATCAAGCCTTGCCCAGAAAAGACAAAGGCCGTTATTGATCTCCCCTCCCCGCGCACACTCAAAGAAGTCCAGTCACTAAATGGAAAATTAGCAGGGCTGAACCGCTTCTTATCTAAGTCAGCAGACAAATCTCTTCCCCTCTTTAAAACGCTCACGAAGTGTACAATAAAGGGAGACTTTCGCTGGACTACCGAAGCGGAAGAAGCTTTCCAACAACTCAAACACCATCTGGCATCTCTTCCCAAACTTGTCGCACCGCGACCAGGGGAAGAACTAATCATGTACTTATCGGCAACCCATGGAGCAGTCAGCGCCGTTCTATTGACAGACCGGAACTCCGTCCAGACACCCATATATTTCGTAAGTAAAGCCCTAAAGAAAACAGAGACTAACTACAGCGCTATGGAGAAGCTGGTCTTGGCTCTAGTGTTCGCAGCCAAAAGGTTGCGCATATACTTTCAAGCGCATCCAATAGTTGTAATCACTGATCAGCCAATCAAACAAGTTATCTCTAAGCCTGACGCATCAGGACGCTTACAAAAATGGAGTGTACTGTTAAGTGAGTATAACATCTCATACAGACCGCGCACTGCAATCAAAGGACAAGTCCTAGCTGATTTTATCGTGGAGAAGCCAGACAGCGACAGCCCGACATCTGCAGCTAAAACAGATTTACAGGAACCCTGGATTCTGTTCACAGATGGATCTTCGTGTGTAGAAGGATCAGGCGCAGGCCTTATTCTTACAAATCCAGAAGGTATGGAATTCACCTATGCGCTACGCTTTGAATTCACAGCCACAAACAATGAGGCAGAATACGAAGCCCTACTAGCTGGACTACGTATTGCAATTCAAATGGGGGTTCGCAACCTAGAAGCAAACGTAGATTCGCGACTGGTCGCTAACCACGTGCTAGGTGAATACGAGGCCAAGGACGAACACATGACCCAATACCTGGAAAAGACAAAATCTTTGATCAAAAACTTTGATAGGTTCACAATAAATCAGGTGCCTAGAGGAGATAACAAGAAGGCGGACGCACTCAGCAAGATCGCATCCACAAGCTTCGCACACCTCTCAAAACAGGTATTGGTAGAAACCCTAAAAAACAAGTCAATCTTGGAGAGGGAGATATCAACGGTGATAGTAGAACAAGATCCTACATGGATGACACCTATCATCGAATTTATTAGCAAGGGAGTCCTACCCCAAGATCATAAAGACGCTCAAAGAATACGCCGCGCAGCGCAACGATTTGAACTACGCGACAATGTACTCTATCGACGGTCTTTTTTACAGCCATGGCTCAGATGTGTTGGACCCCTTCAAGCAGAATACGTCCTCCGCGAAATTCACGCTGGATCATGTAGTATGCACTCAGGGCCACGATCCGTGGTGGCAAGCGCTCTAAGGTCAGGATATTATTGGCCAACAATGCATCGTGATGCACGCGATCTGATAAGAAAATGCAGTAATTGCCAAGTACATAGACCAATTCCGCGCCGACCACAACAAGAGCTGACACCAATTACCTCACCATGGCCATTTTACAAATGGGGTATTGACATCGCAGGACCATTCCTTGTCGCAGCTGGAGGAGTAAAATTCCTCATCGTAGCCATAGACTACTTCACAAAGTGGATCGAAGCAAAAGCAGTGGTGAACATCACGGGAAACCAAGTCAAGCGCTTTGTTTGGGACAACATTGTCTGTCGCTTCGGCCTACCGGGCGAGATCATATCAGAAAACGGAAAACAATTATGTGATAACCCATTCAAAGATTGGTGCGCACAATTGAACATCACACAACACTTTGCTTCAGTCAAACACCCACAAACCAATGGCCTAGTTGAGCGCGCAAATCGCAGTCTAGGCGAAGGAATAAAAGCGCGCCTTGACAGACACAAAGGAAAGTGGGTAGATGAGCTCTCGCACGTCTTGTGGGCGCATCGCACGACAATCAAAACTAGTACTGGCGACACGCCATTTTCCCTAGTCTATGGAACAGAAGCCATCATACCAGCCGAGATAGGAATGCAACTATACGTACAACAGAGGTCAACGTCACGACAAATGACGAGGAACGGTGCATAGACTTAGACATACTGGAAGAAAGACGCGAACGCGCAGCTATACGCGAAGCAAAGGCTAAGGCAAAAATGAAGAAATATTATGATGCAAAAGTCAAACACACTTCATTCAGACCAGGAGACTTTGTTTACCGCGCCAACGATGCGAGCCACGCAGAAGACATGGGCAAGCTCGGACCCAAATGGGAAGGACCTTACGAGGTCACAGACGCGCTCGGCAACGGCGCATACAGGCTACGCGATATGGAAGGTCACGACCTGGCGCGCACTTGGAACATTTGCAATCTCAAAAAATGTTACTTTTAGGCTACGGCCCTTTCACAAACACACTTGCATCCTACGAGGTGCCCAATAAGTGTTTGTCTTTCTTTTCTTTTCTAGGAATTGTATTTTCTATTTTTTCTAATTACTTGCAAGTATTAATAAAATGTTATTGTTTCTAGCTAACTCCATATCGCATTTTACTTTATTGCATATATGTCAATATTGTTTATCTTATACTTCTGCCTACATGGCGTGCATGCACCACTTAAAGACCCACGAAGGCATAAAGGATGAGTTAACCTACTAATTTACTCGTTGAATAAGAGGGTTGCAAACCCATCAACATTGGATCATGTATCCTTGCTAAGCGCCTTACTCTTGAGACGCCGAGGTAAGTTTCACATGCGCACCCCACGACAGATGCGCATATACCAAGTACACCGTACGAGCTTAGCAATATAACGAGCCAAGACACTTGGTCAAATAATAAAACTTCGCAAACAATGCAAGTATAATTCTTCAAAGTCACGCACTTAAAAGACTTAGTTAAAAAAGCAAACAATGCAAGTATACTCAAAGTCACGAACTAAAAACAAAAATGTATCTTATTCCACATTTATTAATAAATTACAAGGAAAGATACATAAATATACAAAAAGCCTATATACTATGGCGATGCTCAGGATTCTCCTCTGGAGCGGCGGAACTCCCCGCTTCCTTAAGCTTACTCAAGGTTATGGCATCCTGCATAGATACGGTCGGAACGCTTACAGCCACGCCATCTGATCTAGGAAGGTGTGCAGCGCCAATGCCACACATCATGGCCTTGCCCTTAATACCCTTCTTCACAGCAACCCTCTGCTCATGTCGCTCTAGCACCTCTTTCAAAGGAATTTCCTTTTCAAGAGCAAAAGGCTTAAGGATATCGCGAGGCCGCGCGAACACAGGGACTTGAAGCTGCGAGACATCAGGTTTTAGATAGTAATCTAATTCCTCTTCCGCGTTCTCCACAAGGTGGCGCTGCAAAGTCAGACCCGCGATCAGCACAGCTATGGGGTCATCTTGATTGCGCTCCAACTTCCCTATGTGCGGCAACTCAAGAACCTTCAGCCCCGCCATTGCCTGCAGCAGCTCATCATAAGCCGTAGGGCTGTAACCAGGGACTTCCGCCAAGTCCTTCTCCAGCAGCTTGGCCTCATGAAGGTCCTCCATGGCCTGCGATCGACCACGCGCAATCGCGCAGTGCACAACCTTTCCAAAAGCTTCCACTACCTCATCGGACTCTAGTGTGCTCAGGGCTGCCAGGCGCAGCCCATGGCTAATCAACCATCTGCATTTACAAAGAAAATTTGTGTAAGTAAACAACATGGTGGTAAGGTAATTATGACAAAGTGAACGAAAATACCTGCGCTCGGCTATAGTGGACATCAGATGTGGGTACAACTCCTCGTCATACTCTATGCTGAGGGCGCGCAGTTTTTCCTCTTGCATCGCAATCGCCTTCTCGATGCGTCCCTGAAACTCCTGGACGCTAGCATGATGCTCCGCCCTCTTCTCTTCAAGATAAGACACTGACCAGGAAGTTTTAGCCTTTATCTGCTCAAGCTTCGCCCTCGCATACCTAAGATCGGCCAACATGCTCACCTTATCATCAGCAATCTTTTCAGCATACGCCCTCGAGGCCTCCAGCTCCACTTGCGCATCAGCCAACTGCGCACGGAGGGTCGCCAACTCCTCCTCCTTTTGGGCAAGAGCACGGCTCTCCCCAACATGCCTCCCTTTCAGCTGAGCCACAAGCTCAGCTTGGCGCGCGGTGGTCGCAGCCAGCTCATCCATTAGCTGCTGCGCCTCACCCCCATCAGCAACCTTGGTCTTCCCCTCCCTGTTTTCATTCTGCGGAGAGGAAACCTCATCCACAAAGACCCCATCATCCTTCGCAGCGTCATCCCTACGAAACAGAAGCAGTCAACAAATATTACAACAAGTAATATGATATATAAAAAAAAAAAAGATGAGAGAAATGCACACTTACAGAAACGGAGAAACATCATCAACCTTCAACCGTGCGCCGGAGGTAGAGGTTTCTTCCGCGTTCGACTCTGCGTCTCTGATGACGTGTCGACGCCTCTTCCTGGTGCCACTGGCTCCAGCCTCTCCCTTGCGCTTTGAATTCTGCGCAACCTCCTCCCTCAGCACCTCCTCAGGTTTCAGGATCTGGATGCTGTCAGACGACCCTGATCGCGCTTCCTCATGCGCCACTTCCACATCTGGCACCGCCTCCACAGTGGGCGCCACCTCCGCGTTGGGCGGTACACTCTGAACGGGCGTCACTAGGAGTGGTGGCGTGTCCTCGGGGACCGTCGCAGGCAGAACGGTCAAGTACCCCGCGGTCGCCTCCAGCAAGGGCTGCTCTCCTTCCTTCAGAGGACGCACCCCTATGGTCACCTGCTTTGGCTTGTCCAGCTTGACCACCGCGAACAGATCCATCTCTGCGCACATCAAATGAAGCAAGAAAAAACAAAAGGGGTTAGTTATTAAAGGCGCGAAGACAAGAATAAAGGACTTACAAAGAAGGAAGTATAAGGAATGAACACCCACCCCGGCCATCCTCACTCAAGAAAGTGGGAACCTCATCTGCAGCGCCAAAATAAGCGCGACTCAACCCCACATGTACCAAAAACTCCTCCGGATAGGGGTTAATGGCCAGTCGATTGGCATCTAAAGTTTGCGCGTCAGCAAGACTGTAGGAACCGGGTGCGGGGCGCCCATCCCTTGGTAAGGATTCCTGAGTATAAAACTCAAAGGGAGAGGGAAAGACTACGTCATCTACCCAAAAGAAGAACTCCCTCCAATTCTTGAGGGCGTCAACTTTTTCCGTATAACACTGAAGCGCCCCCTGGCGCTTCACAAAGGAAACCCAACCATTTGACCACGTTGTGTGGTAAAAGGAGCGGAACAAGGCCACGGTCGGTTCTATCGCAAGTAAACGGCAGTTTACTTCAAAATTCGACACCTTCGCCGCACCTATACAGTGCAGCTGAGAGATGTGAAGACGATAGTGATTGAGCAAATCGCTCAGAAAAATAGATATGGGTACGCGGTAATTCGCGTACTCAAAAAATTTCGTGTGTAGCCCTATCTTCCCTTCGGGGAAGTCAGCTATACACGCGTCGACATCTGGAGCCTCTGGATGTACATCCAAAGGCACGAAATAGTCGGAAGTGAACTGAGTAACGTCCTCAATGGACATCGCGGAGCGAAACTCCTCCAATTGAGCAACCATTTTCATTTGCAAAACTAAGTGGGACACACACAAATTACCTACGAAAGTGAAGTAAGTTTATTTGCAAAAAAACGCTCTCGAAGAAGGTGAATAGTGAGTAAGTGTGTGTTTTACTGTGTGTGTGTAAAAATGGGGGGCGGTGACTCTTCTATAGGGTGGTAAAAACCCTAATTTCTCTCCACGTGGATCCCACTACCGAAAACGTGTGGCTGGAACTGAACCGGTACACGTACTTTTTCCCGATTTACGAGGCCCACGTGGATACTACCCCCAATTTTCGAGGTATACGTTTGACATACCTATGACTAGGTGCATTGCACTTTAAATGGGCGGCAATATTTCAATGTTTTCCCGCTACGCTTACCGCTGTTAATATTAGTCTAGTATCCGCGGCTACGAGCCGCGCACACTAGACTGGGGGGACATGATGACGTATAGTCTATATATGGGCCATGAGCCCAAATGATAAACATTACTCGGCCCAAACCCACCACGAGTGGGCTATCATAATGAATAAAGGGCCATAATAAAAATAACGGCTTGGGCTCACGAAGCCCAAAGCCCAACTAAACTAACCGGGTATGCGATAAGGATCATCTATTCATGGAATAGATATCCTTACCCCGATAAGCACCACGAGTGCGAAGAGTAAGGAGCAAGAAACCTACGCGGTTTCAGCCCCTATATAAGGAATGACATCTCTCATTCAAAGGTACGATATTCAACCCTAACTCTTTACGAGAACCCTAAATCGATTACTTACTCTCACGCCGGAGTCTAATCGGGGGAGACAATCCCTCGATAAGCCTAACGGTGTTGTCTTATTTTCTTAGTACGCAGGTAACAAGTGCTAAGGATTGAATTGGTACGAGAGTATAAGCCCATAACCAGGTACGCCCAACTTTTGTATCAACAAGAACCAAAACTGACAATCTCACATACATATGAATAAACAAAAACTAACATCGATATATAAACTATAGAGTGGCTCACTGATCAAATAATTGACCGGAAGAAAGGACATATGCTGCAACTTACACCATATGCAACACACTAACAAGATTGTTGTATAGATTGAATCTTAGCCATGTCAAGTAGCACTTTTTTAATGTGTAAAAATCTAGATTAGCTAAGTGATCTAGCGTCTCAAATATGGAATGGTCAAGTGCATATGGCATATGGCATATGGTTTTGTTGTGCTTTACGGTTGTGATGGGCCAAGGATCAAGTTGTGATCTTGCAACCGGATGTGCTATTAAGCCGTTTATGCTGGAAAATGTTGAATTTTCTGTCGCGAGGTAGCATTTTGTCTTGAATCTTTATTTGTATCATTTTTAGTTCATATATCCTTCTTCTTATATATATTCATTCTTCAGGAGCATTTGAATCAAAGGGTATGTATCTAGCATCATTTTCATGTAATATGAGCGTAACATGTTCCAATTGCATTCTCTCAATTCATCGGTCAATAAGAATTATTAGATTTATGATTCAATATATTACAAAGTCCTATAGCCTGCATTGGATATGAGACAACAATTTGACCCATATGCGGAGGTACATGAGGACCAGGAAGGGTCGCGGCCCCTTAGGCCTAAGTCCGTTAGTGTAATTATTTGCATTTTTATGTGTAAAAAATAAATCTTTTTCATCTCGGCCTTCTCATCTAATGGTTTTCCGGAAAAAAATTTGTTTCGACCCTCCCACAAAATTTTTTCTAACTCCGCCACTGATTTAACCCATGCACTTTTTATTAGCCGGCTTAGTCATAAATGGGTTACTGAGTCAATTTTAAGACAATGTCAAAAGAGCTTTAGGTAGATTTTGGACACTTCCAAACTAAAAGTTGAATCCATTTTTGCTATATAACATAAACGTACACATTAAATTGAAATCATTAAAAAACCCTATCCTATCTAAACAAACATTCTTATCTTTTAAAATATCCATGATTTTTTTAACAAACTTTCAATTTGTTTCAAATTGATTCAGCACATTTAAAAATGACGTTTATCAAGAATGGATTAAACATTTAAAATACAAATATTAAATCTCAATTCATATCTTATCTTACTTTGCATATTATATATATATATATATATATATATATATATATATATATATATATATATATATATATATATATATATATATATATATATATATATATATATATCCTACCATTCCTATCATCACAAAACCAATAAAACATTATACGTATAACATCAACAATGGTTAACAAAGAATCCCCCAAGGTACTTATAATTCGTAAAACATTATTCTTATTTTGGTTTATCAGTTTTACAATAAAACCAACAACTCTTCCCATTTTTTTAGGTGTTTACCAGCCTACTATTTTTTCATGCTCTATATTTGCAGGTGACCAAGGAACAAGAAACGTATGAATCAACTATTTTTTCATGCTCTATATTTGCAGGTGACCAAGGAACAAGAAACGTATGAATCAACTATTTTTTCATGCTCTATATTTGCAGGTGACCAAGGAACAAGAAACGTATGAATCAAAAGGACCTTCTGTTGAAGCTGCACATGAAGAAAAAGTAGTAGTTATATCCAATGACGAATTGGTATGAATGACAATATATATACACATATAACATATCAATATTAATTCTTTCGACAAAACATTGAATATTTTAAAATTGTGCAGCTGTTCCCCACAAAAACTAAAAGGAGACGATTAATGAAGAATGGCAGCGTTGTACACAACCAAGTTGGGAATCTTATTTCTTCCGATGAAGAAAATGTAACAGCTAATAAAGAAGTCGATGATGCTAAAAGTCCAAAAAATGAAAAAACGGTATCTTGGTTAAATCCAAATAGTTTAGTATTGTGATTTTTAATTACTTTTTATAACAACAATCTATACATGTTTAATCTGATTTAGCAATGCATTTTTAACATAGGAGTTTGACGATGCGGCACCTATAACTTTCCGTCGTTCCACAAACAAGAAGATGACTACACGATCTAAACCCAACAAGTATACTCTCATTGATGAGGATACTGATGAAGACATTGAAAAAAACAATATCAACGATGATGTTAACATTGACGAGACTACCGATATTCAATATATTAACAATTTCATTGATGAAGAAGCTGGTATTGATTTGGAAGATTCTGAACCTGTTAGTTATGAAGTGTGACATTTCAAAGATTTCATGTCACTAATTTTAATATTCTTATTATTTAACTGTTCTATTTTAAATAATTAACTTTGTCGAAAGTTATCCGCGTTCCGTATACGTTCAATCCATTCAACCACGACTATTCTATGTCAACTCTACACTTTCTATGAACCATTATTTCTTTTCCACCCTATTTATGAAGTCACAATTCACTTTTTCCATTTTTACGACAACTTTCCAATTTTTACGTATCGCGCGGTTTAAATTCACGTTTTCATGTTTTAACCTCAAATAAATCTCCTCATGGTGAACTCACCACTCATCTAGACTATTGAAATATGTTATGATGACAAGTTTTCATACTTTTGAAAGTTTCATAATTTATTTCTACCCGGTATTGCGTTACGCGTCTTAAAACTCCACGTTTTGAGTTACCGGGAGCAAAATAAACTACACAATACATCTAATAACAAATTTAACCACAAAAATTACCCACTAACACTTTTCCCCCCCTTGGTGGCCGGCCAAGGCAAGTGTAGTAATACACTTGTCCTATTTTTCATGCATGTAGCTTCCACTAGCACCAAACTCATGCATATACCATCAAATTCTCACATAGAGCATATCAACACATGCAAAAGGCTCTCATTTTCTCTCCTTCTTCCTCTTGTTGCCGTAGCTATGTAAGTACAAGGACCACGGTATTTTTGATTTTCTAGCAAAATTTGTTGTGTACAAGTGATGCTCACTTGATACCAACTTATTCCTTGTTCTTTTACTTCTTGTAGAACATCTTTCACAAGAGCTTTGTGGTGATTTTCTCCAAGTTTTCAAGAGCTAAAGAAGTGGTGATTATCAAGTCCTTTCAAGAATATTGGTGACAAGATTAGTGATCATGGGTTAGAGAAAAGGTGCATGCAATATCACCTTAATCTTGATCTCTATTTTCATCTTCAAAAAATTTCTTTCTCCTATATTGTATGGCTTACAATAAGTTATTGTGGCTGTATATTGGAGTTCTCAAGATCCTCTACAAGTTCATCTTTCATGTCATAAAAGATCCTTGCTTGGTGGTGGCTTTGGATAGCCCTTGTTTCTTGTTCTTGAAATTTATCTTGTCCTTCTCTTTTGTAAGAAACTCTTTTATAAATTTTCATTGTATTTATTTTTTTTTTCTTCTTGTTCACTCCTGTAAAATTTGGTATTTATTGACGTAATGGTGTAACATATAAATTATAGGGCTTGGTTAGGCTTGGTACATGAAACTAGACCACTAAAAACCCTAGAGGACTAAACATGCAACTGTAATTCTGAATCAGGGGCAAAAATGGAATAAACTGCACTAATCAGTAGACATTGAGACTAAACTAAAAATATGGGGTTATAGGTCTATGTCTTGTGGTCGTTTTGACGGGTATTTCATTAAATAACTCATTACGATGATTAAACTAGAAACATTTTCGTAAAACATGTCTAGTTCTGAGTAACAAATTTGAAACGGGCAAAAGTCATTTTTTTATGAATAACCCTCTGTTACTCAAAGAATAAAAGTTTTAGAGGACATCTTAACTTAAACGTTGCCGAAAACGGGGAACAAATCGGGTTAGTAAAACTCTAGATATCGCACTTTTCGTGAGACCATTGAAAATTTGAAAGCTGAATAGATTGATTGTTTGGGTAAATGGACTGTTTTACTAATGTTACATAATTTTTGGCCAAGTGGGACCCACAAATCTCTTTAATACAGAAGTAGACCTTTCCGGGGATATAAGGAACGAGACTTGTGGACTTATAGTTTGCAAATGATGATTTCCTAAACATAGACAAGTTATTTAAATGCTAACAGCACTAGGTATAAAATGAGTATAAAGTGTTTTACACTTTATAAAGTTGGACCTTTAAAACATTTTGAACCCCCCTAATATATTTTGAACCCTGAGGCCTAAAGTGAACCTTTTTGACCAAACACTTGACCCATGGACTAAACTTGAACCTTAGAATTAATTTGAACTTTTACATCATAATTGAACTTGGGGTAAATGTAAGTTTCATACTTATATAAATGCAAGGGTACATTTTTGGGTAATTTGTAAGTAATTAACTTAAACCTTGTGATGTATCTAGGAATACTGTACCAAGCTTAAGTAAGATCATAATCTGTATATTACCCAAAGTACATCGATATCTATTTTCATAAATCTAAGACAATGTATATTATTTAGGTTCATCGTAGAGCTTTTGCGGCTATTCCTTCAATTGCTTGTTCATTGCTATTTTCCTTGCTTTAAGGTGAGTTTATAGCCTTGCCTTTACTCATTTAATGTTTTATAAACCTCGCGAGGGGGATACATGCTAGTTTTTACAAACTGAATACAAGTAGTTTTTGGTATGCTGGACCCGATCATATGATTATAGATATTGAATGCTTTTTGCCAATTAAGTCCCCTCATGAACCGTTAATTACTCGAGTAGTAAACGCTAGTATTATGGATATGCATATTAGGCTTGGCGGGCTTGTTCGGGATACGGACACATAATAGTTAGAATTGTGGTAATTGGCAAATTTTTACCTTCTCCGGGAAATTATTAAATTACGTTAAGGTTCGGTTACATGAACTCAATACTATAATCAAATAAACCGACATGTAATTGCAATACTTGTTGCCCGATAAATAATGCTTGTATTCAACTTATTACTTATTAAACTCTATGAATTCACTCAACTTTATGTTGACTTTTTAGCATGTATTTTCTCAGGTATTATTTGCTAGCTGAGCATTGGGAGCAATCGGAGTCGCGTGGATATCAAACATTGAAGGACTTGTTTTTCTTCACATTCGATAATTGTTTTCTTTAAATATGCAAATGAGTCATGTTTGAACTCTTGTAACTTAAAGTTTTGAATAAAAAAAAAAAAAAATTGTTGGGACCTTTGTACTCTGATTTATCAAATCGAATGTGACATTTTATTAAACGTCTCTTTTGAGGTCGTTTTATGTAAATTGTTTTTATGTATTATGAAGTGACACCCAAATTGGTATTCCGCTGCGTTGTAAATTTTGGGGGTGTCATAGAATGGCATCAGAGCATTAGTTATAGCGAATTAGGTCGTTTTCAAAACCTAAACTATAACTGATTTTCGAATTTTTTTTAAGTCTTTCACCATTGTTCGATATCCGCGTACGCTTGCTCCCAGGTAACTTATATGCTCTATTTTGCATCTATACTTCTAGTATATGACTAATGAATATATCCCCTAGTCATTATTTCGCTCTCTCATGCCTATCTTATGATGTCATACTATTATTCTTGTTACTTCTTCTTATGATTTCGATGAATCATATCGTTAATTAAACATCATTTTATTTATTGTAGCACTTGATCTTGTTGTGTATTTTTTTTGTGATGGACATACTTAAGTAGGATGATTTATAATCGTCTTATTGAAATGAATTGGGACGCTTCTTCATTTGAATAAGGAAATTATAAACCGCCGAACCATAAATTCATAAATCTTCACTTACATGGATCGGGACGCCTCTTTATGTAAGTGACGAGTTATGAATGAGTGGGCTTATGTGTATCCACCATAGCGTGCGTATGAATCATTCTGTGGCTATGAACTCCTTTCGACTCATAATTTATTATGTGGATTTTTCCAATTTTGTATTGACCGTCGCGAGCTTGATAAGCTAATAGTAATGTACTATTATTCGCTTCCATGAATTGACGACTTGATAAATTCCTTGTCTCCTATTGTCTTATCACCAACACTTTTATTCAATCCTTTCCTTTAAGGACCCTCATGACATTCTATTCGTTCCCTCATACCATTGCTTACACATTAGGTGATTTCTATCACTTGTTCTATATTAGTTGCTACCTTTTTACTTTGTCAAAATCCCGAGCACAAAATGCATTAAGCACCTCCATGGGCTTCTATAAAATTTTTATGCGTCTTTATGAAAATTTTACAAATACTTCACAAGTGTTTAAATTACTAAAATGACCTTCTTAAGTTAAAGAGTCGGTTCTAACCACCCTCTTTTGTAAAAATCATAACCAATATTTATAATGACACCATGCCCTATATTTTGGGTAAAAGGGCTTTACCCTGGCAAAATGCATTAACCAACAAACGTTTAAGTACAACGGATGAGAGTGAATCTCTCATCTCGGCCCGTTACATGGGCAACAAACATGCTACAAACAGCAAAAACCAAACAACTAAACATAAGAAAGACAAACCAATCTTATGACCTACCAAACTAAAAAGACATTACTTTCTACCACGACCTTGGAGATTAATATCATACATGTCACAAAATTCAGCCAAGTGTCCCGGAAGATCATAAACTTGAGCAGCATAATCATCATCCATGAAATCTTCAAAATCAAAGCCGCCACCTCCTGAAGCATGATAACTAGAAGTCACCGGCTCCAAAACCTCATCATCATCACTATCCGAACAAACCACAGCCCCTACCTTAGTAAATGGGTTATTTAACTTAGTAGCAGCAACCGAAGGAGTAGAAGAAGAACTAGGCTTATTACTACCAATTGAATCAGATCCTACCTTGTCCGCTACCTTATTACTACCACTTGAACGTTCCAAATCAGCCTCACCACTAGAAATACCACTTGATGCACCACTCACTTGAGGTCCTACCTTTTCCGCAACCGTATTACTAACACAAGGACGTTCCAAATCAGCCTCACCACTAGGGATACCATTTGATGCACTAGGAACATCATTAACATCAGAATCATGCACATCAAGAACCCCAAACTGATTAGACGTAGGCACAGACGAACCACTTGCATTAGCTACTTTAGAAGAAGTGGCATCTTGAGTTTTATTCTTAACAACATATACTTTCTTTTTAGGAGCTAGTGTAGGCCCCTTGCTCAAATTAATACCACTTGACAACTTCTTACCTTTACCTTTAGCCTTCCGATTCTGAACTTCCTTAAAACCATCATCGGTCTCTTCGAACGAAGTAGTGGGACCAGCAACATTAGTAGAACAGACCGGCTCCTTGACACATTTTGGACAACCATTACGATCATGCCCAAAAACTTTACACAATGAACAGTGAGGAGGCTTCCATTCATACTCAACCTTGATGCATGCAGAAATAATACCACTATCATCCTTCTTTGGTATAGCCATAGTAACCTCATGCTTTAATTCAGAATCGGAAGATATTTCCACTAACGCACGAGCATAGCTAATACGGCCCCATGAATCAAAACACATTGAGCTTGTAAACGCATCCAACATAATAGGTTTACCAACCTGAGTAGCAATCAAGCTCAAGCCGTCTTCCGAATAAGCAAGCAATGGCATATTGTGCAATTTAATCCACACGAGCAGTTTAGTAACCTCACTCTTAGTCAGCGACACATCAGGAGTCCATTTAGTAAGAATCAAAGGAGAACTACGAATTATCCAAGGACCCCGTTGCATCACATTATCAACACCCTCTTTTGAATCAAATTTAAAGAGGAAAACCCCATCATCATTCTTCATCACTTTCTTTAAACCAAACTTACCCCACGTATTAGTGACATAGTTTTGAACCAACGGGAATGCAATATTCTTGCCAACTAAGAAACCAACAAGAGTATTATCATAACGGTTCAAAACACCCTCCATAGCAGCCTTTGGAAGTAAAGTATCATGGTTGTCAATACGCACCTCATTAACCAAAGACCGAAAATTAACCTTCCTAGTTACCCTTTCCGGATTCACCACATTAGCAAACGAAGTAGGACCACTCATATTAGCACTTGTGTTTGATCCGCCCCCATTAGAACTGTCACCCACGTTATAAGTATTGGGCACTTTATCAGAACTAGCCTTGAAAACCTCCTCCACACTAGTATACTTCTGGGTTTTCATAGCCTCACTAAATGACGTATTAGGACTAGTAACATTATTGGCATTCGAACCACCCGAAGTATTCAAAGAGGAAGACGCCATGTTAGCAATATCACTATCAAGTTTCTTCATGGCATCATCAAAATGCTTGTGCGCGTTAGCAATTAATTGCTCCACGTCAGGCTGCGTTTCAACCACACTAGGCTGTGCCGTATCATCCAAATCAACCTTATCATTAACCTTAATCCCCACATCAGCCCCTTGTGCCACATCTCCAACACTAGTGTCAACCGTAACCCCACTAATCCCAACCGAATCAGTAGAAGAATCACCAAGTGAAACCGGCTTCACTTGTTTATCAATCATGCTAGGCTGTGTTGTAGCACCCGAAGTACTCACGTGATCATTAATACCCTCTGGTCTTGATGTGCTTTGAGGATTAACGACCCTCATAGCTTGCCTAGGCTGAGTAACACCGGCGTCCTCAACCTCATCTCCTTTCAAGCGTTTCATACGAGCAGCTAACACTCCTACATCAACACTAGGAACGTTAGCAACCTTCTTAGCAATCTTAGGACTCAAAAAACCCCTATTCATCTCTTAAATCCAGCAGCAAAACAACCAACAAACAATAATCAAACAAGCAGCAAGCATGCGACCCGAATAAAGAAGATAAAACCCTAATCGATAACGATTAGGGTTTATAGCGATAATAACCAAAAAAACTAGCCTCCCACCATGATAATCGTCGAACAGTAATGATATAAATTGAGAACAATCGACTATAAATAAAGAAACAAAACCGACTAGATCAAAGTCGGCTAATAAATCCAAGCGATTACAAGAAACCCTAATAAATCGATCCAATAGAACCTACAATAAACTAGTTCAAATCACTCCCGAAGAAGAACGAAGATTTAGAGTCGATTTGATGGAGGAATTGATGATGCGATCAGATTTAGGGATGTTAGGGTTCGGTCCGGTTCCGTTTGATAGTCATACGTCCCATGCCCTATATTTTAAATTACATTTTTTTATATACATCATATTTTAATCACGTCTTGAGGATATGACTGATTTAAACTTCGTTTCAACTAATGATTCTTAAAAATTTGAAAATAGACATTCTACAATCACAACCACAAACCCGAGTTTCAACATGGTTTTTATACATGCTTCCATCCCAAAAATATTTAAAACGAGGAAAAATGATTAAGAAGAATTGAGCGCCGGGACGTCGCTCTCTTAAGGGGTACGTGCTGTGACATTTCAAAGATTTCATGTCACTAATTTTAATATTCTTATTATTTAACTGTTCTATTTTAAATAATTAACTTTGTCGAAAGTTATCCGCGTTCCGTATACGTTCAATCCATTCAACCACGACTATTCTATGTCAACTCTACACTTTCTATGAACCATTATTTCTTTTCCACCCTATTTATGAAGTCACAACTCACTTTTTCTATTTTTACGACAACTTTCCAATTTTTACGTATCGCGCGGTTTAAATTCACGTTTTCATGTTTTAACCTCAAATAAATCTCCTCATGGTGAACTCACCACTCATCTAGACTATTAAAATATGTTATGATGACAAGTTTTCATACTTTTGAAAGTTTCATAATTTATTTCTACCCGGTATTGCGTTACGCGTCTTAAAACTCCACGTTTTGAGTTACCGGGAGCAAAATAAACTACACAATACATCTAATAACAAATTTAACCACAAAAATTACCCACTAACACTTTTCCCCCCCTTGGTGGCCGGCCAAGGCAAGTGTAGTAATACACTTGTCCTATTTTTCATGCATGTAGCTTCCACTAGCACCAAACTCATGCATATACCATCAAATTCTCACATAGAGCATATCAACACATGCAAAAGGCTCTCATTTTCTCTCCTTCTTCCTCTTGTTTCCGTGGCTATGTAAGTACAAGGACCATGGTATTTTTGATTTTCTAGCAAAATTTGTTGTGTACAAGTGATGCTCTCTTGATACCAACTTATTCCTTGTTCTTTTACTTCTTGTAGAACATCTTTCACAAGAGCTTTGTGGTGATTTTCTCCAAGTTTTCAAGAGCTAAAGAAGTGGTGATTATCAAGTCCTTTCAAGAATATTGGTGACAAGATTAGTGATCATGGGTTAGAGAAAAGGTGCATGCAATATCACCTTAATCTTGATCTCTATTTTCATCTTCAAAAATTTTCTTTCTCCTATATTGTATGGCTTACAATAGGTTATTGTGGCTGTAGATTGGAGTTCTCAAGATCCTCTACAAGTTCATCTTTCATGTCATAAAAGATCCTTGCTTGGTGGTGGCTTTGGATAGCCCTTGTTTCTTGTTCTTGAAATTTATCTTGTCCTTCTCTTTTGTAAGAAACTCTTTTATAAATTTTCATTGTATTTATTTTTTTTTCTTCTTGTTCACTCCTGTAAAATTTGATATTTATTGATGTAATGGTGTAACATATAAATTATAGGGCTTGGTTAGGCTTGGTACATGAAACTAGACCACTAAAAACCCTAGAGGACTAAACATGCAACTGTAATTCTGAATCAGGGGCAAAAATGGAATAAACTGCACTAATCAATATACATTGAGACTAAACTAAAAATATGGGGTTATAGGTCTATGTCTTGTGGTCGTTTTGACGGGTATTTCATTAAATAACTCATTACGATGATTAAACTAGAAACATTTTCGTAAAATATGTCCAGTTCTGAGTAACAAATTTGAAACGGGCAAAAGTCATTTTTTTTATGAATAACCCTCTGTTACTCAAAGAATAAAAGTTTTAGAGGACATCTTAACTTAAACGTTTCCGAAAACGGGGAACAAATCGGGTTAGTAAAACTCTAGATATCGCACTTTTCGTGAGACCATTGAAAATTTGAAAGCTTAATAGATTGATTGTTTGGGTAAATGGACTGTTTTACTAATGTTACATAATTTTTGTCCAAGTGGGACCCACAAATCTCGTTAATACAGAAGTAGACCTTTCCGGGGATATAAGGAACGAGACTTGTGGACTTACGGTTTGCAAATGATGATTTCCTAAACATAGACAAGTTATTTAAATGCTAACAGCACTAGGGAGTATAAAGTGTTTTACACTTTATAAAGTTGGACCTTTAAAACATTTTGAACCCCCCTAATATATTTTGAACCCTGAGGCCTAATGTGAACCTTTTTGACCAAAAACTTGGCCCATGGACTAAACTTGAACCTTAGAATTAATTTGAACTTTTACATCATAATTGAACTTGGGGTAAATGTAAGTTTCATACTTATATAAATGCAAGGGTACATTTTTGGGTAATTTGTAAGTAATTAACTTAAACCTTGTGATGTATCTAGGAATATTGTACCAAGCTTAAGTAAGATCATAATCTGTATATTACCCAAAGTACATCGATATCTATTTTCATAAATCTAAGACAATGTATATTATTTAGGTTCATCGTAGAGCTTTTGCGGCTATTCCTTCACTTGCTTGTTCATTGCTATTTTCCTTGCTTTAAGGTGAGTTTATAGCCTCGCCTTTACTCATTTAATGTTTTATAAACCACGCGAGGGGGATACATGCTAGTTTTTACAAACTGAATACAAGTAGTTTTTGGTATGCTAGACCCGATCATATGATTATAGATATTGAATGCTTTTTGCCAATTAAGTACCCTCATGAACCGTTAATTACTCGAGTAGTAAACGCTAGTATTATGGATATGTATATTTGGCTTGGCGAGCTTGTTCGGGATACGGACACATAATAGTTAGAATTATGGTAAATGGCAAATTTTTACCTTCTCCGGGGCATTATTAAATTACGTTAAGGTTCGGTTACATGAACTCAATACTATAATCAAATAAACCGACATGTAATTGCAATACTTGTCGCCCGATAAATAATGCTTGTATTCAACTTATTACTTATTAAACTCTATGAATTCACTCAACTTTATGTTGACTTTTTAGCATGTATTTTCTCAGGTATTATTTGCTAGCTGAGCATTGGGAGCAATCGGAGTCGCGTGGATATCAAACATTGAAGGACTTGTTTTCTTCACATTCGATAATTGTTTTCTTTAAATATGCAAATGAGTCATGTTTGAACTCTTGTAACTTAAAGTTTTGAATAAAAAAAAAATTGTTCGGACCTTTGTACTCTGATTTATCAAATCGAATGTGACATTTTATTAAACGTCTCTTTTGAGGTCGTTTTATGTAACTTGTTTTTATGTATTATGAAGTGACACCCAAATTGGTATTCCGCTGCGTTGTAAATTTTGGGGGTGTCATATGAAGACACGGATTATGTGGATGATATAGAAGGCTTCATTGATGATGCAAATGTTGATGATGATGCTACAGACGATGAAGATTCTGATGGTGATTTTTGAAGCTTAAAACGTTAATTCAACAATGTCCTCAATAAGAGTTATTATTATTATTATTATTATTATTATTATTATTATTATTATTATTATTATTATTATTATTATTATTATTATTATTATTATTATTTATTTGCGTTTTTGTTTCATTCTTTTGTCTTTCAAGTTTCGTTAGTTAATTTCTGTTGAATCAATATAAATTGCATGTCATTTAATCATATTTAAGCTACGGAAGTGACCTTATTTATTAATTTATCAATTATACTCTGATGTTTTATTAGTTTACCAACTTATATCAATATTTCATTAACACACTATCATACACTATATATCAAAATACAAGCAAATCGTACATGCAATTACACATTCACCTTTTATATAAAAAATAAAAAATATAACTTAATTTACAATGAATTTATTTTTGAGAAAAATTGGGAAACTGTTTTATATTTGAAGTTAAATATAGATTTAAATACTTTGCATCTATCAAATACCTTCAAATTTTAAAAATTCAAAAATTCAAATTTATAAATATTTTAAAACTCCTGGCATCTTTGTTATTTGTAGAACTAATTTGAATTATTCATTCATTTAAATCTCTAAACGAAAAAGATGTGCTCAACAATCTAATTTATCTCAACCTCACTTTCATATGTTCATATCTATATTCGTTTACAATTACTGTGGATCCAAACAAAAGGTTGATAAGTGAAAAACGTATAGATATCATAAGAGCAAAAAAATTGAAACGAGCAAATGGATCATCTTCTTCATCTCATCAAGGTGTATCAAACACATCAGGTAATGTTGCACAAACAA
The DNA here is from genome assembly GCA_030686995.1 of Artemisia argyi. NCBI lineage: Eukaryota > Viridiplantae > Streptophyta > Magnoliopsida > Asterales > Asteraceae > Artemisia > Artemisia argyi. Next base: position 332,028 of record JARVZY010002725.1, on the reverse strand, counting down.
CTTCTGCAAGAAGAAGTACAAGAATTCAAGAAAAAGGACTTGTGATTGGTAAGTATCCCCTTTGTTAATATATTTTTTTTATATTCACCACCCTCTATTGTAAAAACATTTTGGATCTGGAATGCAACACATTTTTACACACTTTCTTTGTAAGGTGCAAATCTACAAGGAACAAACAGCAATGAAAGTGAGAATACGAACATGGCTGGTAGCGGTAAGACTAATACAATGTTATACTTCTTATAATGTTATTGTTTGTGTACTTTAATTTGTATATTCATTTGATCATGATATTTTAGATAATAATGGAAGTATGTTGCTCGGGGAAGTTCATAGTTATTCAACGCCTGTAATGCACAAACCAACAGATTCAACCATAAAAAACCCCTTGCAATGTTCAACGACTCCGTTATCGGATATTACAAACGGTATGGTTTATCATAACATATATTATTTTTTTTACAATGTATTGAAATAAATGGTTAATATGCAGTTCATACGAATATATATTCCGTTCATCCGAGTAATAGCCGATTGAGTTTCCAAAACTCATATTCTGTAACGACCAGGAATCGTACAACACCAACACATTTGAAATCTGCAAGTTTATCTGATGTTTCAAACTGTGAGTGTGTGTATAGTTTTTCTAAGTAAAATCTGGCATGAATGATTACATTTTAAATATTTTTTCATTGTTTATTTTTTACAGTGAATATTGGTTCAACCTCCAATAACCAGCCATTGAGTACCCAACAAATAAGATCAAATTTTATCGAAAACACCAATGCCAGAATTTCCTCACCGTCTACCAGAAAGGTTGTGTGTCACAACTCGTAATTTTAGGTCCTTTTTCAAACGTCAAAATTTCATTATTCATCTCAGGAAGTTACTATTCATCAGTTACTATTCACCTATCACTATTCATCATTTTACTATTCATCGTTTTCGGAGTTAGTTTGAGATTCCGAGAAGCGTTCGAAAATTTTACTATTCATATGACACTATTCATTCCTGGAGGGAAATCACTATTCACGATTGTCGTTCACCATTTCGTAAATCTAGTTTACGGGTATTTAAATTCTCGTAACCGGATTGGTTTGGTTGCGAATTCATGCATCATCAGAAGGGACACGACATATAGACTGGAGTAGTCTACATATCATCAGTAACACCATCATCACTTTAGATCATGCACGGATATGCATTATTTCCATTTACGTATGATTAATTTGTAATTAACGTTACCACTCAGTTTTTGCTACTAATATATATACCCGATACTTCCGTCTACGATCCTAATATATTTTCATACTCATTATAATAATATAACAATTTATATTATTAATTTACCCGGTGTTTTGAAACCATTTGCTATATTTTCCGGTAAACGCCTAAAATTACGTCGAATCACGATATTTCAACCCGACAATTATTTTAATACCCGATTCTTATCAGGAATGTAATTTCATAATTTTTACAACTTCGTCATATTTTATTTCAACACGACATGATTTATTTTTAGTTAACTCGGTACCCGGTATCCTCTAAAACTAATAATATCTAACCTAAATCTTACAAAAGTCTTGCAAAAACTTTTCCTCCCATTTTCCAATCCCCTAAAATGTGGATCTTGCCTCCTAGCTAGATATTTACTTGAAACTTGACCAAATATATAATTCATTTTCACCACATTTCTTCATTTAACACATCAAATAAACTAGCAAAAACTCTCCTCTCTTCCTCTCTTCTTCATATGATCGTCCAAGAACCAAGACAAGAAGAACATCACCAAGTTTCCAAGATTAAGTAATAATCAAGTCTTCCATAAATACCTTTGTAAGGTTTTGTGATAAAACCCTAGGTTATTATACATTTTCTCAATCAAATCACTCCAATATTGCAAGTAAGCTTCAAAAATATTTGTATGATCCTTTCATACTTTCATTTACTTTATATGTTTATGTATTTTCAAGATATACTAGTTGGTAATGCAACTTACTTATGTTTTAGATACCACTTTGCACATAAAATATCTTTAACACTAGATCTATAAATTTCACTAGTAATCTCATAAGATCCACCAAGGTTAATGATGTTTAGGACCCCATGACACCCTAAGAAGGTGTATGGAAGATTAAGGGTTGTATTGAAGTTTGTTGATATAAATAAATGTCTAAAAATGTTATTCATATCTTTCGATATCTCTATGTTTTGATAATCACAAAACGAAAACTCATCAAACCAAAGATTATGACATAAACAAGTATTTATTAGTAAATACTCATCTTTACCATTAAATCACTTAAGGTATGGATAAACAAAGTGTCAAATGTATTACAAGATCAAAGGAACATTTTTGTTAATCACTAAATATTTATAAAATGTCACAAAACATTTTATATCTTTTATAAAACATTTTTGGAATTAAAAGAATATGTTTTATTCATTACAAATTTGTGAATTCAAATTTTCAACTAAAAATGGCAAATCTAATCCAGAAAAATTCCCCTCACAAAAGGACAAGAAAATCCAACGTTCAGGAGGGCGGCCCCCTTAATTATACTAGGCGGCCCCCTTAATCATTAAGGGGACCGCCCCCTAATTAAGGGGACCAGCACACTCCAGAACAGTATTTTCTGGCCCTATAAATATTGGATCATTCCACATATTTTTCTCACCTTTTTGCACTATAAACTTTCTGACTAAACATCCTTCTCCATCCTCTAAAAATCCTTTGATCTTATATACTTTGATCTATGTTTCAAAGTGATTCAAGCCTCAATACTCAAGTGCAAAGAGAAGAATACTTCTACTAGAAGTATTACAACTTAGTATCATCTTGCTATCTAAGTTGTTTGTTTGTTTCATCTTGTTGATCTTTCATATTTTGGTGAATAAGGTGTATGTATTAGTTTGCTAGATTTAGTTGTAGAATCTAGAATTGTTGTAAGTGTGTAGTGGAAGTTGAAGTGAAGAAGTAGTGTTGGATAGTAGTGAAGATAGGAGAGAGTGGCAATAGTGACTAGTAGTGAAGAAAGTGAAGCTTTCAAGTGGAGAAAACTTGAAGATATTAGTAGATTAAAGTTGTGAAGACTCTAGTGGCATGAAGGTGCAAAGATATTATTGGTTTGAAGTTGTGAAGACATTGGTGCTTTGAAGTTGTGAAGTTGCAAGACATTGAAGTCGTGAAGAATTTTGTGAAGGCGTGAAGATACTCGTGGTGTGAAGACTTATTGAAGAAGTAAAAGGTGTGAAGAAGTTGTGGTATGATATTTGGTGTGAGATTGGTTCTAGCTACGATTAGAACTCGACATCTTGCTTTGTGTCGTTAATTGGTGTAAGCATTTGGTGTGTACGGTTTTCTCCGCCATAAGGGAGGTTATTGACTTAGTGAAGAAAACTCTCGAGTTCGGTGCTCGGGGAGTGGAGTAGGGCAAGGAAGGTGTCCTTGTAGCCGAACCACTATAAATCCTTTGTCTCTCGGTTTGATCTTTCCATCTCTCATCCTTTACTTGTTTACTTACTTACTTCTCGTAGATTATTATTATTGTGTGTTGTGCATATATTGGTTTCACATAAAGATCAAAGTAGGTTCCATTCAAAACATTAATTACACATTAGTAAATTAAAAGTATATACAATCATTAAGTCACATATACATATACAAATACAAACTTATAGTTAAGTGAGATATATGAAATTGTAATTTCTATTCAACACTTTAAATAAGTAGTATCTATATGACATATGTGAATTAATTTGTATCTATACTTTAGTTTCAAAGGTTTTTAAAAAGGTATCATAAATTCTTTGAAAGTGAACTTTTATTAAACGAAAAAGACGCAAAACTATTCAACCCCCCTTCTAGTTTTCCACAATTGGTATCAGATCCAGGTCTAGCAAGATTTTTAAAATAGATTGTATTTTAAAACTTGTAACGATCTATGGAATTTGAAAAATATTTAGAAGGGGAATTTACACAACAACCACCATTATTTGAAAATGATCATTTTCTTGAATGGAAAAACAAATTTGAAAATTATGTGAAATCAATAGATCTTGATCTTTGGCATATCATTTCAATTGGTGATCTTAAACCAACCAAAATAGATTTTGAAAATCAATATAATAATCTTCAAACCAAAATTGATAAAAACACTAAAGCCAAATTACTTATTTTCAAAACTCTACCAAGAGTTAAATATGAAAGATTATTTAGCTGTAAAACGGCAAATGATATTTGGAAATGTCTTTTAAAGATTCACCAAGAGATATGTAAAATCAAAGATGATAAACTTGATATTGCACAAGAAATAGTTAATCTAGAAAATTTAGTAAATAAAAATTTAGTTGAAATAAACACATGTACTACTAGTTCAAATGTGATCATTGAAGGTATCTATAACGAAGAATACATGAGCCAAATCCGAGAAAGAGCGTGAATAAATCATGGTGCAACAAGTGCAAAGAAGACGATGATAATACGGCTCATGAGAATATTCAAACAAATGTGAACACAAGTATTGATGGCAAGAACTACATGTTTCTAGATCCAAGTGAAACTACAAACAAAACATGGAGCGACATGAAAAATGGAATTGATCACCGTATAGCATGTGAAGAATGTACAACTACAAATAAGGTACAATCCAAAACCAAACATTTCTGCTATGATCAATTTATATTAGAATTTTCAAAAATGGAAAACAACTTCAAACATTTTTGCAACATTGACTCAAAAATTATTTTTAAGAACGAATTTTCAACATCCGCTGAAAACAACTTTGAAAAAGAAATAATTTTAGAAGATAAAATGTCTAGACTTAAAAGTAATAATGAAATCGATCTTGAATGTAAAAAATGTCAAGACTACAAACATGAAATTAAATGGAAAATGAAAAAGCAAAAACATTGGCAAAATTCGAAAATAGTTCTAAATCTTTAAAATATCTTCTCAACATTCAAAAGCCATTTTATGATAAAACCGGCTTAGGATTTATCGTAAATGATCTTTCAACAAATGTATCAAAACAAATAAAATTTGTTAAACCTAGTGAATAAATTTAGAACTAATACTATTAACATTCATTATTTATTACTCTAGTCAAGAAAGTCATTGTTTGTTAATTAAAACAAACTATTGATGAATTCTTGTACTTATCGACGACATCCTCATCATGTGCATTCAAATGTAATGGATGTTCTCATCTAACCAACTAGGACCCATGAGAATCTGGGTACCAAGCTGTTTATCATGTTTAGGTAATTAACGAACGAAGAGTCTATTACGTGTTGATCTACTCATCTCGCTCTATTACCTTTGACGGATATTGGTTTCTATCACGTTGTTTCACATTCTGCAATTGTTTCGCCTATGACGTCGTTGCGGGAATTTTCTTGTCTTGGCATTTTGTTCTTCACTCTTGGAGTATTGGTATCATGGTGTGTCCGTTACTATTTCAAGATGAAGCCTCCTGAGCACTATTTCTATTAGCCTTCACGACTTGGATGATTGGTGTGATCGATTGAGCATCTCGGATCTAGCTCCCTTGATTTCTATTGCGTTGGAATATTACTTGGCTACTTCGACTTGTTTTGGACAAACTTTTAAGATTTCTTCTATTACCGTCATGCCCACTCTTAAAGAAAAGCTGGACCTGAGATAAGTTTTCTTTTCAAAAACTTGAAAATATTACATTATATTTTTGAATGCTTTAATTAGTATGTGAATATGATTTAACTTATAAGTTGCCATGCTTTTAGATCATTAACACTAATATATGCATATATGATATTAGCATTATTAACCTTTTATATGATATTAGCATTATTAACCTTCTTGTTGTTTAGTCTATTATCATTCTTCTTAATCTTCTATGATCTATAGTAGAACCTTTCCACTTAAGCTATATGATCTTACTAGTTGCATAAATAGATGTACTATAATTGAGACTTGTTTGCAACTTGATATTATGATGTTCTTTGTATATATATATATATATATATATATATGAATGCCTATCTTGTATCCATGAACTATTTACCTTGCTCCTTCCTATCCCGTTGCATTTAGATCATAAATATCTATCTTCTCACTTTAATATCTTTAGATATCATTAGAGATGGTTATGTGTGACAATGGGCTTAATTGATTCTCTTGAGCATGATAAGCTTCCATTTCAAATCATTCACTTGCAACTTCTTGATTATCATGATCATAACATCATGGTTAAAACTTCTCTCTTTTTGAATGAAATATTGTTTTTCTATATTATTTTTCTTGAAACAATTTACTTAACTAAAATTTCTTTCACAACCTTATTTTAATCAAAAAAAAAAAAAAAAACAAGATTAATTTTTTTTTTTGGGTAAAGGGGAGTAATCCTGCACCCTGGTAAAATACATTAACCAACCAAAACGTTGAAGTACAATGGATATGGGTAATGTCTCATATCTAAGCCCGTTACATAGGCAAAATAGCATACATAACTAGACACGACCACTACCACATAAATAAACAAGACTATAAAAGGATCAACTAATTACTACGACGACCTTGCAGCTTGAAATCTTCATAAATAGCCCTCACTTGCCCTGGAAGATCGTATAGCTGATCCATGTAGTCATCATAATCATAATAATCTTCATACTCACCTCCACCACCTGATGATGAAAAAGCACCCATAGACATATCAAATAAATTCGCAGATTCATCATGAATGTTAAGAACCTCATCCCCGCTATCCGAATCAGAGTCAACAATAACACCAACCTTAGTAAAAGGGTTGGTATTTTTACTAGCAGAAGTAGAAAGCTTAAAGGAGGAGCTAGGTATAGACGTTCCAACCTCCTTATCATTAATAACACTCACAGGCGGTTCAACAACACATACACTATCGGTAGAGATCTCGCAAGATTTAACATTAACCATATTTTCCTCCGATGCAACATTAGGAATGTTGGAATTATCTTTGTCACTAAGCGAATTTGAACACTCTCCAACATCAGCCACATTAGGGGAATTATAAGCAAGATCAAGTACCTTATCCTCTTCAGATCTTTTGTCCACAAAACTCCTAAGTTCACCCATAACCACGCCATCATTAAAATAACCATGCTCATTACGGGATTGAGATGACTCATTAGGTACCGAATGAGGACCAGAATAAATTGTCTCTTCATTATGGAACTCTTTAGTGACCTTAGAATTAGTATCCAACGGTATATTATCATTTGGTTTATCACCTACCAAATTCAGCACCTCATTATCACTAGTAGTAGGATTAACCTTTGGTAAAGAAGAACTAGCTTGGCCATTAGTACTAGGCTTAGAAACAGGTCTATACATAAGTTTAGGCATAATAGTGACTTTTACCTTGTTACCAGCCTTTGCTTTACGCTTAGTAGCCCCAGGACCAGCATCCACATTCTTCTTCCGGTTAACCACCTTCACCTTCTTTTGGCACTCCTTATCCACATGATCAAACAATTTGCACATAGAACAACGGGGTGGTTTAAACTCAAATTCAACATCAACTTTAACCATTCGATGCTCTTTCGTCTTCGGTATAGGAACTGCCACAGAAAGTGAATCCACAAACTCATTATCCGCTGAAATCTCAACTAAAACTCTAGCGTACGAATTCATTCCCCACGACTTTAGACACATATTACTCGTGTGTTCATCCATCATAACAATACGTCCTAACTTAGCCGTGATCATGTTGAGCCCAACCAGCGAATACGCAACCACCGGCACATTATATAACTTAACCCACACAGGAACCTTCTTTATGTCTTCTTTAATCAATTCAGTGTTAGGATTCCAAACATGAAGCATTAAAGGAACTGACCTGATCCGCCACGGCCCTTGATTAAGAACATTCTCCAATCCTACCATACTAGAGAACTTAAACATAAAGAAACCTTGATGCATCATGACATTCAATAACCCATAGTTCTTCCAAGAATTCCGTAAAAAATTTTGAACTACAGGAAACGAAGGTCTTTGTCCAACAAAATAGCCATAAAGTGAATTATCAAATCTTGCACTAATAGTTTCCACTTCATCCTGCGGTAAAACAACATCAGCCTTGGATAAGTCAATCTTAGGAACATGAATGACTTCATCCGTGGCTTTAGAACCCACGCAATTCGTGGGTATATTAGTTACTTCCCTCGTTGTTCCAGCAGCAACATAGCTATTCGCATTAACATTATCATTGTGTTTTGAGCACCCCACCTCACCATTATCATTAACAACAGCAGCATGATTGCCCATAACACCAGCCCTATCATCAACCAAACTAGTAGGTTCCATGTTATTACTAACATAACGATGAGGCATCAATGGTTTCCCATCTTTACCCAATAATCGAGTATTCCTGTTCTTCACCTTACTAGCTAAATCACTCAACAACGAACTTGACTTATCAACAGAAATCTTGCTCGTTTTATTGAGAAAACCTTGTTCCATCTCTCTCGTTAAACCCACTTCCAATTAAAACCAAAACTGAACCACGTATAAACAGTCCCTACTGACGTAGAGTTATGTTCCACTTAATTGAAAATAACCAAACCCTAAAAAAGGATTAGGTATTGCGTTAAGCTTCGAGCACAGCCACACCAACGAATCAATAGATATAGCAATTAAGGATCAAGTCGGTTTAAAAGAAATCCCTAAAAAACGATTTAGGGATAAAGATACGATCCAAAAATTACATGCAAGAATAATATACTTTAACACAACCGACCCATGATAGATTCAATTGTGAAAAGAATTAAAAGACCAGATTAACGCATGTAACAATAACCGACACAAATACGGAACAATAAAAGCGAATATGTATATATTAAAGGCCACCTACCCACGCAAGAATTAACCAATTAATAGAACCGACCCACGATGTGAATCATAATAAAGAATTGAAGAACAATTAATTGGATTGTAGGAAGGATTTGCTTATTGTCGCCGCATTCGCCAGAGAGAGAGAATAAGATTAATTTTTTTATATACGTTATGAAACAAAACTCAATTTGTATTATTGTAATGCACACTTGAATTTGCTTCAAAACATTATTGAATAAAACTAAAAACGTTTTGCTTAAAACACATTTGACTTTCTCACATATGTCATATACTTCTATTGGAAATGACATTCACAATTTAATCAAATCATTTCATGAGAATCATGGCTTGCCCATATGGATCTTGTTTGTAACAAGTCTTGAAGTCCATAAAATCATATCCACCTATTTGTTACTTGTTAACAATCATCAATATGTTTGCTCTAGACTAAATGTTATCATCTTCATATAGTTACACATTTAACTTATTTGCCCTATTGCCTTCTTAGTTGCATATCTTAATTGATAAATTAATAGATAGCATGATTATTAGAAATCAATTGCCTAATTCAATTATTTCTATATCACTCTCTACATTCATGAATAGTATGCCCTATATTGCCTCAAAGAGTTGAACTTACTTGAATCCAAATCCAAAAACACAACCTTTTTGAAAATTTTCTGCCAAAAACCCATTTCTGGCATTCTGGGAATCACCAGATGGGCGGCCCCCTTAATTATATAAGGCGGACCCCTTAATGATTAAGGGGACCGGCCCCTAATTAAGGGGACCGGCCATCTGATGGCCGGGGATACTGTTTTCTTTATCACTTTTTCACCCATTTCAGCCTATACTTCCCAAAATTCAAAAACACATCTTGTCCCATGCTATCTCTCAAAATTTACCTTCCTAAACCACATTTCTCATACACTATAAATACCCTCTTCCCATCATTAATGCCATTACACCCAAACATGTCATCTCCCAACAACCAAAAACCTAAGATTTCAAGAACCGCAAGGATCTCCGTCAAACCCGTTTGGAGGAGGAAACTTGATTCTTGTCATAACTCAAGTGATGTTGTTCCAAGTCAACCAACTACTAAACCTCAAACCTACAATAATGACTCATCTCACAACCTATCACCCACTCATTCCCTCATTCATGCTTCTTCTTATGATGAGCATGCTCAATCCCAAAACAACAATCCCAATCTCTCAATCAATACTTCACATGTTGCTCATTCAACAAAAACACCACTCACTCTTGGAGAAACTCTTCCACCCATTTCATGTTTTAATGACTACCCAAGCTCAACCATGTCTCCACCACTCATTCCCTCATTCATGCTTCTTCTTATGATGAGCATGCTCAATCCCAAAACAACAATCCCAATCTCTCAATCAATACTTCACATGTTGCTCATTCAACAAAAACACCACTCACTCTTGGAGAAACTCTTCCACCCATTTCATGTTTTCATGACTACCCAAGCTGAACCATGTCTCCACCACCAAGAGTACCACCACCACATCCTACAACCTCACATGCCATTCCTATGTTGCATGTTCAAACCTTCACCCAAGACAACCATCTTGTTCCACCATCATCACCTTCCTCCGAACACTTGAAGTTCGTTGAGGAGCTAAAAGAGGCTCATGAGCTTAGTGCTCTTTTAGCATTACATCTTGTCAACGCAATTTGGATCCACCCCAATCAAGCTCACCATCATCACCACACAACATCAACCAAGTTGAGAAGCATGTCAGCAATTGCCCTTGTTGCATCTTCCTTCAACAATAAACCATTGCTTTGAATGAGCACTTCACTTGGATTGAGTATCTTCTTACAAGATATCAACAAACATCATCACTTGAACAACATCAAAACCCTCAATCAACAAATCCTACCTCTAACCCACCACCTACAAGCTCCACATCTCCAAACTCACCAACATCCATGCAACCAAAAGTTTATCTCCACTAAACCACCAAGCATTTTATATGCTTATGTCTCTCATTTTCAAATAAAACCTTTCAACCATTTTTGGGATTCAAGAAAGTTTGGTGACACTCCTTGTTAGTACAATAGGATGCTATACTTAGTCTTAGTATTCTATATTTATGGCTTTTGTAACAATGATTATGGATTGACATAATCATTTTCTATCAATGAATGACTTGATATGTGTTTCTTATTATCTTTTGCCATGCTTATTAATTGTTGGTATTATGATATATGTGTTTGCTTGTGCCATGCTTGTGCTTCTAATATTTTTCTTGCAAGAATTTCAATTCTCGAACCCTTGGTGCCCTCAAACGAGGGGGAGTATACATCAAGGGGGAGCTTCCTTTCTTTTGGCTTAAACCTTTTTGATTTTACAAAAAGGGGGAGAAGTGAATATAAACTCACTAAATATTTGTCTAAAAATTAATTTTTGGATTTAATGAGTTTAGGTTTTGTAATCATCAAAAAGGGGGAGATTGTTGATATAAATAAATGTCTAAAAACGTTATTCATATCTTTCGATATCTCTATGTTTTGATAATCACAAAACGAAAACTCATCAAACCAAAGATTATGACATAAACAAGTATTTATTAGTAAATACTCATCTTTACCATTAAATCACTTAAGGTATGGATAAACAAAGTGTCAAATGTATTACAAGATCAAAGGAACATTTTTGTTAATCACTAAATATTTATAAAATGTCACAAAACATTTTATATCTTTTATAAAACATTTTTGGAATTAAAAGAATATGTTTTATTCATTACAAATTTGTGAATTCAAATTTTCAACCAAAAATTGCAAATCTAATCCAGAAAAATTCCCCTATCAAAAGGACAAGAAAATCCAACGTTCAGGAGGGCGGCCCCCTTAATTATACTAGGCGGCCCCCTTAATCATTAAGGGGACCGCCCCCTAATTAAGGGGACCGGCACGCTCCAGAACAATATTTTCTGGCCCTATAAATATTGGATCATTCCACATATTTTTCTCACCTTTTTGCACTATAAACTTTCTGATCTAAACATCCTTCTCCATCCTCTAAAAATCCTTTGATCTTATATACTTTGATCTTTGTTTCAAAGTGATTCAAGCCTCAACACTCAAGTGCAAAGAGAAGAATACTTCTACTAGAAGTATTACAACTTAGTATCATCTTGCTATCTAAGTTGTTTGTTTGTTTCATGTTGTTGATCTTTCATATTTTGGTGAATAAGGTGTATGTATTAGTTTGCTAGATTTAGTTGTAGAATCTAGAATTGTTGTAAGTGTGTAGTGGAAGTTGAAGTGAAGAAGTAGTGTTGGATAGTAGTGAAGATAGGAGAGAGTGGCAATAGTGAATAGTAGTGAAGAAAGTAAAGCTTTCAAGTGGAGAAGACTTGAAGATATTCGTATATTAAAGTTGTGAAGACTTTAGTGCTTGAAGGTGCAAAGATATTATTGGTTTGAAGTTTTGAAGACATTGGTGCTTTGAAGTTGTGAAGTTGCAAGACATTGAAGTCGTGAAGAATTTTGTGAAGGCGTAAAGATACTCGTGGTGTGAAGATTTATTGAAGAAGTAAAAGGTGTGAAGAGGTTGTGGTGTGATATTTGGTGTGAGATTGGTTCTAGCTACGATTAGAACTCGACATCTTGCTTTGTGTCATTAATTGGTGTAAGCATTTGGTGTGTACGGTTTTCTCCGCCATAAGGGAGGTTATTGACATAGTGAAGAAAACTCTCGAGTTCGGTGCTCGGGAAGTGGAGTAGGGCAAGGAAGGTGTCCTTGTAGCCGAACCACTATAAATCCTTTGTCTCTCGGTTTGATCTTTCCATCTCTCATCCTTTACTTGTTTACTTACTTACTTCTCGTACATTATTATTATTGTGTGTTGTGCATATATTGGTTTCACATAAAGATCAAAGTAGGTTCCATTCAAAACATTAATTACACATTAGTAAATTAAAAGTATATACAATCTTTAAGTCACATATACATATACAAATACAAACTTATAGTTAAGTGAGATATATGAAATTGTAATTTCTATTCAACACTTTAAATAAGTAGTATCTATATGACATATGTGAATTAATTTGTATCTATACTTTAGTTTCAAAGGTTTTTAAAAAGGTATCAACAATTATTTGAAAGTGAACTTTTATTTAACGAAAAAGACGCAAAACTATTCAACCCCCCCTTCTAGTTTTCCACAATTGGTATCAGAGCCAGGTCTAGCAAGATTTTTAAAATAGATTGTATTTTAATAAAATAGATTGTATTTTAAAACTTGTAACGATCTATGGAATTTGAAAAATATTTAGGAGAATTTACACAACAACCACCATTATTTGAAAACGTGGTAAACTCAGTAGCTTGGGGTTACTTTTGGGCCAAAGATTTAAAAAATACATTATAACGAAGGAGATATGATTTTCCGAAGTTTAACGACTAAAGGTTATTTTCAGAAATATAGTGTGCTGTTGGGTAACTTTTGTTGGGCAAAATGAGACATTTAACGTAACCTAGATAAGTCGAACAACTAAAAATATGTTAGTATGTTGCCCCACGATTCTGGGGATATAAAGAATGTAGAAAACAAGTTCATAACGACCAAGATATACATGTTTGAAACCCAACAAAACTTATAATAAATTGACAGCTTTTGGTAATAAAAGTTGCTAAGTGTTGAAAACTATATTTTTCAAGTAACGACATTGAGAGCCATTTTTCTCATTGATCAAGACCCGTATGATCAAAAGTTAAATGATACGACTTCTAGACATTGTTGCAAGGTTTTCAAAAACGCCAAGTTTATGTTTTAACACTTAACGTACAATATTTTGTGACTAGTTTTGCGAGGCCATTTTGGGGATATTTTCAAGAAATGAAAATGTTATTTTTGCGACGAAAACGTTATATTTTCTGATAAAACACCAAACAAGGATCGTGGAGTACCGTTTCAACATATTTACATGAAAAGTGTTTATTAACTTAACGAGACATCAAAAATGTATTTTTCGACGATAAACGTTATTTTCAACTTTCACGAGTGGTATCGATAACATACGTATTTGCATGTGTAGCATCATTTCATTTCTTACATTAGAACCTATCATTCATATTAGGTTGCGGTTAGAGATCGTGCCTCATTTCAGTGTATCCACTTTTGTCATCTTAGCTATCGCACCAGGTGAGTCATAGCCCCTACTCTTTCAATTGTTTTGGTAAACTCTTTGGGGGAGAATACATGCTCGTTTTCATCTAAATGTATACTTGATTTAGTTGATTGTGCTACATGTTTAGTCAAACATTTATTTGTTCCAGTTATGAATTCGTTACTCAATCGAATGTAGTGTATATTCATTTGCATCACACTTAATCCTTTTTACCTTTGGACCCAAGCCTTTTCCATTATTATGCACACTTAACCGAATGAACCGGCTCCACCACTATGTACATACATGACTGAATGAACGGGTCACATAACCAAATGTACGGGTCAAATAACCGAATGTACGGGTCACACAACCGAATGTACGGGTAACATAACCGAATAAATTGGTCACGTAACCAAATATATTGGTCAAACTATACTTATCTTTGAATCTTGGTCCACATATTACTTTTGTTTACACAAACTAAACATATTTGGCAGTGGGTCGTAAACACACAGGTTACAAGTCTTTTATGGCGGGACTTGTAACTGAGTGGATTTATGATGCCTTTGCTGGGAAATCTTCATTTAAATGCAATGTATTTCATTTTACACTAAACTCTATGAACTCACCAACCTCGTGTTGACACTTTAACATGTATTTTCAGGTATTAAGCAATGGCACGCTACTGGAGGTTTTGGCAGGGCATGGCATGGTCATAGAAGACTCTGATATTCATATGGGGACTGTTTTAAACTATTTTAAAGGCCTATTTCCGCACTACTTTTAACGCTGTAAATCTAATACTTTTGGTTAAACAATTTTATTCTAAATGATTGAAGTAAAAAGCATTTTTGTACTTGTGTGTGATACCAATTGAGTTACACCCCAGCTACATGTAAGCTTCCGCTGGACCCGGTTCTGGGGGTGTGACAGATTGGTATCAGAGCTTTGGCTATAGCGAACTAAGTGTTTTTAAAACCTAGACTATAGCTACTCTCACGAAAACTTAACCCTATGACAGTCACGTGCCTGCCTGCCAAGCTGAAGCCTCATTTGTGGTTAGTTGCTGACATAGGTGATGAGATTTGTGTCTCATTATCTGATATATCATACTCATTTAATCTAGTTGATTACCATAATTGTGTTTCCTATTCGTAGGCTTACATAACATATGCATCTCATTGTTACGCCTTCTCCTTGCGTAGTTTCATCATTCGACCTCGAGTTTGGTCACTTGCCTTAGTCTTTTAGAACGTTTTTGTATTTGTGAAGGACATAGTTTTAGTATAACTGAATTGAGTATTTCAAAATTCATGGAACCTCGGTGGAATGTAGACTGGTCGTCTACATTCGACCCGGGATAGTGGGACATAGGCTGACCACCTATATCCGACTCAGAAATGAATTTTGCAACACTGAGAATGGTTATAATAAAATTTTGTCTGGATTGAATTCTCTACTCAATTTCCAAATGTTTCATTTATGTGTGTGTATACCCTCGTTGTCAGAACATTCATACTTTTTATCACTTCGTGAATCACTGATTGGAAGCACGTCAACTGGTCATTTCATCTCATGAATCTTCACATTTATGCACAATACACTTACATCACAGTATTTTCTTTTACCACAACATCATTATGTCGCAGATGTCATAGTCTTTTCCCTTCGCACCATCATTATCATTTCTCTTCCCCATGATATATATATAAGGAATTAGGTGACACTTTATAGATTTCTATGTCACTCATCACTCACTACTCCCAATATTGATAGGTGGATATTATTAACGACCTACCTAGGAAAGACTTTCCATACCATCTATAAGGAGGATCCCTCGGTACATTAAGATCACTCAAACCTCAACAGAAATCTCAGGATATCACAAAACCATTCGAACCACTATCACTGGCCTGATCACCAAAAATTCTACCATCTAGAAAGTATTAGCTTGACCGAATTACAAAAATTAGTTTCGATGCAAATGCTCACTAAGCAACACCATGGAGATAAATCCAACCTCTTAACCAAGACTATAGAACATTCAATTGTACATGTCCTTACCAATAGACTTTATTCAAACATGTTAGACACCTATGCATTTGTGTAGACATACATACCTGGCTGCTTTATCCTCTTAATACTTTCACTTTGAAATGGATTTTTCTCCAAACTACAGTTATACAAAACATATATCTTGTAAGAAATACTTTTCTGAAGCACTTATTTTGATAAGCAAATTCCTTTTGGTTAATCTTTTACAAAACTATTAAATGTTAGGAAATTTTAAAACATCGATCTTTGGTAAACCATATTATCCACCTTATGTTGAAAACTGTCCTATCTTGCATAACTATTAAATTTTGAAACATCAAGAAAAATGTTACTTGGAAAGCCGTTTGCTTAAAGTTGTAAATTCATTCATTCAGAGAAGGTTTATGAACAAAACACACAATCTCAAAACAAACTTTGAAAATCAATCACTATATTACATCACTTATACATTTAGGATTTTGTGATTTGACGATATAGAGCTTAGGGAATATCTTAGTAATGGAGACTAAGCACCGTAGGTGGAGAAAGACTCAATTCATGACATTCCTGCGGAGGATCACAACCTTATCCTAACCCAATCTTTCTAATAACACTCTTTGACGGACTTAACCTTGTAAGTCTTTCAAACAAGATTCATGATACCCATATCAATTATTCCTAATAGAGGAATTTGATTCACCTCAAACTCCTAGCGAATTCACTAAGATTCTTTTGGAACTACACCACCTATCATCTGCAGACCAATGGTCAGAATTAGAGAACGATTCAAACATAGGAAGATATGCTCAGAGCATGAGTGATTAACTCTAGAAATGGTTGGACTAACCATTTGCCATAAATCGGATTCTTTTACAACCATAGTTACCACACGAGCTTAGAGATTACACCATTTGAAGCACTCTATGGTCGAAGTGCCAGCATCCTTTGACGGATCGAAATTTGGAAAAAGCCTAACTCACTAGTCCAGTAAGCATTCATGAAATAACCAGGAATTCCCTATAAATCAAGAATCAGTTACAAGTTTGATAAGTTGTAAACCCTTAGAATTTCAAGTTGGTGGCAGGGTCATGTTGAAAGTTCTGCCTAGGAAAGGCATAATACCAATCAGAAAAATTCGGGAAGTTAAACCTGATGTACATTGGACCATTCAATATTTCAGACAGTATGGGTCTAGTGGCCTACAGACTTGAACTCCCATTAGAGCTCAGTAGCTTACGCGATAAATAATATCATCTTTTCACTAATACAACTTCAGAGACCAACACAAACTGAACTTCGGGACGAAGTTCCTGTTAGAAGGGAAGACTTTCACAACTCGTAATTTAAGGTCCTTTTTCAAACGTCGAAATTTCATTATTCACCTCGGAAAGTTACTATTCATATGTTACTATTCATCACTTACTATTCACCGATCACTATTCATCATTTTCAGAGTTAGTTTGAGATTCCGAGGAGCGTTCAAAAATTTTACTATTCATATGACACTATTCATTCTTGGAGGGAAATCACTATTCACAATTGTCGTTCACCATTTCGTAAATCTAGTTTATGGGTATTTAAATTCGTGTAACCGAATTGGTTTGGTTGCGAATTCATGCATCATCAGAAGGGACACGACATATAGACTGGAGTAGTCTACATATCATCAGAAACACCATCAGCACTTTAGATCATGCACGGATATGCATTATTGCCATTTACGTATGATTAATTTGTAATTAATGTTACCACTCAGTTTTTGCTACTAATATATATATACCTGATACTTCCGTCTATGATCCTAATATATTTTCATACTCATTATAATAATATAAAATTTTATATTATTAATTTACCCGGTGTTTTGAAACCATTTGCTATATTTTCCGGTAAACGCCTAAAATTACGTCGAATCACGATATTTCAACCCGACAATTATTTTAATACCCGATTCTTATCAGGAATGTAATTTCATAATTTTTACAACTTCGTCATATTTTATTTCAACACGACACGATTTATTTTTAGTTAACTCGGTACCCGGTATCATCTAAAACTAATAATATCTAACCTAAATCTTACAAAAGTCTTGCAAAAACTTTTCCTCCCATTTTCCAATCCCCTAAAATGTGGATCTTGCCTCCTAGCTAGATATTTACTTGAAACTTGACCAAATATATAATTCATTTCCACCAAATTTTCTTCATTTAACACATCAAACTCTCTTCTTCATATGATCGGCCAAGAACCAAGACAAGAAGAACATCACCAAGTTTCAAAGATTAAGTAATAATCAAGTCTTCCATAAATACCTTGTTAAGGTTTTGTGATAAAACCCTAGGTTATTATACATTTTCTCAATGAAATCACTCCAATATTGCAAGTAAGCTTCAAAAATATCTTTATGATCCTTTCATACTTTCATTTACTTCATATGTTTATGTATTTTCAAGATATACTAGTTGGTAATGCAACTTACTTATGTTTTAGATACCAGTTTGCACATAAAATATCTTTAATACCAGATCTATAAATTTCACTAGTAATCTCATGAGATCCACCAAGGTTGATGATGTTTAGGACCCCATGACACCCTAAGAAGGTGTATGGTAGATTAAGGGTTGTATTGAAGTTGATTGGAAGGTTTTTGTACAAGTTAGTAACTAGGAAACCAAGTTTTGAACAATATAAATACCTACTGTCCCTATTTTGAAAACGTGGTAAACTCAATAGCTTGGGGTTACTTTTGGGCCAAATATTTAGAAAATACATTCCAAGACGAAACTATGGCCGAAAGTCTGGATAAAAACGAGTTTACAACGAAGGAGATATGATTTTCCGAAGTTTAAAGACTAAAGGTTATTTTCTGAAATATAGTGTGCTGTTGGGTAACTTTTGTTGGGCAAAATGAGACATTTAACGTAACCTAGATAAGCCGAACTACTAAAAATATGTTAGTATGTTGCCCCACGATTCCGGGGATATAAAGAACGTAGAAAACAAGTTCATAACGACCAAGATATACATGTTTGAAACCCGACAAAACTTATAATAAATTGACAGCTTTTGGTAATAAAAGTTGCTAAGTGTTGAAAACAATATTTTTCAAGTAACGACATTGAGTGCCATTCTTCTCATTGATCAAGACCCGTATGGTCAAAAGTTAAATGATACGACTTCTAGACATTGTTGCAAGGTTTTCAAAAATGCCAAGTTTATGTTTTAACACTTAACGTACAATATTTTGCGACTAGTTTTGCGAGGCCATTTTGGGCATATTTTCAAGAAATGAAAATGTTATTTTTGCGACGAAAACATTATATTTTCCGATAAAACACCAAATAAGGATCGTGGAGTACCGTTTCAACATTTTTACATGAAAAGTGTTTATTAACTTAACGAGACGTCAAAAATGTATTTTTCGACGATAAACGTTATTTTCAACTTTCACGAGTGGTATCGATAACATACGTATTTGCATGTGTAGCATCATTTCATTTCTTACATTAGAACCTATCATTCATATTAGGTTGCGGTTAGAGATCATGCCTCATTTCAGTGTATCCACTTTTGTCATTTTAGCTATCGCACCAGGTGAGTCATAGCCCCTACACTTTTGTCATTTTAGCTATCGCACCAGGTGAGTCATTTTAGCTATCGCACCAGGTGAGTCATAGCCCCTACTCTTTCACTTTTGTCATTTTAACATGCTCGTTTTCATCTAAATGTATACTTGATTTAATTGATTGTGCTACATGTTTAGTCAAACATTTATTTGTTCCAGTTTTGAATTCGTTACTCAATCGAATATAGTGTATATTCATTTGCATCACACTTAATCCTTTTTACCTTTGGACCCAAGCCTTTTCCATTATTATGCACACTTAACCGAATGAACCGGCTCCACCACTATGTACATACATGACTGAATGAACGGGTCACATAACCGAATGTATGGGTCACATAACCGAATGTACGGGTCACATAACTGAATGTACGGGTAACATAACCGAATGAATTGGTCACGTAACCAAATGTATTGGTCAAACTATACTTATCTTTGAATCTTGGTCTACATATTACTTTTGTTTACACAAACCAAACATATTTGGCAGTGGGTCGTAAACACACAGGTTACAAGTCTTTTATGGCGGGACTTGTAACTGAGTGGATTTATGATGCCTTTGCTGGGAAATCTTCATTTAAATGCAATGTATTTTATTTTACACTAAACTCTATGAACTCACCAACCTCGTGTTGACACTTTAGCATGTATTTTCAGGTATTAAGCAATGGCACACTACTGGAGGTTTTGGCAGGGCATGGCATGGTCATAGAAGACTCTGATATTCATATGGGGACCGTTTTAAACTATTTTAAGGGCCTATTTCTGCACTACTTTTAACGATGTAAATCTAATACTTTTGGTTAAACAATTTTATTCTAAATGATTGAAGTAAAAACCATTTTTGTACTTGTGTGTGATACCAATTGAGTTACACCCCAGCTACATGTAAACTTCCGCTGGACCCGGTTCTGGGGGTGTGACATTGTGGGTAACAAGAATCAGAATCCAATTGGTCCTAAGCGTGTGTACAAGCCAAGAGCCAAAACAAGAGCTAGAAATGTAAATCCCTCTGAGGTTCATAATATTGATTTTCAAAACACTGGTTCTGCGAACCATCTACCAGAAATTCAAAAGTATGTTGGTTTGTCAAAAGGTAAATAATGTATATAATTTTTGATCACTACACACGTTGTACTAATAGTTCATTTTCTATTTCATCAGATTACATTGACTTTGGAAAAATGTCTTACACCTGCTCTGTTTGCCATGCCAAACTTTGGCAAGAGGAAGCACATGTTGGCAATGGTAATCTAAAACTTACAAGTTACTCACTTTGTTGTGGTCGCGGTAAGGTTATGTTGCCAGACCCTCCTAATCCGCCACAATTATTTATGGATTTGCTTACAAATAACCATGAACACAGTCGAAACTTCATTGAGAACATCAGGTCATATAATCAGATGTTTGCATTCACATCAATGGGTGGTCGTGTCGACAATAGTTTAAACACTAAAGGTCGTGGTCATTTCGTCTTTAGGTTAAATGGCCAAAATCATCATGTGATTGGTAATCTTCTCCCTGAACAAGGACAACCTCCAAAGTTTTGTCAACTATACATAGTTGACATAGATAATGAAGTGAGAAATAGAAAGATAGCTGTCAGGTAAACTTTCTTTATTTATATTCCTTTCAGATTTTTAATGTTAGTGTTCATCCCACTGTGACACGTTATATAATATAGGTCTGGTGAAGGAAGAGCAGAGACTACATTAAATAGTATTATCCCTGAAATAATATTAGATGTTAAGGAAGCTTTGGATCTTCTTAATCCCTTGGTTAAGAGTTTCAGGGTAGCTAGAGATCGATACAATAACGGTGAACAAATGGATTTCAAGCTTAGGCTGTTAATTCAACGAGATAAAGACGGTAGGCAATATAACATGCCTACCATGTCAGAAGTAGCTGGTCTTATTGTAGGAGATGAAGAATCCTACTGAAAAGACCGAGATATCATTTTACAAACTCGTGATGGTGGCTTTCAAAGAATTAATATTTTTCACCCTTCGTTCCTTGCTCTCCAATACCAATGATTATGCCTAGAGGTCAAGACGGTTACAGGCTAATTTTTTTGCATAGGGGTGTTGATCCGGAAAAAGTAGGAAAACATGACACGCTTACAATGAGGGAATACTTTGCATACACTATGATGAATCGAGACACCTACAAAGATTTGATTCTATTAGGCAGAAAATTGTTCCAACAGTTTCTTTTGGATGGTTATACAATGATGGAGACAGAGAGGCTATATTTTGTTAAAGCAAAACAAGCAAATATTAGAAGCGATACATATGATAACCTAATGACAGCTGTTGGTGAGGGTGTGTTGGACGCATCTTCCACTGGAAAACGTATTGTTTTACCATCTTCATTTACTGGTGGTGCGCGTTATATGATGCAAAACTATCTAGATGCCATGGCGATATGTAAATATTTTGGATACCCAGATTTGTTTATAACGTTTACATCCAATCCTAAATGGCCAGAGATTGTACGGGAAGTTGACAAAGATGGTGTTCGTCCTAAAGACAGACCGGATATGATTTCTAGGGTATTTAAACAGAAGCTGGATTATTTTGTTAAGGACATTAGAGACACTAGGTTCTTTGGACGAATACAAGCACGTAAGACCAGTTACGTGTACTTTGATAAATAACTGTTTATTAATTTTAATATAATTATTAACAATATTTATGTATATTATTTTCAGTTGTTTACACGGTTGAGTTTCAAAAGCGCGTCCTTCCTCATGCTCACATTTGCCTGTTCCTACATGCTGATGATAAGCTTCCCAGTCCAGCTATGATTGATAATTTCATATTAGCTGAAATTCCTGATAGTTCTGAGGATCCAGAACTTTATGTTCTTGTGCGTGAACACATGATGCATGGCCCATGTGGCATTAATCATTTGATTTCACCGTGCATGATTGACTATAAATGTTCGAAACACTTTCCGAAAAAATATTGTGAGAAAACAACGGTGGACGATGACGGATATCCAAGGTACAGGCGACGCAACAACGGACAGACAATAGAAAAGAGCAAAGTTCATCTTGACAACAGATATGTTGTTCCTTATAACCCGACACTATTGAAACAATATCAGGCACACATAAATGTAGAGTGGTGCAATCAATCTAGTGCTGTGAAGTATCTTTTCAAGTATATTAACAAGGGCCCGGATCGTATTTCAGCAGGTATATATGTTGATAATGGAAGCAATGGTGATGTTTTAGATCAAACAAATGTTGATGAGATTAAGGCGTATTTGGATTGAAGATACGTATCTGCATGTGAGGCTGCGTGGAGGCTTTTAAAATTTGAAATACACTATAGGACACCATCTGTTGAAAGGCTCTCTTTTCATATGCCTGGTCAACAACAAGTTGTGTATCAAGATTCTTCCAGCCTTGATGACGTTCTTGAGAAGCCTTCTGTAGGTGCTTCCATGTTCACGGCCTGGATGGAACACAACAAGACGGACGACGAAGAGGCAAAAGAGCTAACTTACGCAGAATTTCCAACAAAGTATGCATTCAAATTAGAAGAAAGAAAATGGTATAAACGGAAGCAACGTTTCGCTGTTGGAAGAATACACTATGTACCAAAGAGAATCAGAGAATGTTATTATCTTAGAATGCTACTGAACTACGTGAAGGGGGCAACCGGATGGGAGTCTTTTAAAAAATGGGATAATGTGGTGTACAAAACTTTCAAAGAGGCTTGCTTGGCACGTGGTCTTCTCGACAATGATAAAGAGTATATAACAAGAATCAACGATGCAATTGCGTGGGGGTCAGCTCACCGTGTACGTAAAATGTTCGTTATGCTACTTATTGTCAATAGCTTATCAAAACTTGTAAATGTTTGGGAACAAACATGGGAGCATCTTGCAGAAGATGTAGAGAGGAAGCAAAGGCAAATTTATAAGAATCTAGGTACTTAGCTTTCAATTATAAGAATCCAGGTACTCATTTTTGCAAAACGTTTTATTAACTAACAATGTTATATATATTGCAGGTTTGGTGCTTACTGATGAGCAAAAGAAAAACTTTTGTTTGTTTCAGATCGAAATGCTTTTGAGGGGTAATAACAGTAGCTTACGCATGTTTGAAGGTATGCCGTTTCCAGATGATGCAGCAATCCTTTCTTCCAATAACAGACTCATCCATGACGAACTATCA
Organism: Artemisia argyi; assembly: GCA_030686995.1. NCBI lineage: Eukaryota > Viridiplantae > Streptophyta > Magnoliopsida > Asterales > Asteraceae > Artemisia > Artemisia argyi. Next base: position 308,181 of record JARVZY010002725.1, on the reverse strand, counting down.
TACAACATGGATGAGTTAAAAGAAGAACATGTAAGACTAAAAGCTTCTATGACTGACGAGCAAAATAAAGTGTACGAGACGATAATGTCATCGGCTTATAGTGATGCTGGTCGTACTTTTTTCCTTTATGGTTACGGTGGTACGGGTAAAACATTCATTTGGAAGACATTGGCAGCTGCTATATGGTCTTGAGGTGACATTGTTATAAATGTCGCATCAAGTGGCATTGCTTCTCTTGTTATGACCGGTGGCAGGACAACTCATTCGAGGTTTTCTATACCAATCAATTTAACGAGGACTCTGTATGTTCTATTTGTCCAAATAGTGACCTTAGCGCTTTACAAAGACAAACAAAGCTGATTATATGGGACAAAGCCCCCATGACACATAGGCATGCTTTTGAGGCGTTGGACAGGAGTTTGAGAGATGTAATGCGCTTGAACAATCCCGATAAAGCCGAATTACAGTTTGGTGGAATGACTGTAGTATTCGGTGGTGACTTTAGACAGATATTACCCGTTATACCAAAAGGGTCAATGCAGGATGTCGTTAACGCGTCAATCAGTCGATCATATATATTTGATAACTTTACTGTCCCTAAGCTGACCACTAACATGAGGCTAAAATCAGGAGGTTCGACTTAAGAATTGTTAGAAACAAAGGAGTTTGCTGAATGGATCCTTAACATAGGCAACAGAACATTATCTAAACCTAATGATGGTGAGGCTATTGTTGACATACCTGAAGACATTTGTATAAAAGAAGCAGCTGATCCTATTCAGGCCATAGTTGATTTCACTTTTCCTGATCTCATGAACAATTTAGACACACCTGGGTATTTACAAGGAAAAGCAGTTCTTGCACCAACTAACGAAGTAGTTGATATTATTAACAATAAGTTGCTTGAAAATATGCCAGGTGACATGGTTGAATATTTGAGCTGCGACTCTTTATGCAATTCTGAACCTACGTCTGCTATAAATCAGGCAGTTTTTAGCCCAGACTTAACGGTATGAAGTTTTCAAGATTGCCAAACCACAAATTGGTTTTGAAGGTCGGTACACCTATAATGTTGTTAAGGAATATTGATCCGGCTAATGATTTGTGCAACGGGACAAGACTGCAGGTTGTAAATATGGCACCAAGGGTTATCCAAGCAAGAATTATCGGTTCCACCAGTCCAGAAGGACTTACATTAATTCCAAGAATGCGCCTCACACCCTCAGACAAGCGTATGCCAGTAAAGATTATTAGAAAGCAATTCCCAATTTCTGTTTCATTTGCAATGACCATTAATAAGAGCCAAGGTCAGTCACTTTCACAAGTCAGTCTTTACCTACCACGTCCAGTTTTTTCCCATGGTCAGTTGTTTGTCGCAGTTTCTCGGGTTACTTCAAGAAAAGGGATTAAAGTTTTGATATGTGATAATGAAGGCAACATCTCCACAAGGACAACAAATGTGGTCTACAAGGAAGTTCTTCAAAATCTTTAGTTTCTATTCCACGTATTACGCATAAACTTTAAAATAATGTTTATTTATTAGTACAATTTTTTTCATCATGACGATGAGTTGCTTGAATTAAAACATTGTATTTATTTCAAAACTTTTATTTTTTATTTATTTAGTTGTACATATGTGATTGTGGTTGATTGCTTTTTACCATATGTTATACGCATCATTTCTAGAAATGTTGATAGATTAACACATTCAATAACATGTGTCATAGCCTTTTTGTTATACATATAAGAGGGAAAATAACCAAATATTTCAAAATTCTAAATCCATTTTTAAATGTAATCCCCCATTTATCTTCATATCAGTTTTCATTCAAAATTCAATTTCCAACTTTGTCTAACCACTTCACTAATATAATCCCATTAAATCTGTTATAACAACTTAACAAATTTATACTTTTCTTCATTAGAATCATCATCATATAGAATGCCTGTTGTTTTTTCATCTTCTCAACAAAGTCGGAGGATTAGGCCTTTAAAGTAAGCTTTCGTAGTGTTTATTTCCAATGTTTATCAATGTATTCACGAGTTGTTCATTGATATATTATTCGACTTTGTTTTACTATGATTATGTTACCTTATTTTTTTTTACGTTTATTCAGTGACTTTGACACTGCTGCTCCTACGATTGATATATGTGTTCACCATGGCGGTAGAATTGTGACGACAAATAGATTTTACGATTATTGGGGTGGTGATGAACATATGATATGCAATGTTAAAACACGCCATTTCGGTATACACACCGTTAAATCTTTAATAGCCCATCATCTAAGTCAATACAACGATGTAGTTGCATACTATTTTTGAGTTCCAACTATGCAAATGTGTGAGGATTGGAGTCTTAGAAAGATAGAACATGAGTTTGTTCTTAATTCCTTTGTTGACCTAATTGAGATCGGACATGCTTTGGATATTTATTTGGTTCATAGCCGTTATCCAATACTTATCGACACAAACACTCAAAGATGGTTACATAGAAATTGGGAAAAAGGTGGATTTATTAGTGGACATTCCGAAGCAAAACATCGCAAGTCTAATAAGGCCCGTGGCTGATTATTAAATGAAATCGATGTCTCTTTATATAAACTTTAGTGGTTGATTGAATAATGTTTTATGATTATCTTGCTTAGATTGTCTTCATAATCTTATTGTTAAAGTCCTTTAATGTTATTTATTTCAAGAGTGGTTGAATAAAATTGTGTTTTTATTTTTTTTATAATTTTATTCATTTCTTGATTAATAGTGTTACTTTAGTTGATTATAGTATGTTGCAAAAAAATTATAAATGTACAACATAGGCAATTTGATGATGCACCGAATATATGATAAATGTTTATGTTCATAATAGTAACAAAACTATCATTACACGGTTTTAGATTTACCCGTGAATTTCACGGGTCTATAAACTAGTTTATTGAATATACATGAGGTTATATTGCATGTGTATATATATATATATATATATATATATATATATATATATATATATATATATATATATATATATATATATATATATATATATATATACATATATATATATAAAAAAGACCTAAGTAAAAAACCCTAAATCGTTTCTCTCTCTCTCTCTAGGATCCAGCCGCCACTTCTTCTCATCTCCGGCCATAAACCATTCATAATCGTCCTCTCTACCCTTGTTAGGGTATGCAATACGATTTTTGATTGTGTTTCATATCATTGAGGTGGCGGCTGGTGATTATTTGATTTGCCGATACCTAATATTTTTTAATCGATTGCCTCTTCTGGTATATTGTTTCTGTTTAGGTTTCGTAAATCAGTTATGGGGCGATTGCTACTCATTCTTGTCGGTTTGGTATTCTAAACCGACCCTATATATATTCGCCATGTTGGTTTGGTTGTTATCTGTCGAAACTCTTATTTAGGGTTTCTTATCTATTATTCGGTGCCTGCTCTTGGTCTGCTTATATCTTTCTGCTATGGTGGCGTGTTTCTTATGCTTATTGGTCTAATGGAGCCCTAAGTTTCTTATGGTTTCGTTATTTTCTTTGCTGGTGGTGATGTTCACCTGCTTGTTCTTGGCACGTTACCCTTATTGGGTTTGTTTGTTTGTTGATGGCCTGTTCTTTATTGATTTATATATTATGTTCGTGGGTTTTCAGAGAGACGTAGAGAGTTTGGATGTTTGTTGAGGTTCGATCTGGATGTTTGGGTTTCGTGTAATGCTGCAATATTTTTGTGTTTCCCATAAGATCGATATGGATGTCAATCGTATAAGTTAGGGTTTTTTAACCCTAGGTTTGATGTGGTTGGATCTCGCTGTTATGCTACTGTTTGGTTTGGGTTTCGGAATCCATATATGCTGCTTATTCATGAGTCGACTATTGCTGTTGCAATGGTCGTGGTGAGGTCAATTAGGGTTCCTTACGGTGCTGTGGTATGATGGCGTTAGAAGTTAGGGTTTGTATACCCTATATGCATCCTATACAGGTTCTTTTCTTGTTATGGATTGTATGTTGATCGCAGGGCAGATTTGAGTTATGTTGGTACCATGTTAGTCCTGCTGCTACTATTTTGTTATGATACGACTTGTGTGTTCGTATTATGTTCTTGTTAGGGTTGATGATAACCCTATGTCGGTTCATTCTAGACTTTATGCTGCTGCTTATGGATCCTAATGATGCTCGTACTGGTGTTCATTGGTATTAGTTTCTAAAGAAGATGGAAGTTAAGTTTGTGGGGACTCTTATTCAAAACCTCATACACACGATACCATGCATTTTGGGTACATTCGATTCTATCTTAATGTTGTTATGGATATTGTGGGTTTGCTTATATAAGGCCGATCCCATTATGATGTTGCACTTTGGCTTCATTCAGGATTTATCCTTATGATTGTAAGTTAGGGTTTGTTCAAAACTCTATTTCTGGTCCATGGCAATTCTGGTTCGATTGGATTTCAATCACTCTTCTTGTTTTAGAGGATGCTGAAGATTTACGAATCATGCTAATGGTTGGATTTGTGATCGGTGATGGTGGTTAGGGTTTGGGAAACCCTATGTCGGTTCATCGGTCTTTGTGCTGCTGCTTATGGATGGTCGTCTATGGCAGGCCGCTACGTGGTAAGTTTGGACTTCTATGACGACTTTGAAGAATCAAGTTTTTACTTGGCTAGCATTTAATTGTTATTTTTTTATAGTCGTTGTCGTTTATGTTCAATGTAAGTTTATGTTCTATGTTTTGGTCAGTTGCACATGTTGTGCATGTTAGTTTTAAGAATGGTTTGTCATTCTTAGATAGGTGTCTTGTAAGTGTCCTAAGGGACTGAGGGCGAGGGAAATCACCCTCGTCATTTTGTACTTCAATGTTTTTGGTTAATGTCATTTACCAGGGTGCAGGATTACTCCCCTTTACCCAAAAAATACATATATATATATATATATATATATATATATATATATATATATATATATATATATATATATATATATATACGTGAGTGTGTTTAGTGTTAGCTTAACAAATGGAAAACGTCACTAAGTGAGTAATAAATCAGATTAATCCTATGTGGTTGTTTATGAAATTAATTATATTTTAACCCTAAACTTTTATGTTAATCATATTAAACCTTTAAGTTTATTTACAGTCACTTGTAACTTTAATCTATAAAACTTACTTAATTTAGAAATTTACTAAAATCGGAAAGTTACTAATATAGAAAGTTAATAAATTAGTAAAAACTTTAAATTATAATAAACCTAACAATGGATTATTAAGTAATAAGTGATACCTAAATTGTGTAGATCCACTAAAGGAAGAGTAGCCGAGATTCTGTTGTTTATTCCTTGTGATTTATTGGGATTTGGAAATTGTCTTTCTGGTTGCATGGAGAGTTTTCGTGGCCCCATTTTCACTTATGTTTTTCCTTGGGGGAGAATGATACTCAAACTCATTTTATGCTATGCTCAACTTTTTATTCTTATTAGACAAGTGTATGCTTATAACTATGCTAGGTGCTTTAGTAGTAGTATCAGTATATTTAATTTGTCATGGATTTATTTCCACTTGACACACTATGGTTATTCAAGACTCATGTAGTAGCTCCAGCTGGTAGGCTTTGCATGTTATCAGTATATTCAATGTGTGATATTCAATTTTTGATGATGGTTATTCAATTTGTGCTACTTGCCCTATGCTTTATTTATATGCACACCTGTCTCAAACAATTATGCATGACAACCTAGTTTTCTTTACTTTAAACCTACGAACTCACCAACATTATGTTGACAATTTCGAGTATCATTTTCAGGTGAAGAGAATAAGACTGCTTAAGGAGTTGATTACTTGCATGGTTTATCGAGAGACCTTAGGCATTTATCTTTATGGACTACCTTTATGGCTTTTGAGACTTTGTTTCTAGTATTAGATATCATGACATTGTTTGGTGTATTTTACCTGTTTTGAGAAGACCCTTTGATTTTATATGATTATATGCTTGTTCAGGAGTTGTCCTGACAATTGGTTGTTGTTCACTTAGTATATTCTCTATTGTTATTACCATGTGTTATGACGATTCCATTTCTCGTTACACCTCGAGTTTCCACTTTTGCGGGGTGTGACAAAAAATAAAAGATGTATACTTTATCTTTATAGATTAAAACTTACTCACGACACAATAAAACAGATTCTTTATCCTGAGTGACGAATCTAGGATTCTTTGCTCGGATGAGCCGATACAAAAATAGAAGTTCAAGAAAATAAATACATTAACCGTTGTGAAACCATATTACTAACATGTATTAATATCTAAGAGTATAATAACCATTGATTTTTATAAATTACGCTTCTTAGTCAATATTGTTGGAATATGCTCATGTCATAATAAAATAATTATATGGCTTGACATATGTGAGCCTATGGGGTCACATACTTATACATAGAGACACCATTTAATATATCGTATCTATCATACTTAAGTTATATTTAACCTTGTAACTCGGGATCAATAACGGGCTACATATAACTAAGCTGGTACTTAGTTTATTGGATTGGACCAACAAATGGGAAAACCTATTTACGGCCCCTTTATGGTTGGCCATGGTGGGAAACAAGAGGGAAAAGAGCAAGGCGTTAAGCGTAACATTATTTCTTATAACCTCATATTGATTTGGTTAATAGATGGTTATCAATTACATTAACAACTTACCAACTTTCTCTCCACCTTCCTCTACCAAAAAGCCACGAAATAACACACCCATAATAGGGTTTTGTGTTTTTGATCTCACCTAACCTTATTGTAGTGTAGTTCAAGGCTAGATCGCGTGTTACGGGGTTTAGACTAGCATCGGGTGGTGATTGTGGACGTGTAGTGTGTTTCTAGAATAGATGAGATCAACCTTATTGACCTCTTGGGTTTCATATATAATTCTTGTGGGTATTGTCTCCCGTGTGTCTCCCGAATCACGCTACAAAGGTATATCGTTATGTTGTTTATTTATCGATTGATCATATAATATATGGATCCGTTAATAGATGATCTTCCGCTACAACTATTTATTTACAATATGTTATTTCAATATCTATCATCACCTATAGTGGTATCACGAGACATCATATGTGCTATATGATTATCACGTATGCATAAAAATGGCTAAAACAGGTATTTTTGAAACAACATTTATAACAGCCTCTAGGGATCCATTTTCTCACATATGAATGACCCTTAAGGTCTCTTATGATTTTTAATTTTTGATCTCATAGCCATTTGTGTTGGGAATTACACTAACAGTTACCACGGCTAAGCATGAAGATAACCACTTCTGAAGAATGCACTAGCAGTGGAAACACATTACCACTGCTAGTACATAATTACCACTACTTGTATGATAACTGTTATGTATTCGTATAGATAAGTATAGAATAGATTTTGTGTATATTCTATCTTGATAGCTTGATACTTATCTTGTAAAAGAGGACTCATTGTTTATAAAAGGAGGTCCTAGGTTAAAGCTTATGTACATATCAATTAGAAAGCTTCAAGGTGTAACCCTAGTGATAAGCTAGATCACTCGTATTATTATCATTAATAATTTTGGAGCTTAACGTTTGGTTAGTACTTTGTGTTCACTATATACAACTGTTCTCACTCATAAACAAACTCATAAACAAATCTTCTAAGTATTACTAAGTATATTCCAAATACTTGTTAGTATCATTTAAAGTATCATTCCAACACAAGGTGTGTGTTTAGATCCATCAAGTGGTTTCAGAGATAGGTTTATGATACTTTGATTTAGAAGATCCGAAGTTTACTCACTTTTACAAGATTCAATGGAGATGGAGAACAGTTAGTCCAACATTGCTGCTAAGCTACCTAAGCTTAAAGTGAATGACTATGAGATGTGGAGAATAATGATTCAACAGTTATTTTTGGTGCAAGACTATGCACTTTGGGAAATCATTATGTATGGTGATTCCTTTAAACTAGGCACTTCCTCAGAGACTATTGATGGCAAGGTTGTGCAGAAGCTAAATACAGGACCAGTTACAACTGATGAACGACTCTAGAAGAAGAATGATCTGAAAGCCAGAAGTTTATTGCTAATGACCCTTCCTAGGGATCAAATCTTAGCCTTCAGCAAGTACACAACTGCTAAGACCTTGTTTGAAAAGATCTGCAATGTTTTTGGTGGCAATGATGCTACCAAGAAAACTCAGAAGACCTTGTTGAAACAAACTTATGAAAATTTCTCTTCAACAAGTAATGAATCAATTGACATCATCTTCACTAGACTTCAGAAGATTGTAACACAACTCAATGTGTTTGGAATTGAGGTAGAAAAGGAAGACCTCAACTTGAAATTCTTAAGAAGTTTATCTTCTGAGTTTCATACTAATGTTGCTGTTTGGGAAGACAAGCCTGAACTTGAAACCATAAAGCTCAATGATCTTTACAATAACTTTACAGTTATTGAACAAAGACTAAAGAAGGATGGGAAGCTAAGTACAAGCTCGGGGAACTTAGCTCTTATCTCATCATTTGTCAATGATAGTTTTGATGATGAAAGTGATGATGATGAGGATGCTGCTCACATTGCTGTTTCCATTGGCAGTGCAAGTGTTTCCACTGCTAGTTCTAAAAAGCAGATTGCTGGTCTTGGAGTTTCTACTTTTTATGCTTATCTCTCAAGTCAAGTCAATGGTTCAATTCTGACACAGGAAGACTTGGATCAAGTTGATGAAGATGACATGGAAGAGATAGATATAAAGTGGCAAGTTGCATTGTTGAGTTTGAAGGCAAAGAAATTCTGGAAAAGGACAGGGAGGAAGATCATTCTTAATGGTAATGAGACTGCAGGCTTTGACAAGAAAAAGGTGGAGTGTTACAACTGTCACAAGATGGGACACTTTGCCTGAGAATGCAGGAAACCAAAGAAGCCAGATAATAGATCTACTTGGTACAAGTAGGATAAGAAGAAGGAGCCTACAGTTGAAGAACCAAAGGTGCTATTGGCCATTGATGGTGTGAGCTATGACTGGAGCTACATGGCTGATGAAGAAGAAGCATATCAAGAATCTGCAATGATCGCAACTGAACTTGCTCTTATGGCTTTCTCTGATTCTGAGGTACACTCAATGGTTGTTCTAAATCATGTAAAGCTTTAAAAGAATATGAAAAACTAAAAGAGCAGTATGATGAACATAGGTTAGAGCTAAATCAAACTAGTTATAATCTAGCTAACCATAAGAGAGGTCTTGCTGTTTTAGAAGCACAGATAGAACACTATAGAGCTAATGAGTCTAAGTTTAATGATGATATTGTTGTTTTAAGAAGAGACTTAGATTATAAGATTGCTGTGAATGAGGCTCTTAGAGAAGAATTAGAGAAGATTAAAAAGGCCAATGAAAATATTCAGATAACTTGTAATACACTAGATCATCAGTCTAAGTGCATTGACAAAATTTGGGAGGCACAAGTAGTCAATAAAGTCAAATCAGGTGTAGGATACAAGTCTGTTCCACCACCTCTAAGAGGTGTTCCATCACCTCCTGGTATAGACTTAGCACATACAGGGTTAGAAGAGTTTCAAGAACGAATTAGGACTTATGGACCTCAATTTGTGAAATAAGCTATTGGTGAAAAGGTTAAGGTTGAGACTGATGCATTTGAAAGTGCTAGTGATTCATCTCTTAAGGATGAATGTGTGAAAGTTGAAGCTAAAACAAGTGTTCCTGAAATTGTTAAAGTGGGAGTTAAAACATGTGTTCCTGAAGTTGTTAAAATTGAAAAAGAAGAGCCTTGGAAACAAGCTAATAAATCTAGACCAACTGTAAGGTATGCAGAGATGTATAGCCATAAGTCATATCTCTCTGGAGAAAAAAGCGACCGAACCCTAACATCCCTAAATCTGATCGCATCATCAATTCCTCCATCAAATCGACTCTAAATCTTCGTTCTTCTTGCTCTAATCTGTTCTTGGGATTGATTTACATTCGTGTCTATTGATTCCAGTCCAGTTCGGGAGTGATTTGAACTAGTTTATTGTCAGTTCTATTGGATCGATTTATTAGGGTTTCTTGTAATCGCTTGGATTTATTAGCCGACTTTGATCTAGTCGGTTTTGTTTCTTTATTTATAGTCGATTGTTCTCAATTTATATCATTACTGTTCGACGATTATCATGGTGGGAGGCTAGTTTTTTTGGTTATTATCGCTATAAACCCTAATCGTTATCGATTAGGGTTTTATCTTCTTTATTCGGGTCGCATGCTTGCTGCTTGTTTGATTATTGTTTGTTGGTTGTTTTGCTGCTGGATTTAAGAGATGAATAGGGGTTTTTTGAGTCCTAAGATTGCTAAGAAGGTTGCTAACGTTCCTAGTGTTGATGTAGGAGTGTTAGCTGCTCGTATGAAACGCTTGAAAGGAGATGAGGTTGAGGACACCGGTGTTACTCAGCCTAGGCAAGCTATGAGGGTCGTTAATCCTCAAAGCACATCAAGACTAGAGGGTATTAATGATCACGTGAGTACTTCGGGTGCTACAACACAACCTAGCATGATTGATAAACAAGTGAAGCCGGTTTCACTTGGTGATTCTTCTACTGATTCGGTTGGGATTAGTGGGGTTACGGTTGACACTAGTGTTGGAGATGTGGCACAAGGGGCTGATGTGGGGATTAAGGTTAATGATAAGGTTGATTTGGATGATACGGTACAGCCTAGTGTGGTTGAAACGCAGCCTGACGTGGAGCAATTAATTGCTAACGCGAACAAGCATTTTGATGATGCCATGAAGAAACTTGATAGTGATATTGCTAACATGGCGTCTTCCTCTTTGAATACTTCGGGTGGTTCGAATGCCAATATGTCATTTAGTGAGGCTATGAAAACCCAGAAGTATACTAGTGTGGAGGAGGTTTTCAAGGCTAGTTCTGATAATGTGCCCAATACTAATAACGTGGGTGACAGTTCTAATGGGGGCGGATCAAATACATGTGCTAATATGAGTGGTCCTACTTCGTTTGCTAATGTGGTGAATCCGGAAAGGGTAACTAGGAAGGTTAATTTTCGGTCTTTGGTTAATGAGGTGCGTATTGAGAACCATGATACTTTACTTCCAAAGGCTGCTATGGAGGGTGTTTTGAACCGTTATGATAATACTCTTGTTGGTTTCTTTGTTGGCAAGAATATTGCATTCCCGTTGGTTCAAAACTATGTCACTAATACGTGGGGTAAGTTTGGTTTAAAGAAAGTGATGAAGAATGATGATGGGGTTTTCCTCTTTAAATTTGATTCAAAAGAGGGTGTTGATAATGTGATGCAACGGGGTCCTTGGATAATTCGTAGTTCTCCTTTGATTCTTACTAAATGGACTCCTGATGTGTCGCTGACTAAGAGTGAGGTTACTAAACTGCCCGTGTGGATTAAATTGCACAATGTGCCATTGCATGCTTATTCGGAAGACGGCTTGAGCTTGATTGCTACTCAGGTTGGTAAACCTATTATGTTGGATGCGTTTACAAGCTCAATGTGTTTTGATTCATGGGGCCGTATTAGCTATGCTCGTGCGTTAGTGGAAATATCTTCCGATTCTGAATTAAAGCATGAGGTTACTATGGCTATACCAAAGAAGGATGATAGTGGTATTATTTCTGCATGCATCAAGGTTGAGTATGAATGGAAGCCTCCTCACTGTTCATTGTGTAAAGTTTTTGGGCATGATCGTAATGGTTGTCCAAAATGTGTCAAGGAGCCGGTCTGTTCTACTAATGTTGCTGGTCCCAATACTTCGTTCGAAGAGACCGATGATGGTTTTAAGGAAGTTCATAATCGGAAGGCTAAAGGTAAAAGTAAGAAGTTGTCAAGTGGTATTAATTTGAGCAAGGGGCCTACACTAGCTCCTAAAAAGAAAGTATATGTTGTTAAGAATAAAACTCAAGATGCCACTTCTTCTAAAGTAGCTAATGCAAGTGGTTCGTCTGTGCCTACGTCTAATCAGTTTGGGGTTCTTGATGTGCATGATTCTGATGTTAATGATGTTCCTAGTGCATCAAATGGTATCCCTAGTGGTGAGGCTGATTTGGAACGTCCTTGTGTTAGTAATACGGTTGCGGAAAAGGTAGGACCTCATGTGAGTGGTGCATCAAGTGGTATTTCTAGTGGTGAGGCTGATTTGGAACGTTCAAGTGGTAGTAATAAGGTAGCGGACAAGGTAGGATCTGATTCAATTGGTAGTAATAAGCCTAGTTCTTCTTCTACTCCTTCGGTTGCTGCTACTAAGTTAAATAACCCATTTACTAAGGTAGGGGCTGTGGTTTGTTCGGATAGTGATGATGATGAGGTTTTGGAGCCGGTGACTTCTAGTTATCATACTTCCGGAGGTGGCGGCTTTGATTTTGAAGATTTCATGGATGATGATTATGCTGCTCAAGTTTATGATCTTCCGGGACACTTGGCTGAATTTTGTGACATGTATGATATTAATCTCCAAGGTCGTGGTAGAAAGTAATGTTTTTTTTTAGTTTGGTAGGTCATAAGATTGGTTTGGCTTTCTTATGATTAGTTGTTTGGTTTTTGCTGTTTGTAGCATGTTTGTTGCCCGTGTAACGGGCCGAGATGAGAGATTCACTCTCATCCATTGTACTTAAACGTTTGTTGGTTAATGCATTTTACCAGGGTAAAGCCCTTTTACCCAAAAAAAAAAAAAAAAAAAAAAAACAGAGGAGTTGGAATCATGTAAAATCTCAACAGTTTGGTACTGATTTTGAGTTTAACAACAAAGCATGTCACATCTATGGTAGTTTTGATCATCATGCTTATTGTAACTATCACAAGTGAAGAAGGGAAGTTTTTGGGAACACAAGGGTGAATGAAAACACGTTTCAGAAAAATACTCACCAAAATCTACTAAGTAATATGATTCCCAGGGCTGTTCAACTAAAATCTGGCATCAAACCTCTTACATTTGCTAGAAAAGTGAACAATGCTTACTCTAAGTCACCTGTTAAAAGTACAAGACCTTGTACAGATTTTGTTAAATCTACACAAATAGGTAACAAGACCTTTTATGATAAGACGACATTCTATAATCACAAGTGGACACCAAAAACACAAATTGCAAAGCCAGTAGTTGCCACTGCTAGATCAAAAGTTTCCATTGGTGGTTTAGTAAACAATAAAAGAGAGAGTGTGGGAAATGCTATGAAGGCCTTAACACGTTAGGAATGGAAACCTAAAGGAATTAACACCTCAGTCAATCCCAATGGTGTATCAATGACGTTTGATAGATATAACTATATTGATACACGAGGCAGATCCAAGTCATTTGTGCCTTGGGTCCCCAAAAGGAACTAATTCCTTTATTTTCTATGCCGGGACATTCAAAGATTAAAGAAGATCAAAGATATTCAGATAGTGGATGTTCCAGGCACATGACTGGCAACAAGCCCTATCTATCAGATTTCAAACCTTATGATGGACAATTTGTCAGCTTTGGAGGAGGAATTGGTGGCAAAGTTTCTAGAAAAGGCACAATCAAGGCTGGAAACTTGGATTTTGAGAATGTGTACTATGTGAAAGAACTCAAATATAATCTTTTCAGTGTGTCACAGATGTGTGACAAGAAACACAGAGTTCTTTTCTCAGAAGATGAATGCTACGTCCTATCTAAGGATTATAACTTACCTGATGAAAGTAAGGTGTTAATTAAAATCCCTAGAAAAGGAAATCTTTAAAGCATAGACATGAAGAAAATTGTGGCTATTGAAAATGACACTTGCTTGATTGCAAAATCTACTTTGGATGAATCCATGTTATGGCACAGAAGACTTGGTCATGTTAACTTTAAGACCATCAACAAAATTGTGAAAGATGGCTTAGTCAGAGGGTTACCAGAGAAGAGATTTGAGAATGACCAAACCTGTGTTGCATGTCTCAAAGGCAAGCAACATAGAGCATCTTGCAAGACCAAGGCCTATAACTCTATTGCTCACCCTCTCTATATGTTGCATATGCACTTATTTGGTCCTACATTTGTGAGCAGCATAAATTTGAAGAAGTATTTTCTTGTTGTAACTGATGACTTCAACAGGTTTACATGGGTTTTCTTTCTAAGAACCAAGGATGAAACAACTGGCATCCTTAAAACTTTTAATACTGAAGTTGAAAACCATGTTGATAAGAAGATCAAGGTTATCAGGTGTGACAATGGGACAGAGTTCAAGAATAGAGTTATGGATGATTTCTGCAAAGAGAAGGGTATTCAGAGAGAATTCAGTGTTGCAAGAACCCCTCAGCAAAATGGTGTAGCTGAAAGAAGAAACAGAACACTGATTGAAGCTGCTAGAACCATGTTAGTTAATTCTAAGTTACCAGTGACATTTTGGGCTGAAGCAGTGAACACTACTTGTTATATTCAGAACAGGGTTTTGGTGGTGAAGACAAAGAACAAGACACCTTAAGAGTTATTCAGAGGTAGACCCCCTATATTGGATTTCATGAGACCATTTGGATGTCATGTTACAATTCTCAATACCATTGATCATCTGGGTAAATTTGAAGAAAAGTCAGATGAAGGCTTCTTTGTTGGATACTCTATGGTCAGTAAAGCATTCAGAGTATACAATCTGAGAACAAAGAAGATTGAAGAGAATCTGCATGTAAAGTTCCTTGAAAATAAACCTAACACTACAGGTGCAGGTCCAGAATGGCTATTTTATCTTGAAACATTATCAAATACTATGAACTATGTAACTATTGCTTCAGGTACTAGGGATAACAACTTTGAAGGTTCATAAGAGTTTATTGATGAAGATGAACCTAACAAAGATTCTGAGGATGATAAGGATCAAATTGTTATGCCACTCTGGGACTTTGTAGATAATGATCATGCTTCAAAGAAGGAAGATCCACAACCTTCAACAGATATTGGAAAAGAAGGTGATGCAGATGTTGTGAATTTGGATGCTCAGAACAAAGATATTCCTGAAAGCAGTGGTCATACAATTTCCACTGCTATACCAGAAGTTTCCACTACTGAACCAAATGTGGAAAACTCTACTTCTGCTGCTCAGGAAACTATCATTAATGATGTGGAAATCACAAATATGCCTTCTGCATATGATGTTTCACATACTCCTCAAGCTTCTATTCACAAGGTGCATCAAATTGACAATGTGATTGGTGATCTACAATCAGGAGTGAAGACCAAAAAACAAACAAAGATGACTAATGATCATGGATTTATTTGTGAAGTTTATGAGTCCAAGAAGCATGCAAACAAGAATGAGTGTTTTTTTTCTGCTTTCTATCATAAGTGGAACCTAAAAATGTGTATAAAGCACTGGAAGAATCAAGCTGGGTAGAAGCAATGCAAGAGGAATTGCTACAATTCAAGCTTCAAAAGGTTTGGGTTCTTTATGATTTGCCTGATGGGATGAAGGTTATTGGTACAAAGTGGGTCTTCACAAAAAAGAAACATGAAAGAGGCATCGTTATCAGGAATAAAGCTAGGCTAGTTGCTGAAGGATACATTAAGGAAGATGGTATTGACTATGAAGAAGTTTTTTCTCCTGTTGCAAGGCTTGAGGCTATTAGATTGTTTCTGGACTATGCATCTTTTATGGGTTTTACTGTATATCAAATGGATGTCAAGAGTGCTTTTCTCTATGGAAAGATTGATGAGGAGGTCTATGTTTCACAACCTCCAGGCTTTGAAGATCCTGAACATCCTAATAAAGTTTATAAAGTGGTCAAAGCTCTTTATGGGCTACATCAAGCACCCAGGAAGTGGTATGAAACGCTTGCTGCCTATCTAATGAATAATGGGTTTCATAGAGGGAAAATTGATCAAACTTTGTTCATCAAGAAGGACAAAGATAATATATTGTTAGTTCAAGTTTATGTTGATGATATAATTTTTGGATCCACAAAGCCAGAGATGTGCAAAAAATTTGAGAAGCTGATGAAGGATTAGTTTCAAATGAGTTCTATGGGGGAACTTACTTTCTTTTTGGGACTTCAAGTACAACCAAGAAAAGATGGCCTTTTTATCAGTCAAGACAAATATGTGACTGAGATACTTAGAAAGTTCCATTTTACTGATGCAAAGCCTTCAAGCACTCCAGCTGATAAGACTACACACAAACTCTTGAAGGATGATAGTGGAGAAGCAGTGGATGTTCACACTTATAGATCAATGATTGGTTCTTTGATGTATCTTACATCATCCAGACCAGACATTATGTTTGCTGTGTGTGCTTGTGCAAGGTTTCAAGTCACTCCTAAGACATCACACTTGACTGCAGTGGAGAAGATTTTCAGATATTTGAAGACATATCCTAATCTAGGATTGTGGTACCCAAGAGAATCTCCTATGGAATTGGTTACCTACTCAGATAGTGACTATGCTGGTGCAAGTTTGGATAGAAGGTCTGTAACACCCCCAATTCATGGTTGCAGCGGAATTCAAACTGGGTGTTACTCGACGGCACAATAGTCACAATAATAGAAAACGAACTCCAATTGAGTCGTTTTAAAAGATTTATCATTCAAATTATATAAATATCAGAGATTACAAAATGAGGTCCCAAATGGTTCCATGTTTACAGTTTACATTAAATGAGTTTCGAATGATAATAAAATTTATAGCCCTCTTGAGTATCCGTGCCCTTCCGTGCCATCCTTGATCGTCATGAACCTGAAATACATGCTTGAGAGGTCAACACAAAGGTTGAGTGATATTCATAGAGTTTGTTTAATGTTTGAACACAATATGTTGGTAGTGTGAGCTATGGACTCACACCAATGTTTGGAAAACAAAACAGGCAGGCTACGTTATTATACGCCCATAAAATGTATTATACACTAAGCTTATGACACCAAAACGTTAACGTGTACCAATATCGATCGGCAGATTTATCCCGGTAGGTACTTTGCTAACATACCTAAATCTCAAATATTAGTGCATTTGTTTGAACTTAGTCAATACAAATAGGATTCGTCAATCCCAATAGGCCTATTCACAATATTTGCGCTCACTATTGCTAGTGATTAAATGGTTCATAATAAGGGATCTCGGTTTAGCAAGGCTGGTACTTAGTGATAATAAAACAATCAGGCACATTCCATTTGTACTTAACGTTTTTTGGTTATATATATTTACCGGGGTAAACCCCTTTACCAAAAAAAATAAAACAATCAGGCAAGCATACAATTTAAAAACATTGTGCTCGGTTAAAAATAGCATGTATTCCCCCCAAGGGTTTGTAAAACATTGAAGTAATGTAAAGTGGGGCTATGAACTCACCTTAAGTAAGATAGCAAGTAATGAATGTAACGGTTGAATCGTGAAGGTTTCTACGAGCAACCTATAATAGAATGTTGCGACTTAGGATCGGAGTAAAGAATATGAATAAGTGCCTATATATATATATATCTTGCATCTAGTCCATGATGTGGTATGATGTATAATGTAAGCCTTTGAAAGAAAAGATTCATGAACATGTATGTTTTGTATATCGTTTACTACCGTTCGGGCCAACATAATTCAGAAGTCATGTTAGTAAGCGTTCGAGGAGCCAGGACACTTTAATTCGTAAATCCACAACTCATCTCGACGGCTTACATAATGAACTCCTCACATGAGGCTCCCTACTATTGTAGTAGTTGATAAAGTATATATATATATATAAGTTTTGGCCCGAAAGTTACATGTCCGATATTTGAATAAACTTAGGAAAGTTTATTAGTACATGAAGATTGTTATTAGGGTATGTTTCATAAGTTTTGTATGACCATTTTCTCTTTGTAATATCTCATGGTTCCTTTTTAAGTGAAGTAGATCCAAATTGCTTGTTCAAGTTATCGTCAACTCTTTGTTTCATGTTTACGCCTTGGTATGTTTATATGGTCTTTAGCCATGGCTTTTCCATGACCTTTGGTCATTGTTCCATGGTCTTGAGACTCAACCTTGGCTCTAGCCATGGTTGTGGTCTTGATTCTAGGTCATAAGACCCCTTTGGTCTTCATAAACCATAACCTATATGTAATGACTTTGGTCTAAAAATGGGCTGTTAAGAATTTGAAGAAATTATCACTCGGAAAGAGTTTTCAGGGCTCGAGCTTCTTTGTTCCTGAACGAAAACGTCGTTCCGGACAACTTTCGTGTTTTAACTTTTTGATGAATCGGACCAGAAGTATGACTTTCAAAAAGTCAGAATGCAAAACAGTGTGGTTTAGGCAGTTTTGCCGGAAATCTTTGGTAACTTCAAATGGGCGTAACTTTTGACTCGTATACTCGTTTTAGGTGGTTCAAATTGCTATGGTTTCCTTGTTAAGTCCTCTACTGTAATATATAATGATCCAACATCATATTTTTACCATTTTGATCAGGTCTTACCAAGAAAGTCACTAGTTTACTTGTTTTAGTAACTTATCTTGTCAATCAATTACAACAACTTGTTTTACTCACTTTTATACATCATGG
The DNA here is from genome assembly GCA_030686995.1 of Artemisia argyi. NCBI lineage: Eukaryota > Viridiplantae > Streptophyta > Magnoliopsida > Asterales > Asteraceae > Artemisia > Artemisia argyi. Next base: position 289,700 of record JARVZY010002725.1, on the reverse strand, counting down.
ACATGAATACAAGACATAATATAGCATGAATAATATGTAAATAACATAAACATGATTATTCAACAAGAAGCATGTTAGGGTTTGGCTTACAACTTTTGGCTTTCAAAGATGAAAGGAAGTTAACATGTAAGGATAGGACTTTGATAGACTTGCTTCAACCCACTTCACTTCATGCAATCTTTCTACTCTTGTAATCTTGAAAGAGAGATGATGAAAGTTGAGGTGACTTGAGTGGATTCAAACTCAAGAGAAATCACCAAGTATATGAGGTTATGGAAGTGTTTTGATTATCTAAAAGAAACTAGGGTTTCAACCTTGAACTTGCACTTGAATCTTGCATGAAACTTGGAAGAGAATGAGCTAAGGATGAGAGAATGGTGTGTGTGAGTGTGGCGTTTAAATGAAGGGGAGGGGAGGGATTATATATGACTTTGAGGAGGTTAGGAAGCTTACTAGGAAAGTGCTTCAACTTGGTGACCAAGTTGTAATTAAGTGATGATCTATGGGTAAATTGATGAGATGAAGCCACATGGGTGGTGAATCCCCCCTCCTAGGGCGGTTCACAAAGCTTGGGGAGGAAGGTTAGCCTTTTGTTGATATTATCCAAGATACTTGGTTAGTTTTGACTCTGGAAAATGCCAATCGTAAATGATTAAGCCTCAAAACGTAAAACCGGGTATCGTAAAAATACGAAACTTGGAAGAATGGTTAAACTTATCAAAATACTCCATAATAAAATATAAAATGAGTGGTAGGTTCCATTTGGGTGGTAAAACCCTGCTAAAAACTGGAAACACGGGTCTAAAACGCGTAATACGTAAAATGTACGAATATTGCGTAAAATTGAGAAAAGTAAAATATTACTTTTCTAATAGGTTATAAATGATTTAAAATGACTTATAATGTCTAGACTGGGCTCAGTCTAGTGTCGGTTGGTATTAAATGTCTTTTAGACATCAAACCGTAAGCCTAAAAATCAAGGAATGACTTATAAAATCAAGGGATGATTTTTGGTCAATGGAGGAGGGAAAAATATGTTGACTTTTTCTAAAAAGTTGAAAACTCAAATCGTATTAGAAACGCGGTGCAGGTATAGGCTAAGGTTACGGCTGAGTAAAAACGCTTAAAAACTGAAAATTCCAGTTTTTCACGGCCGAGGCTTATTTTGGTCATGTTTTTCTCAGTCATGATTTATTCTCAAATAAATCATGAGTGTGTCAAACATTTTTCTGATACGGGGAAAATTAACGCGACCGAATTTCGTTGTGCGTAGAATTTCTGAATGACGTTTTACCCTAAAACGTGTAATTCCTTAATAACTTTCACGAAAATGATCTGACGAATGTCAAACATTTAATTTGCCATGGAAATGATTTATCACTCGAGAATATCAAATAAAAATCAACTTTCGGGAAAGTTTCGGGAAAAATGAATAGTAAAAATGAATAGTAAAATGAATAGTAAAAGTGAATAGTGAATTTTCCGGGAATAGTAATTAACCTGAAATTGCGAATTGTTACAGTCTCCACCCCATATGAGAGCTCCGTCCCGGAGATCAATTTGCGTTGGGAGTAGAAACTTTGTTGGTAAAAAGATGTGGGTATTTCTTACGTATATGGTCCTCTCGTTCCCATGTGTATTCAGGACCACGTCGTGAGTTCCAACGAATTTTGACAATTGGAATACGGCTTTGCTTGAGTTGTTTGACCTCTCGGTCCATGATTTCTACGGGTTCCTCAATCAATTGAAGATCGTCATTGAGTTGAATTTCATCGAGTGGAATCACTAGTGATTCATCCGACAAGCATTTCTTTAGGTTAGGTATATGGAAAGTGGGGTGTACACTACTGAGTTCTAATGGAAGCTCAAGTCTGTACGCCACAGGGCCAACCCTGGCTAGGATTTTGAATGGTCCGATGTATCTTAGGTTTAGTTTTCCTCGTTTACCGAATCGTATCAAGACTTTCCAAGGCGATACCCTTAGCATAACCCTATCTCCGATTTGGAATTCTAGGGGTCTGCATCGTGTGTCGGCATAACTTTTATGTAGGAAAGGTATGGTAATAGTCGAATATCAAAGGAAATTGATATAGCAGTCGAATATTAATAGGAATTGATATAGTAGTTGCAATCATAGCCTAGTAAGTAATCGGTTGTTGTACTAGTGTTTATTGACTTCATACTTATGTTATTTCGGATAAAAATAAGCCCACTTGTTTATAATTCTTTATTTACATAGAGAGGCATCCCAAACAATGTAAATACGGAAATATAAACTTATGGTTCGGTGATTTACAATTTCTTTATTTAAATGAAAAGGCATCCCAATCCATTCAAATAATTACAAATCATCCTACTTAAGAATTCCCAACACAACATTCACAATTAGCCGGTGAGTTACAAGGTAGTGTATTATGAGATAACACTGGTGTTCCAAAAGTACAAGATAAATATTCAATCTTGTAAAGCTGATGAGCGTGCTTGTGATGTAACTAAGGATGATTTGAGCTATCTAAAACCCTAAACGAATTCTCTCTCTAGGAGAAATCCGGCCGCCTCTTCCCTTCCCTTTTCCGGCCAAAAAACAACCCCAATTCATGTCCTCTCTACCTTTGAATGATTGCTATTGTTCTTTTGGTATGCAATACATGTTTTAGGGTTGTTTATTCATGGATGAGGCGGCTGATCAGATGTTGGATTGTTTTATCTTTTAACGATTTCTCCTTCTTGGTTGGGTTATCTAATCGATCTGTGCTTTCTGACCATAAGTCAGTGTTCACAACCGACTATACTTATATATAGATCGATCTATCCTTACTGCATATTGTTTGATCATCACTCAATTCGCTATCCTATTAAGGGTTTCGTTTTTTTCTAGTGTGCAAGTTAGGGTTTCGTTTTATGGGATGGTCGGTTAATGGTTTTTTTATCCATAATCGATCTGTATTTTATTCCTATCTATCCAGATTATACTACCATCGGCTTACATTCCTATATTGGTTGCTTTGGGCAGCTTAGTGGTAAGTGAAATCTTGTCATAGTGTTTGGTATGATCACATGCATTTGGTGGGCACTTGATGTTTATTTGTTCATGTTGATGTGATCATGTTGAGATGTAGCATTGTGACTTGATCTTGGGTATCTTCCTATGTTTCTCTCGGATTGTTTTGAAGATTGGTTCAAGATATCATATGCTGGAAGTTCGGGTTGTTTATACCCTGTTTATGTTTCAAATTTAATTTGCCCAAGGATTGCACTCTTATTAGGTTATTAGATTATGCTTTATGCATAATACTAATAGAAGGCGCAAATGTATTTGATATTCAGTTGATTTGGAAGGAGGGGAAACTTGGCTATGGTTTCTTCATGTTCATGATCTGGATAACTATGATGACTAAGAAGACTTTGCTTATGATGTATTGTATTTTATCTTTAGTTATTATTTGTACTATTTAGATCTGTAAGTTATAAGAATGGCCTGTCATTCTTATATAGTGGTAGTGGTAGTGTCCTTAGGGACTTCGATGAGAGACTCACTCTCATCCATTGTACTTAAACGTTTTTTTGATTAATGTATTTTACCGGGTGCAGGATGTTCCCCTTTACCCAAAAAAAGGATGATTTGAGCTTTAAAAGTGTCTCAAGATCTGTTAATGAGCTTGTGTTTGCCACGGTTGTGAAGATAATGTTGTGATATGTTGATGAACAGAAGTGTGTAGTGTATGCTTAACATTAATACCCTTAGGTATAGATGTTGAGTTTGTTTTGAAAATCTTAAGAGATTTTAAAGGTTTATGATGGAATGGTATCCTTAGGACCTAAACAGGATAGTACTTCTACAGTATGAAGAGAATAATTGATAACTATCCCAAGATAGTAGTTCGGATTATCTCATAAATGAAAATTTTCAAGAATGAATTTAGATCATACAAATAAGGTGTTAAGATTTCGCTGAGTGGTAAGGCACTATCGTGTCTCTAGATCGTTTTAATGTATTCTGGTGGTTTATCGAGTTCAAGTAGGAAATCAATCTAAACATAACCCTAGTACAACTATTCTCAGTATTTGAAAATTTTAAGTCGAATATAGTTAGTCAGACTATATTCCACTGTCCCTAGGTTAAATATAGGTGACTAGTCTATATTTAGCCAAGGTTCGATAAAATTTTCAAATACCTAAATTAGGTATACTTTTGATATGTCCGTTGCTTTCGGGAAACTGTCCACTAAACAAAGGCGATGTCAAACCCTTAAGTTGCAATTCCCGCCCATACAAGACTTGTAACGTATGTTTTCATATTCCATTGCATAGAAGATAGTAAGGGTAGGTACGTATGGAAAGGAAGTTTTAAGTAGTTCTAAAATAGAACATACTTGGCCAGGATCACGAACTTTTACCAATGAAGGTTTCAGAAGAAAACTTTGATAAATGTAGAGCTGAACTTCAGCTTTTGTAGGTGATGGATTTGTTTGTCCTTTATAAATATCATATTTCTATTTAGAAATCGATAGGTTGTGACGGGTTTTTGATATCATATGAAATGATATTGATGATGTGATGGAATAATTCTAGATACCATTGCACAAAACACAATGTCTCGGAAGTAGGTTAGACCATTGTGCAATTCACAATGTCTGGGAAGTAGGTTAGGCCATTGTGTGACTCAAAACATTTGAGAAATGGTTAAGACCATTGTATAATACAATGTCTTGGAAAATAGGAAAGACCATTGCAATCAGTTACAATGTCTTGGACATAAAATGTTGGAGTAGGAACATGATTGGGAGAATGTGATTGTGTCGAAATGCCCTAGAATAGGCATATGCAGATATGTTTAGTCCATTGTTTAGATAAATGATTGAAAATAAACCGAGTTTATATATCAATATACTAATATGTTCATGTAGTATAAAATGCTTATGGGGAAATGCTCAATTATGTTTTGGGTACATATATTAATATGCAATTATGTTTGTGTAGCATAAAAATGTCTACGGGGAAATGCTCAAAATGGGTATATATGAATATATTAATATGTTTGTGTAGCATAACATGCTTACTAAGTCCATAATCGTCTGGAGGATGGAAGACACGGAGAGCGGAAGGCTATAAAAATGTTTTTGCTTGTATATGTAGTTATAGTTTAGGTCTCAATTAGACCCGTTTCTCTATAACCATGGCTCTGGTACCAATCTGTAACACCCCCAATTCATGGTTGCAGCGGAATTCAAACTGGGTGTTACTCGACGGCACAATAGTCACAATAATAGAAAACGAACTCCAATTGAGTCGTTTTAAAAGATTTATCATTCAAATTATATAAATATCAGAGATTACAAAATGAGGTCCCAAATGGTTCCATGTTTACAGTTTACATTAAATGAGTTTCGAATGATAATAAAATTTATAGCCCTCTTGAGTATCCGTGCCCTTCCGTGCCATCCTTGATCGTCATGAACCTGAAACACATGCTTGAGAGGTCAACACAAAGGTTGAGTGATATTCATAGAGTTTGTTTAATGTTTGAACACAATATGTTGGTAGTGTGAGCTATGGACTCACACCAATGTTTGGAAAACAAAACAGGCAGGCTACGTTATTATACGCCCATAAAATGTATTATACACTAAGCTTATGACACCAAAACGTTAACGTGTACCAATATCGATCGACAGATTTATCCCGGTAGGTACTTTGCTAACATACCTAAATCTCAAATATTAGTGCATTTGTTTGAACTTAGTCAATACAAATAGGATTCGTCAATCCCAATAGGCCTATTCACAATATTTGTGCTCACTATTGCTAGTGATTAAATGGTTCATAATAAGGGATCTCGGTTTAGCAAGGCTGGTACTTAGTGATAATAAAACAATCAGGCAAGCATACAATTTAAAAACATTGTGCTCGGTTAAAAATAGCATGTATTCCCCCCAAGGGTTTGTAAAACATTGAAGTAATGTAAAGTGGGGCTATGAACTCACCTTAAGTAAGATAGCAAGTAATGAATGTAACGGTTGAATCGTGAAGGTTTCTACGAGCAACCTATAATAGAATGTTGCGACTTAGGATCGGAGTAAAGAATATGAATAAGTGCCTATATATATATATATATATATATATATATATATATATATATATATATATATATATATATATATATATATATATATATATATATATCTTGCATCTAGTCCATGATGTGGTATGATGTATAATGTAAGCCTTTGAAAGAAAAGATTCATGAACATGTATGTTTTGTATATCGTTTACTACCGTTCGGGCCAACATAATTCAGAAGTCATGTTAGTAAGCGTTCGAGGAGCCAGGACACTTTAATTCGTAAATCCACAACTCATCTCGACGGCTTACATAATGAACTCCTCACATGAGGCTCCCTACTATTGTAGTAGTTGATAAAGTATATATATATATATAAGTTTTGGCCCGAAAGTTACATGTCCGATATTTGAATAAACTTAGGAAAGTTTATTAGTACATGAAGATTGTTATTAGGGTATGTTTCATAAGTTTTGTATGACCATTTTCTCTTTGTAATATCTCATGGTTCCTTTTTAAGTGAAGTAGATCCAAATTGCTTGTTCAAGTTATCGTCAACTCTTTGTTTCATGTTTACGCCTTGGTATGTTTATATGGTCTTTAGCCATGGCTTTGCCATGACCTTTGGTCATTCTTCCATGGTCTTGAGACTCAACCTTGGCTCTATCCATGGTTGTGGTCTTGATTCTAGGTCATAAGACCCCTTTGGTCTTCATAAACCATGACCTATATGTAATGACTTTGGTCTAAAAAAGGGCTATTAAGAATTTGAAGAAATTATCACTCAGAATGCGTTTTCAGGGCTCGAGCTTCTCGTTCCTGAACGAAAACGTCGTTCCGGACAACTTTCGTGTTTTAACTTTTTGATGAATCGGACCAGAAGTATGACTTTCAAAAAGTCAGAATGCAAAACAGTGTGGTTTAGGCAGTTTTGCCGGAAATCTTTGGTAACTTCAAATGGGCGTAACTTTTGACTCGTATACTCGTTTTAGGTGGTTAAAATTGCTATGGTTTCCTTGTTAAGTCCTCTACTGTAATATGTAATGATCCAACATCATATTTTTACCATTTTGATCAGGTATTACCAAGAAAGTCACTAGTTTACTTGTTTTAGTAACTTATCTTGTCAATCAATTACAACAACTTGTTTTACTCACTTTTATACATCATGGACATGAAGACAAGACATAATATAGCATGAATAATATGTAAATAACATAAACATGATTATTCAACAAGAAGCATGTTAGGGTTTGGCTTACAACTTTTGGCTTTCAAAGATGAAAGGAAGTTAACATGTAAGGATAGGACTTTGATAGACTTGCTTCAACCCACTTCACTTCATGCAATCTTTCTACTCTTGTAATCTTGAAAGAGAGATGATGAAAGTTGAGGTGACTTGAGTGGATTCAAACTCAAGAGAAATCACCAAGTATATGAGGTTATGGAAGTGTTTTGATTATCTAAAAGAAACTAGGGTTTCAACCTTGAACTTGCACTTGAATCTTGCATGAAACTTGGAAGAGAATGAGCTAAGGATGAGAGAATGGTGTGTGTGAGTGTGGCGTTTAAATGAAGGGGAGGGGAGGGATTATATATGACTTTGAGGAGGTTAGGAAGCTTACTAGGAAAGTGCTTCAACTTGGTGACCAAGTTGTAATTAAGTGATGATCTATGGGTAAATTCATGAGATGAAGCCACATGGGTGGTGAATCCCCCCTCCTAGGGCGGTTCACAAAGCTTGGGGAGGAAGGGTTAGCCTTTTGTTGATATTATCCAAGATACTTGGTTAGTTTTGACTCCGGGAAATGCCAATCGTAAATGATTAAGCCTCAAAACGTAAAACCGGGTATCGTAAAAATACGAAACTTGGAAGAATGGTTAAACTTGTCAAAATACTCCATAATAAAATATAAAATGAGTGGTAGGTTCCATTTGGGTGGTAAAACCCTGCTAAAAACTGGAAACACGGGTCTAAAACGCGTAATACGTAAAATGTACGAATATTGCGTAAAATTGAGAAAAGTAAAATATTACTTTTCTAATAGGTTATAAATGATTTAAAATGACTTATAATGTCTAGACTGGGCTCAGTCTAGTGTCGGTTGGTATTAAATGTCTTTTAGACATCAAACCGTAAGCCTAAAAATCAAGGAATGACTTATAAAATCAAGGGATGATTTTTGGTCAATGGAGGAGGGAAAAATATGTTGACTTTTTCTAAAAAGTTGAAAACTCAAATCGTATTAGAAACGCGGTGCAGGTATAGGCTAAGGTTACGGCTGAGTAAAAACGCTTAAAAACTGAAAATTCCAGTTTTTCACGGCCGAGGCTTATTTTGGTCATGTTTTTCTCAGTCATGATTTATTCTCAAATAAATCATGAGTGTGTCAAACATTTTTCTGATACGGGGAAAATTAACGCGACCGAATTTCGTTGTGCGTAGAATTTCTGAATGACGTTTTACCCTAAAACGTATAATTCCTTAATAACTTTCACGAAAATGATCTGACGAATATCAAACATTTAATTTGCCATGGAAATGATTTATCACTCGAGAATATCAAATAAAAATCAACTTTCGGGAAAGTTTCGGGAAAAATGAATAGTAAAATGAATAGTAAAAGTGAATAGTGAATTTTCCGGGAATAGTAATTAACCTGAAATTGCGAATTGTTACAAGGTCAACCACAGGAGGATGTCTATTTCTTAGATGTAGATTTTTGTCATGACAATGCAAGAAACAGACAATGGTGGCTACTTCAACAACTAAAGCAGAGTTTGTAGCTGCTGCAAGCTGTTGTGCTCAGGTCTTCTAGCTTCAAAACCAATTATTGGACTATGGGTACAATTTGAAGAACACCATTATCTTTATTGACAATAGTAGTACCATATGCATAATTAAAAATCCTGTTCAACACACTAAGACTAAACATATTGAAATTAGACATCACTTTATAAGAGATTGTTATGAGAAAAAGCTTATTCAAGTTGTCAAAATACATACTGATGACAACTATGCTGATTTATTAACAAAAGGACTTGATGTGGGAAGGTTTCAGTACTTGGTAACAGGTATTGGAATGCTTAATCCATAAAATTTTGATGTCTAATAGTTTTTAGTGTTTAGGGGAGGTTTTTGGTACTAAAATTGTTATATATGTTTGTTTATGTTTGTCCACTAACTTTTATGCAGCGGATAAAGACAACCGTGGAAACTATATTGCAAACAGTGGTAAATTTTGCTCTCATAGTGGAAAAGGAAAAACAGTGTAACTTTATTGATTCAAATATAACAGAGTTACAATACATAGAAAGAGAGTAAAAACATCAACACACCAAAACACAAAATTCTAACAACCTACACTCTACACCAGCTACTCCATTGGCTTCTTGCCCTTTCCCTTGTAGTTGTGCTTGGCCTTTTGAGCACTTTTCCTCTGGTTCTCAAAGGTTGACCACATCCTTAAGCTAGCAAGACCAAGAACTTGTTTGGGAGGCTTTGGGAGTCTTGCAAGCTTCTCTAGAACTGATATCTTCTTCATGTTTGATAGTGCAGATCCTAGAGCTTATGTCAGAGCCTTTGGCAACTCCTTTGAGAGGGTGTATGTCTCATCATCATCATCAGAAGAGCTGGAGTAAAACTCAAGTAATGGTGCAGGTGTTGAAATCTTCTTGTTTGGCTTCATAGTTGAAGAGCTTGAAGCACAAGGTGGAAAGTAATCTCCCCACCCTGATCCTTCTGAAGACTCAGACATATAAATTATTTCATCTGAAGATGAATCAGAGGAGACATAAACAATGTTTGGAAGTCTGCTCATGGTGATTTTGGATTTAGTGTTGATAAAGAAAGTATTTGGTGATGGTTATCGGTGATACGAGCCCCTTTTATTGGCAAAGTCAATCCTAAGGGACAATTAAGAGGAATAATAACTCTTACCTGTTTTGGTAGATTTGAGAAGTAAATATGGATATTATTTACTATATCGGGTTGACTTTGAGGAGATATTTATGTGAATAGTGGCTTGGTCAAAAAGTTACTTTGGTTAGACACTTTGGTTATACATATTATTTGCTTTATACTAACATGTGCAGGTATATAACCAAATTTTTGCTGGGAGTTGATCATAAAAGGTTTGTAACTGAGACACACAACAAATGGTTATTGATTCACCATGTCTAATCCACATAAGAATCAACTAGTCCAGAGAAAACGGCTACTGGTAAAGACTTAACAAATCCGTTTACGGTTGAAAGTTTACCAAAAACTATATGGTCATCAACTCACCATATTCCATGTGATGAAGAGTTGGTCAGTCCATAGCAAACGGCTCATGGTAAAGACATATCAAATCCGTTGATAGCTGATAGTTTGCTAAAAACTATGAAAAGAGCAGTTCAATTTATATATGTTTTAATTTTACCACTGCTCTTTTAAAATTTTTGTGAAAAGTTCCCACTGCTAGTTCACAGTTACTACTGCCAGTGTAATTTTTACCACTACAACTGTTGTGCCAGTAACAATATTTTTACTAGCCGTTGAGAGTAAACCGTTTTGTCCATATTAATAGGGTAAATTTTTGGAGGATTATCCACTTACTTATTTTAATTTATTCTTTTCTTGAAGATAAATCTTTTCTAAAGATAATCTCTCTTGCGCATAATTCTCAAACCCTAATAGTATAAATTCTTTTTCTCTCACTAGGCGTGTTCACCATTCAATTCATACTCACTCAATTATACTTTTCTCACAACAACTATGGCAAGATTAAACTTTGTAGATGAGCACAACCAAGTGGCCTACTTGCAGAAGTTGCTCCCTTCGTGCTTATGGATGGATGCGGGACGTTCGCTTGATTCAAGATTTTTCTTGTTTTTATACCTAGTTAGGTGCTTTGTAATATAGCTAGGTTTGATGTTTATGGCCTGTCATAAACTCTTGTTCATCAAGTTTTTGCTTGAGGTTAATGTGGTACTTCAGCCACATTCCATTTGTGCTTAACGATTTTTTTGGTTATATATTTACCGGGGTTAACCCCTTTACCAAAAAAAAAAGAGTGGCATTGTTTTTCATTAGATTGTCGATTTTCTCAATACCACTCACATAAGGTATGCTTTAACTCTAAATCCCACAATCTGTGTCTCTCAAATCAAACAGTTTTGGAACTCTGTAGAGTCCATAACCATTGAACAAGGAGATACACATGAAACTATGGATACTCTTAGAGCCACAGTGGATGGGGTAACTATTGATGTTACTGAATCATCCTTGAGGAGAATTCTCCAATTAGATGATCTTAATTGTAACATATCATTGCCCAATCCAGATATTCATAAACATCTCTCATCAATGGGGTATGATGCATCTGACAAAAATGTTACTTTCAAAAAAGGATGTTTTTGTCCCCATTGGAGATTTTTAATTCATACTCTTTTGCATTGCCTAAGTCCTAAGAAAACTTCTTATGAACAATTCAGTTCAACAATGGCTTATCCTTTGGTTTGTTTAGCCATAGATAGGACTTTCAATTTTTCAAAGTTAATTTTTATCAGTATGAAAGGCCATGTAAAGAGTCCTTATAAATTTTTGATGTATCCAAGGTTTGTGCAAGCAGTGATAAATGAATTTCCACTGCAACCCCACAAAAGAGTTTATAAAACCCCCTATCTTAAGCCAAAAGTTTTTCAAAATATGAATAAGGCTTCAGATGGATGGAATGGGGAAATTAAACCACTTTTTCCTGAAATGCTTGCTAAGATTGTACAGGTACATGGTGAAGGTGCGGCAATCCCAGTTGTACCCCAACACACACCCACTATAACAGTTCCACCTATCCATTACACCCCACAAGTTACTCACACATATGAGAGGAGGCAAAAACAGCCACCTCTTCCCATCACAACATTGCATGTTTCTGAACCTTTTAGTCTAGGAACAAGCAGTAGTAGTTCAAGGCTTCAATCTAGTCCAACTAGAGAAGAGACTGAACCAATGCCCTATGATTTACCTCTCCCAACAGGAAACACAGTTGGAAGTATTGAGGGCAGTGAGCAACAAATTTAATTGATGGAACTTTGTACCAGGTTAGTGTAACACCCCCAAAATACCGCAGCGGAAGACTGGGTTATAGGGGTGCTACTTCATAATACAAAGTACAAGTTATAGAAAACGAACTCTAAATGAGACGTTTTGAAAAGTTACCATTCGATTAAAGAATTCAAAGTTACAAACATGAGATTCCAAAGTATGATACATAAATGTATACAAAATGTTTTGAATGGTAAATGATAAAAGCGTAAGTCTTCAGAATATGCAGCTTGACTCTAAGTTCCACGCACTAGCTATCGCCTTACTAACCTGAGATAAACATGCTAAAGTGTCAACACAATGGTTGGTGAGTTCATAGAGTTTGTCTTAAAACAGTTGAAAAGCCTTAAAAGAATGTTCACACAGCAAAGGCATCGTGAATCCACTTAGTTACAAGTCACGCCATAAGAGACTTGTAACCTGTGTGTTCACAACCCACTGCTAACATATAGTATAATAAAGATATGTATAAGTTCATCAAAACAATTAAGCAATTAGTAGTGAGTCTCTACTTCATCTCCGAAGACCTCACTTGGGAACCAATTCCCAAAGACAACTGGGAGCCACTTCCCAAAGAAAACTGGGAGCCACTTCCCAAAGAAAACTGGGAGCCACTTCCCAAAGATAAAAGTTTACTGGGAGCCACTTCCCAAAGATAAAAGATTACTGGGAGCCACTTCCCAAAGATAAAAGACAGTCATGTATGTATGAAATCAAGTATAATGCCATCAAGTATAAGACAATCAAGTATAAAACAATCAAGTATAAATGTTTTGAGTATTTGTACAAGTAAGCAAGTAGTTGAGCATGTATCCCCCCCAAGAGATAAAACAAGTATGAAAAGAGTAGGGGCTATGACTCACCTTAAGCTTATGTAATGAGAAATGATAGTGGTAGTCGAATCGCGAAAGTCTCTAAGAGCAGCCTATAATAGAACGTTGCAACTTAGGTTTGGAGTAACGTCTAAGAATACGAAGAATTTCCTATATATGTCTTGCATAATGTTCATGATGTAGTACTTAGTATATAGTGTAAGTCTTTGAATATAAGTCGTTTATGAAACATGTATAGGTTGTATATCTCTTACTACCGTTCAGGCCGACATAATTCAGAAGTCATGGAGTAAACGTTCGAGGAGCCAGGACACTTTAATTCATAAATCCACAACTCATCTCGACGGCTTACTTAATGAACTCCTCACATGAGGCTCCCTACTATTGTAGTATTTGATAACATATATATAAGTTTTTGATCTTTAATAGTTATATGGTCTTCAGCCGTGACCTTGGTCATTGTTTTTTTGGGTAAAAGGGTTTTACCCTGGTAAAATGCATTAACCAATAAACGTTTAAGTACAACGGATGAGAGTGAATCTCTCATCTCGGCCCGTTACATGGGCAACAAACATGCTACAAACAGCAAAAACCAAACACTAATCATAAGAAAGACAAACCAATCTTATGACCTACCAAACTAAAAAACATTACTTTCTACCACGACCTTGGAGATTAATATCATACATATCACAAAAGTCATCCAAGTGTCCCGGTAGATCATAAACTTGAGCAGCATAATCATCATCCATGAAATCTTCAAAATCATAGCCGCCACCTCCTGAAGCAAGATAACTAGAAGTCACCGGCTCCAAAACCTCATCATCATCACTATCCGAACAAACCACAACCCCTACCTTGGAAAATGGGTTCTTTAACTTAGTAGCAGCAACCGAAGGAGTAGAAGAAGAACTAGGCTTATTACCACCAATAGAATCAGATCCTACCTTGTCCGCTACCTTATTAGTACCACTAGAACGTTCCAAATCAGCCTCTCCACCAGCAATACCACTTGATGCACCACTCACTTGAGGTCCTACCTTTTCCGCAACCGTAGTACTAACACTAGGACGTTCCAAATCAGCCTCACCACTAGGGATACCATTTGATGCACTAGGAACATCATTCTCAACAGAATCTTGAGCATCAAGCACCCCAAACGAGTTAGACGTAGGCACAGACGAACCGCTTGCATTAGCCACTTTAGAAGAAGTGTTATCTTGAGTTTTAGTCTTAGCAACATATATTTTCTTTTTAGGAGCTAGTGTGGGCCCCTTACTCATATTAATACCACTTGACAACTTCTTACCTTTCCCTTTAGCCTTCCGATTCTGAACTTCCTTAAAACCATCATCATTCTCTTCAAACGAAGTAGTAGGAACAACATCATTAGTAGAACGGACCGGCTCCTTGGCACACTTTGGACAACCATTACGATCATGCCCAAAAACTTTACACATTGAACAGTGAGGAGGCTTCCATTCGTACTCAACCTTAATACATGCAGAAATAATTCCACTATCATCCTTCTTTGGTATAGCCATAGTCACCTCATGCTTTAATTCAGATTCGGATGATATTTCCACTAAAGCACGAGCATAGCTAATACGGCCCCATGAATCAAAACACATTGAGCTTGTAAACGCATCCAACATAATAGGTTTACCAACCTGAGTAGCAATCAAGCTCAAGCCGTCTTCAGAGTAAGCAAGCAATGGCACATTGTGCAATTTAATCCACACGGGTAATTTAGTAACCTCACTCTTAGCCAGTGACATTTCAGGAGTCCATTTAGTAAGAATCAAAGGAGAACTACGAATTATCCAAGGACCCCGTTGCATCACGTTATCAACACCCTCTTTTGAATCAAATTTAAAAAGGAAGACCCCATCATCATTTTTCATCACTTTCTTCAAACCAAACTTACCCCACGTATTAGTGACATAGTTTTGAACCAACGGGAATGCAATATTCTTGCCAACAAAGAAACCAACAAGAGTATTATCATAACGGTTCAACACACCCTCCATAGCAGCCTTTGGAAGTAAAGTATCATGGTTCTCAATACGCACCTCATTAACCAAAGACCGAAAATTAACCTTCCTCGTTACCCTTTCCGGATTCACCACATTAGCAAAAGAAGTAGATCCACTCATATTAGCACTTGGTTGAGAACCGGCAACAGTAGAACTAACACCCACGTTATTAGAACCAGCAACATTCGAACCAGCACCATTAGAACTATTACCACTAGCCTTTAAAACCCCCTCCACATTAGTACCATATTTCTGAGTTTTCATAGCCTCGCTAAAACTAGAAGTAGAGGTAGTAGTACTTTTCACATTAGTGCCACTCGAACCACCCAAACTGTTCAAAGACGAAGACGCCATATTAGCAATATCATTATCAAGTTTATTCATGGCCTCATCAAAATTCTTATGCGCGTTAGCAATTAATTGCTCCACATTTGGACTAATAGAATCAATAGGCTGTTCCGACACACTAGGCTGTTCCGTAGTACCCAAATCACCCATAACACTTTCCTTATTCACCAAATCAGGCTCTTTAGACACATCACCATCAATATTGTCGCCCTTAACCCCAAGACTCCCATTCGAATCACAATCAACAAGTGAAACCGGCTTCACTTGTTCAAGAGTCGCATTAGGAACATGTGTATCAATTACAACAGATTGGACAAACGTACCATCAACATCAATTGGAACCGACTCCTCTTGATGTGTTGCAACACCCCTAACAGCTTTCCTAGGCTGAGTAACATCGGCTTCCTCAGCCTCATCGCCTTTCAATCTTTTCATACGAGCAGCAAGCTCTCCAACATCAACATTAGGATTGTTAACCACCTTCTTAGCAATTTTAGGACTCAAAAAACCTCTATTCATCTCTCAACAGCCAGCAGCAAACCAAACAAACAACAATCAAGACAGCAGCACGCATAAAACCAATTAAGAAGATAAAACCCTAATCAAATCGATTAGGGTTTATAGCGATTCACTCCAAAAACTAACCACCCACCATAATAAAAAGTCGATCAGGGATAGAATGAAAGAATTGAAACCAATCGACCCTAAATACAGCACCCAAAACCGACTTTAAGAATAGTCGGTTTAGATAAATTCCAAACGAAACCCTAGAAAACCTAAAATACGATCCAACAAAAAACGATACTAAACTGATTCTAATCACTCCAAATCTGACAAGGATCAATAGACACGAATGTAAATTAATCACTAGAACAGATTAGAGCAAAAAAGAACAAAGATTTAGGGTCGAATTGATGGAAGAATTGATGATGCGATCGATTTAGGGTTATTAGGGTTTTAGTCGCTTTTTTCTACGACCTATTACTTCTTTACCATGGTGATCAGATTTCTGCTTGCATTCTTAGGAGAGCATTAGATGAGTTTCACCTTGGTCATTGTTACCATGGTCTTGAGACTCAATCTTGGCTTTAGCCATGGTTGTGGTCTTGGCTTTAGGTCATTAGACCTCTTGGTCTCATCTAATTATAACAATTATATAGTTACTTTGGTCTAAAAATGGGCTGTTAAGAATTTGAAGAAAATTATCACTCAGAAAGCGTTTTCAGGGCTTGAGCTTCTTTACTCCTGAACGAAAACGTCGTTCCGGACAACTTTCGTGTTTTAACTTTTTGATGAATCGGAGCAGAAGAGTGACTTTCAAATTGGCAGAATGCAAAACAGTAGGGTATAGGCAGTTTCGGCGTTTTGGTGTCGCTAACTTCTTATGGCCGTATCTTTTGACTCGTGTACTCGTTTTGGGTGATTCAAATTGCTATGTTTTCCTTTTGAAGTCCTTTATAACAGTAAGTAAGTGTCAAGTATCATAGTTATACTATTTTGGTCGTGGTTCTCCATAAAAATCACTAGTTTGCTTGTTTACTTGTCATAAGTTAACATATGTATCAATACTTGTTTTATCCATTTTTAAACATCATGAACACAATAACAAGAATATATATAGCATGAAAGGAACACAAAGAGCATGAAAATGATAATGAGCAAGAAAGTGTATAAGGGTTTCTTACAACTTTTGGCTTTCTCTTAAGAAAGGAAGTCAAGTATGAACTAGGACACTAAACCTATGCTTGCAAACCCTTTACCATAACTCTTGTAACCCTTGCTAGCCTTGATCTAACCCTTGTGAAAACCATTTAACTTCAGCCCTAGTAACCTTGTGTAGCTCCTAATTCAACCCTGGAATCACCAAACAAACTTAAGAACTAGGTAGAGAATACTAAGACCTTGAAATCTTATGTGTAACTTATAGTTTGAAGATCAAAGGATCATGGTGCTAGGAATTAATGGTGTGGCATTTTTATTGATGAAGAAGGAAGACATGAGCTTGCTATTTATACTATGAAGAGGAGGTTAGGAAAGTGTTAGGAAGTTGCCTAAACTTAGAGGCCAAGTTGTACACTTGTAATGATCTAATGAACCCTTGGTGACCAAGTTTGCTTAATATACAAGTATCCTAAAGTCCAAGGCTTATCATAAGCCACCAAGGCATGGTGAAGCCTCCTTATAGTCGGCCATATGGTGGATAGGATGACTAGATGCAAAAACTTGGTATTATCCTACTTATGTAGCTAGTTTTGGACCCGTAAATTGCTAACCGTAAGTTGTTAAGTCACGAAACGTAAAATCGGGTATCCTAAAAATATGAAACTTGAAAGTATGGTTAAACATGTCAATATACTCCATAATAAAATATAAAATGAGTGGTAGGTTCTATTGGGTGCTAAAACCCTGCTAAAAACTGGAAACACGGGTCTAAAACGCGTAATTCGCGTAAAACGCTGAACTGAAAAACGTAAAATTCCAAAACTTTTGGAATTGTCCTAAAATGAGAGAAAATCATATTTCTATTGTTTATAGTATTTTATGGACATATCGGGATGCTAGAATGACGTTTAAACCTAAAAGTAAATCTCGGACACAGCTTTGTGATTTTTCAAGAAATGATCTGACGAGTGTGAAATTCTCGGATTATCATTAAAATAGTTTAACTTACGAGAATATGAAATAAAAATTTTGGATGTGAATAGTAAAAGTGAATAGTAAAAAGTGAATAGTGAAATTTTCAGGAATAAAAGTTAACCTGAAATTGCGAATTGTTACAGTTAGTCAAACAGGTTAAATCTTTGGAGCAGGATTTGGCACACACAAGAAGCAACATGCTACAGATCTTAACAGTTTGAAAGCAGAAATTCTGTCTTTGAAGGATGAAGTGCAGGGGTTAAAGAAGCAAAGATCTACAAAGATTGTGATCTATCTTGTGTTTGCTTGGATCTAATGAAACCTAGATGTTAATTATGTGTTGATTACTTGTTTATGGTTGTATTGGATGAATGATTTCAATGTTAGGCTTAAGAAAACTGGCAGATCTCCAAATGGTAACATGTTTGAACGTCTTAGGAAACATGAACCTATGTACACTAGGTTTTATTGGTTGTATTTAATGCATGAGTAAATTCTAATGATCCCATGTTAGGAGCTTCTTAGCCGGCTCGACATAAGAGTGAAGTAGGCACTCATAGGATTGGGGAAGTAAGTGCGCCACCCCATGAATGGTATTAAGGAATACAATCCGTCATCCACACAACTATAACAAGTAATTAACGTGTAAAATATATCTAGGGAGTAGTGAAATCTAAGTAAACACAATTTCTCCACTTATTGCTCACAACCTTAGTTTAATTTAGTTTTATTTTCATTTCTAGTATTTTATTTTAATTGCATCTTTAGTATTATTGGGTTAGTTGATTAGCAACTAATTCTGCCCAAATCCTTCAAACCCGAGAATTTACTTGCTTTTATAAAAATAAAAAAATAATCATCTCTCATCTTTAGCACTAGTAATTAGGTTTTCTAATCCTAGCGACACTATTCCTAGCTGAACGATCAATCCCCCGGTACTTGTCACTATACTATACTACAACGATCAGGTACACTGCCTGGTGGGGGTTGTAAGCTTCTCGAGATCCCTCAAGAGGTAAAGCCTGGTGCAATCCCTGCGTATCAAGTTTTTGGCGTCGCAGCCCGGGGAATAGTTATTGTCTAGGTTAGAATTTCTTTTTATTAGGTCTACTTGCTAGATTCCTTTCTAGTAAGATTTTATTTTTATTTTTAGGTTTTCTTTAGTCTATCTTTTTCTTTGTGCCTTCGTTACTAAATTTAATTCATTGACTATTCTGTTGACCATTATGGAAAACGCGAATCCACCCTTTTCCCCTAGAGAAGTGGCTGTGCTACGTGAACAAATTGAGAGTGAGATTAGGGAACTTAGAGAGCTTGATAGGTTGATTAAGGTGGAGCTCGAACATGCATTTAGTGACCTAGCGACCGCCTTGTATTCAAATGAGGACCTAGGGCCTAATGACTTTGTGAATGTTGTTGAGGGACTAGAAGAGGGGGAAATAGATCCAAAGCTTAATGACTACTTTAATCTATACCCCACTAAGGAGGAGATTGCATATTATAATAATCTTATTGATAACCCGCGATCTCCTTTCAGTATAATCGAACCTAAGATAAAGAGAGGCGATCCTAAGAATGCTAAGATACCATGTATGATTGGGTATAGACACGTTAACAATGCTTACATTGACTTTAAATCCCCAATCAACATTATGTCCTCAAATGTTTATAATGATATAGTGAAAACAAGACTTGAACCTAGAAAAGATCCCAAATACCCCGGTGGAGTTTGTAACTTTGTCGGGAGAGTTAAAGGTTTACATGTCTTTGTTGGGAATTTCACTTTTATCACCGACTTTATGATTGTTGAAGATCTTGCTAATGTTATTGATTGTCGATTGTCCAATGTCGTGTTTGGTAAACCGTTTGTTGAGGAGTCTAAGTTAGAATATGATGAGATAGAAGGGACAATCCGATTTGCTAGTAACACCGATAGGATCACTTATAGGATGCCTAATAGAATGAAAGAATTTCGCTTTATATCCCGACTTGATAAGGACAACGTTGGTGCTTTTGAGGATATCAATGAGGAGGATAAGAAAAAGGGCATGGATTATGTGTGGGAAAAGTGGAGTCTTTTCTACAAGGATTGCTTAGCTCTAGGACCAAGGTATAGAGTCGATAAGGAATTTGCCCAAAGGATTATGGGGGCGATTGAGAAAAAGGTGATTGGTTTCTACAAAGAATATTTACAATCAGAGAGTGAAACCAACAATGAGGTCACGTAGTAACCCATGACCTTGAGTCTAGCTACAAGACTCGTAAATAAAGAAAAGCACTTCTTGGGAGGCAACCCATGCTTTGTGTGATTTTTATTTTTGTTTGTTTGTTATTTGCTTCCGTATGCATGCTTTATTTTTATTGTTGGTAGATCATGTTTCTAAACTAAAATATGGAAATACTTTACTTTGTTGTTTTGGCCTAGTCTTAACTCCACCTAAAGGTATTTTTGCAAAAGATAAGTGTAAGTGGAAGCCCCAAATATGTTTTTAAGAAACAAACCGATCATGATTCTCCACAATATTAAATGGACATGTGTATTCGTATTTGTTAGAGTCAAATGCTTGTATTGAGTCATAATGAAGTTTTGCAGGATTTTCCAGGAAGTAGGACCAAGTTTTTCCAGAAATTTCCCGGAAACTTAACATAAGAATTTCTGCAGGTCACTTCTTACGGCGTCACGAGCTTGCTCTTGACGGCGTCACGTGTAAAAACCTGGAAATTTTACCGGTTTTGTTTTTCTAACGGAATCTTAAGTTTTTGTTGAATTATTAAGTTTTATAATCTCCAGGAAATCTGCAAACTTCATTCCACAAGCATTATATCTTACTTTGTTTTCTAGGATTTAGAAACTTATGTAGGTTGCCGCCAATTTTATGTGAGGTTGTCTTGTTTGTTTTCTCTGGATTTACAGGTTATGTATAACAAGAAGATGATTTATATTCTGGAAGGGAAGCTTTGATTGTTCATTTTCTAGGAGGAAGATTTAACCTGCCACCTAATTATCCATACCGAGCGAATCAGGGGAGTATTTGATTTCATTTGTTTTACTTATTTCACTTTTACATTCTTTACTTGAACATTGGGGACAATGTTCATCTTAAGTGTAAGGGAAGGGTAAAATGATGATACCTTACAAATACACTTTCGCTTGAGTTTGTTTTGTTTGATAGTAGATGTGTAATAAAACTATGAGAAACACTTGTTAGTGCAATTTTAGCGCCAAATTTAAATTTTTTACAACATTTAGGAGTGAAACTTTAGCCATAGCAAGTGTCTCATGGATAGGAGATTGTATGACTAGCACAAAACAGTATATTCAGAAAAATTCTCCACCCAAATATGTGAGGTTCGCCTTTAGATTTGATAGGAAAAGCATTTACTATTAGTGCTTATGAGTGTACCGGTAGCATTTAGATTCTAGAACTTGCGTTAGTGATGCATCCCGAGACCGCTAGTGAGACTACATTCGTGTAGTAGGATTTACTACATGATAAGAGGCATTAGGATCACCCTTGTGTTAAACCCGTATTATAATTCCTTGACCATTTAAGTCATATTACTTGGCTACTTAAGTCAACTAATTTTTCCCACACCTTAGCGTTGTACTCATTTTTAGTACACGAAACCCCTAGTACACCCCTCCGATCCTATCTTTTCGTTTCTAACTTTAAGCATCTTACTTAAAGGAAGAATTTGTTACACCCCACTTAAATGTACACCCAAATCGCCTTAGCCTTCCGTGTATGCGCTCATTTTTAGTGCATTATTGTTATTTGTTAAACCCTAAGTTAACTATCTAATTGATTACATGGTTGCTAAGTCGAGTCATATCCTTGTACATATTGTTTTGGGACGACTGGGACGATTGGGACTCATGGGTAAAGTACTAATTGTATGGAGTAATGGGGAAGAACATCATAATATTACCCCCATATGTACGTTAATCTTAAAAGTGCTCCAAGTGTTTTGATTTTCTTAATTCGAGTCATTAGTTTAGTTTATTGTAAAGTATGTAAAAATTCAAGTGTAAGGGGAATGTTCATTCCCTATGATGTATTATTTTGGATGGTAGGGTAAGAGTGTATGCAAAAAAAAAAAAAAAAAAAAAAAAAAAAAAAAAAATCGAAAAAACAAGAAAAAGAAAAAAAAAAGTAGAAAAAGAAAAAGAGAAAAAACATACGGACTACCATCCCGTTTCATTCTATGTTTATTTTATTTTCTTGTTATTTTTCATTTATTTGGCTTAGCAACGCCATATTGTACATGTAATTAACCAAGATTGTTAACTCGCCACTACTAAAGACTGCCTATATCCAACAAAACCGTGTACTTCATATCCCTACACCTAACGTTACAACCCTTTAAAAGACCTCTTTGATAGTTTATCCTAGGTGCTTACGCCATGTGGTGGAGGTTTGATCCTTTCCCAAGCCTATGGTAATCTATTTTGCTATGACAGGTAGTGAGAGATATCTTCCGTTTCCATATTGTAATTTATACTTTATTACACCCGAGAGATGTGAATATCTAAACACTATTTGTGAGGTGCTAGTGTATGACCTCCGTGCTTGTCTTTGGTCTTTAGTGGAACGATTATTTGTTGTAATTACTTTTATATTAGTGTTAAATGACCCCTAACTTGTATTTCGAGTAGAATAAAAGCGCATTTGCTTGAGGACAAGCAAATCTCAAGTGTAAGGGTATATGATGAGGCGAAAAATGAACCACTTTTAGGGGGTCATTTAAGCCCGGAATTGAATTTATTTGATCAAATATTGCCCTAAATCGTTCCTTTTGTGATTTTAGGTACTTTGGGAGTGAAATCTGGAAAAGAAGGCATTTTGGACGTTTTTGGAGCATAAAAGTGAAGAAAACGGTAAAGTCTCAATTTTCCAAGCTGGGAACAGTAGGTGACGGCGTCAAGAGCAACATTTTGACGGCGTCAAGAGTAATTTTCATGATGACCCAGTGCTGAAATGAAGGCGTCACAAGGAAGAGCGTCAAGAGTAAAATACGTGACGGCCTGGAAAAAGTTATAACGTGACGGCGTCAGATGTAGATCAAGGCAGTCCGAGAAGTATTTTGGCGGCGAGATGACAGCGTCACCAATTTGGTCTTGACGCCGTCAGCCTCTATTTCCTATATATAGTTTTCTAATTTTCACACATAAAAAGAGGAAGTTTTGGAGAAACCCTAAGGCCGAACCTAATACGATTTTTACAGGTTTTTCAAGGGTTTTCAGCCCTTGAAACCTTACAAGTGTAATTGAGATAAGTGTTCTTTTAATTCAATCAATATGTCTATGTGTTGGTTGTCTATATCTTATTCTTGTCTTAATTCCACCATGCTAGGCTAGATCTATCTAGTGTTTGCTTGGATCTAATGAAACCTAGATGTTAATTATGTGTTGATTACTTGTTTATGGTTGTATTGGATGAATGATTTCAATGTTAGGCTTAAGAAAACTGGCAGATCTCCAAATGGTAACATGCTTGAACGTCTTAGGAAACATGAACCGATGTGCACTAGGTTTTATTGGATGTATTTAATGCATGAGTAAATTCTAATGATCCCATGTTAGGAGCTTCTTAGCCGGCTCGACATAGGAGTGAAGTAGGCACTCATAGGATTGGGGAAGTAAGTGCGCCACCCCATGAATGGTATTAAGGAATACAATCCGTCATCCACGCAACTATAACAAGTAATTAACGTGTAAAAGATATCTAGGGAGTAGTGAAATCTAAGTAAACACAATTTCTCCACTTATTGCTCACAACCTTAATTTAATTTAGTTTTATTTTCATTTCTAGTATTTTATTTTAATTGCATCTTTAGTATTGGGTTAGTTGATTAGCAACTATTTCCGCCCAAATCCTTCAAACCTGAGAATTTACTTGCTTTTATAAAAATATAAAAATACAAAAATAATCATCTCTCATCTTTAGCACTAGTAATTAGGTTTTCTAATCCTAGCGACACTATTCCTAGCTGAACGATCAATCCCCCGGTACTTGTCACTATACTATACTACAACGATCAGGTACACTGGCTGGTGGGGGTTTTAAGCTTCTCGATATCCCTCGAGAGGTAAAGCCTGGTGCAATCCCTGCACATCAGAACAACAAAGAATTCAGAAGGAGAGAGAACCTGAAGAAATTGTTCCCATTCCAAACACAGAAGAAGGTGCTCGTCAATTCACTAATGAAAAGATTGAGCATATGATTGATTTTGATCCAGTTATCA
The DNA here is from genome assembly GCA_030686995.1 of Artemisia argyi. NCBI lineage: Eukaryota > Viridiplantae > Streptophyta > Magnoliopsida > Asterales > Asteraceae > Artemisia > Artemisia argyi. Next base: position 265,452 of record JARVZY010002725.1, on the reverse strand, counting down.
AGAAGAAAGCTATTGAGCTTATTGCTGATGAAAGCTTAACAGCTGAACAAAGATCAGCTCAACTAGCTGATTTTATCAACATGAAGAACAATCAAGCATTTGATTCTATGGTAGATACAATTAAGAAGACTCATAAAAAGCCAAGACAACCGTCTCAGGCTCAAGTCAATTATGGAATGAAGAAGTACTTGTGTCATGTTGGAGGATGGAAAATGTATTAGCTCAAAGGAAAATCTTATGAAGAAATTCAAAGATTGTATTATCAAGAATACAGAAGAGATCAAGATTGTCTTCCTATGCATTCAGAAGCAGAAGCTAAGAGATACAAAAGATCAGGAGAAAGTATTGAGTCTGAAGAAACCAAGAAGTCAAAGGTTGAAGAAAGGTTAAATGATGATCAGCTAAGTTGTATGGTACTTCTAGAAGATGAAGATTTCTATGTTGAACCTTTACAAATTAGAAGACCAATTGTTGATTGGGAAGTCTACATAGATGATTTTGTTGCAACATGGAAGGTTACAAGATTAGGTGGTGAAACATTTTCATCTATTCTATTTGAAGATCTTATTAGAGCTTGTGACAGAGATGATCTAGATTAGTTAAGGAAAATGGTGAATGAAAGGCACAAAGCTGGAAAACTTCAACATGAAAAGGAGAAAGAACGTTGGGTTCAATTTCAGAGATTGTATGAACCTGAACCAAGTGACAAGTTTTGAAAGTTTCAAGCTTTTGATTTGAACACATTGTGGAAATTTTATGATTCCTGCGACATTCATCATGTCTCAACACAAGAAGGAGTAGATGTATTTATGTTAGCTGAAAGAGAATATCCACTGAGAGCTGGAGTTTTGCTTGTAATGCTTTCTGTAAAGATCAAATGTTCAGAAAGATCAAAATTGGTAGATGATCTTGTTCAAAGAATCTACAATCAGTGTAGAAGGGAATCTGCTGCTCTAAGGAAGGGATAAGTGTTTGGAAGAATCCTGTTGGATCGATATACTCTGACCAAACTAACCATGTAGCTTGTAATAGGTTTGACAATCTTTAATAACTCCAAAACTATTAATATTGAAACACTGATATAACTTTATTATGTATGTTGAATCTACTTAAATAAAGCTAAGAAGAACTTCAATGATTATATTAAAACCAAACTTTTAACCTGATTTCAATACAAATTCACTAACAACCCTAATAACTCTTTAATCGTATTCTAAAGTATTCGTAGTATTCATACGTCTAATACCATCCTACAGCTCATTTTATAGGCACAAGGAAAACCTTAAGTCGGTTTACAGTACTTGAACGACAAGTAAACTAATTCTAACTTTAACTAATTCTCGAATATTCTAATAACTTTACATAATAGTCCTTTAATGATTTTGCATAACAGTCCTTTATCAATAGAAGTACTTTAACTTTCTTCATGCACGAGCAGTACTTTGACTTTTCAACATAAGCAGTACTTTGACACAAGAAGTACTTTGATCTTTAGAAGTACTTTTGATCTTCATATCCCAAGAATCCTCCCCTAACTTGAATTCTACTTGCTTGATTTCAAGTTCCTTTGTTATTCTTCAACTTTAATATCTTTATCTTCATGGAAAGATTGAGTCTTTATTTTCTTTCTGACTTGTGTATCAAAGTACTTTTCATCAGCAACAGATGACATCTTCACAGCAACATATCTTTTCAGCAACTCAGCAACATATGGCAAATGTACATCAAATCATAGAGTTTCATACTATTCTCATCACTTCCAGGTGTGTAAACTCCTGTGTGAGGTGAATCATTGAAAATTAATGGATTTAGATGTCTCTTTACCAAAGCCATTAACTCTTGAGTAGCCAATGCTTAGGTTTAGATTAAAAACCATGGTACATTGATAACCATATGATTTTTAGCAAATCATCAACTATCAACGGATTTGTTTAGTATTTACCAAGAGCCGTTTGCTTTTGGACTAGTTAGTTCTTTTAGTACAATTACAACCATGGTGAACTAATTCCCATATAAATGGTTTTTTCACAGTCTTTACCACAAGCCATTTTCTTGTGGGCTAGCCAACTCTTCATTATTACAGATATGGTGAGTTGAAAACCATACAATTTTTAGTAAATTTTCCACTAAAAACGGATTTGATAATCAAATCAGAGCCATACCCTCATGATGAGTCAAACTTTTTTTTGTTTGTTAAACATGGTGAGTTGATTACCATTTGTTGTGCAGTACAGGTACTAACACCATGTGTTTCTCTCTAAACATTTTGTTAATATCAAAAAGTTTTTCTTGTTATTTTAAAAGACTTTACTGGTTTTATGCAGCAAGCAGTACTTTGAGAAAGTACTGTTTGTCTGGCAGTACTTTGAATAAAGTACTTTTTATTCAAAAGATTTACACAATAAGAACCACACCAGTAATCATGCATCATCATCTGAAGTAGTCCACTTGAAAAATAGCTCAATCACCATCAATGCTACTTCATTCTCTTGTTCAACGTCCATACCATGATCTAGCATCCTTATCATAAGATATCTTGTAAGATGATATCTCCTTTCTACTAACATGTGAATCATGGTCCCATCTTCAAGCTCAAGTGAATGTACTTCTCATGACTCAAAGAATCTCCATATTGTAATTTTGCAATTCTTTTGAGCATTCCATAAAGCATCATTACTTATTTCTTTTGTCTCCTAGATGGTTATAAGATCTCCCAACAAGATCAATCCCACTCTTGTTGGCATAGTATTCTCAAAATAAACTTGCAAATGCTAATATAAATGATATAGATCTTCTCTGTCTATCATATGCAGTATATCCCACATCAGGTTGAATACTTTGAAACTTTCATCTTTTCTATGAAATATGAGATAATATCCTTCAGATGATTCTACAACAGAAAATGTAGAGATCATGGACTTTTCAGCATCTTCTGACTTCTTTGGATTTTCAAAGTCAACAACTATTAAGTAGTTTCTTAACTCATCAACTGTGTCAGTTCTTAACAATCTGAGCTTCTTTGATAATTGATCATCATGAGTTGTCCTCTTTCTCTTTGATCTTCTTTTATCAGCTTGTTCCTTCATTACTTCTTCTAATTTCTTTTCCTTTTCAGAATCCATAGGAACAAAACTATCCAATTCTCTTTGAATGGACTGTTGAACAGTATCATATAACTCTTTCACTTCTAGATATCTTAACTTTTGTAATCGTTTATATCCTCTACCCTTCAGAAAACTTATCATGGACTTTCTTTCTTGAGCAATTGATGGTGGCCTTCTTATTTGAACAACTGGCTTCCTTAATTCTCTTTCATATTCAGCATCCAAATCAGCTTGATACTGTCTAGCAGCTTCTTCATTCTTGGCTATCTCAAAAGCTCTTAACTGTGCTAAAGTGAACTTCTTCTTCTTCTTCTTCTTCTTCTTCTTCTTGGATTCCTTCATGATTCCCTTTCCTTTATCTTTTGGATCTAATTCCTCAGTAGATTTAAAAGAAGATTGTGAGACGTGAGCCTGTTCAACACTAGGAATACTTATACCTCTTGGTGTTGAAATGTTATGCATGATTTGAGCAATAGTCTCATCATCACTGGCAGTATTTTCTTCTTGCTGAATTGGATTAGAAGGACCAGCTTCTTCATCCAAAGATCTTGTTGAAGCGCCAATTTCATCAACATTCAAAGTAGCAGTACCTTGATCCACAATACTTTGAACACCAGTACGTTGAATAACATTTTGATCACCATCACTACTTTGAACATCAGCAACCACTTTTTCTTCTTCCATAACACCATTCTCATCACTTTGTCTTTTAGTAGTACCTTGATGAGCAATGTCTTCATAATACATCATCCGATCTTCTTCATTTGAATCTTGAGGTACAGTATCATCTTTATTCAGATTATCATTCAGATTCCTCACCAATGTGAATGAAGATGACTTCTTCTTTCTCTTTTTAGATTTCTGACCACTTTTTTTTTGTTGCTTCACCCATAACCTGTGATGCTTAACTAGTGGCCAAACAAACCTCTTCAATCTTCTGAACTTATCTTGCAACCTCTTTATCTGATCAGCTTGAGTATTAACCACCATTTTTAATCTTCTAAACTCCCTAGTCAGAGCATAAGTATCCATCTCTCCCTCATCTCCTCCAGATTTTTGAGACCCATCTGTGGAAGTATAATCATTGGGAGATTGTGGTGGATTTACAACTTGCTCGAAATCAGGAAGACCAGTACCTTGCAGGGAAGCAGTATGTTGAGAAGTACTTTCCCTGGAAACAGAACCTTGCAAAGAAACAGATCTTTCCTTTGAAGCAAGAACTAGCAAAGAGGTAGTCCGTTCACTTGAAGCAATAGGTTGAGGTGATGCATGGGATGATGTTGGAGTATGTGCTGAATCAGAATGCTCAGACTCACTAGATGCATCAGCTTGATCTCTAACAGCTTGAGCCACTTCCAATATATGAGTAGTCAAAGGTGTCTTTCTCCTAGAAAATTTAACACTCTTGTTAGCCATAAAGTAAACACCTTTGCAGGAAGTGCAACAGAGGGTAAAAAAATGTTGAGGTTTAGGTAGATCCTCAAGCTGTTTGTTCAAAAATACCTGAATAAATCTAGGGTACATCAAGAATAGTGAACCATTATTGATATGAGTAAGCATACTGATTGAGCCTAAACGTCAGATAAATTGACCAAGTGATTTATTCAACAAAGTCAAACTGCCTAGAGTCAATGCTCCGTGGATAGTATAGTGTTTCCCCGGGTCGTTATGTCCCGACGAGATTACAATGGTGCTTGAAAACGTTTTTGAGAATGAGTGGCACTGAGGACAGTAACTAAAGATGATTGGGAATTGATTATGCTACTGATTACTTGTTATTTGAACAATTGAAACAGTATTAACAATAATAGATACACAAATATAATTACACGTTTGCAAATTGGAAAACAGAAATAATTGCAAACTGAAGAAAAGGTGAGTTTTAAACAATTTAAAAATACAGGGGGTGCAAATGAAAATTTTACAAACTTAACTTTAAAAGAAAATGAAATTAAAAAGAAAATTATTTTTTTGAATTTTTTATTATTTAATATTAATTATTTAAATAAAACTATTTAACTATTTAATTAAAATTATTTAACTTAAAAACTTAATGATACAAATTTAAACTAGAAAATTGTAAAATTAATTTCTAAAACTCTAAAATGACTTAAAATAAATTTAAAAATCAGAAATATGTATTTTTGTCTTTTTGTGGTTTATTTCTATTAATTAAATACTAATTATATTAATTAAACTATTTAAACTAATTTAAATTACTAATAATACTAAAAATGACTTAGAAAATTAAAGAAAAATTTATAAATCTAATTAACCATATCAAGAATCCTAAAACATTATAAAGAGTTTCTAAAAATTATATTTAGACTATTTTACTAATTATTTACTTAGTTATTAATTAATATCTACTTTAACTAAATTAATTAAGAAAATTAGAAAATGAACAGTAAAGTTTAAGAAACTATTTTCTAAAAATCCTAAATGATTTATAAAACCTAGGAAAAATATAAAAACCTACTGTTATTAATTAAAAATTGATAAAACTATTTAATTACTAATATTACTTAATTATTTAATTAAATTAATTTTAATTCTAATAATTACTAAATGAAAAGAGAAAAATCTAGGAAAATTACTGAAAATACTTTTAAGGTAAAAGAAAATTTAGAAAAATATAAAAATGATGACAAGCTTATTAATAAGCTGAAAAGAAAAATTAAAAAGATAAATTCTATTAAATAGAAGCTATCATCATTTTTAAATTTGGTTTTTGTTGGTTTTTCTTATTGACAGATGACCATAAGCTAAAAATAAGTAACTTTTGTGAAAACACTTTTGAAATAGCTTATTAATAAGCTATGTGCACCCCCTTGTGCTTAACAGTTGACTTATAAGCTTATTAGGACTTTGCGATTATTGAAAACGCTGTGAAATGAACAACTAAGCATAAGCAGATGATCAACAACTTGAAATAAGACAAATGGGAACAAATAAGCACTCTGGATAAGATGTGGTATGCAAATAAGCACTTAACAAAACAATAGGCCAAAACAGGCCAAACACATGAACTTAGGACCTCTGTGGGGTCCACAGAATTCAAAGGTGGTCCAAACCGAACTTTGACCTTTCAAGTGGACCTGGTCAACTTTCAAATAAGCCAATAAGCTGGGCTTATTACTTATTTTTGAGCACTGGGTGGTGCTTGGAACTTGTGGTCAAACACTGAGTACTCAGTGTACTCAGTGATAATGGACAAAGTTTAAACTGCTTGCAGCCCTACCAAATAAGCCGAAATTAAGCAATTAAGATCAGAACCTTAAAGCTGGGCTTATGGTGTTTCAAAAAGCTAAAAAGCTAAGGGTGGGGCCCACTAATGAATCAGCTATGGTCTATTGAAGTTGGGTCACTGACACTGATGACTCAATATAGGTTTGTGAAATCAGCAAACTTGAAGACCAAAATAAGCTATGCTACAGTGAACTGAGATCCAATTTTATGATTAATCCTAAAAGCACTACTGATGAGCTTTTCAAAAAGCTAAAAATCAAGATCTAAGGTTTTGGTTTGCACCCTGGTGGGGGGTTTGAAATTTGACCAAAAACACAAGTACCGTGGTGCAGGGCAGTACCTTGCCCTGCAGGTCTAAATAAGCTGTTGCACAAGCTTGTATGAAATTCACAAAAATAAGCTGATGGTGGGAACTTGTAGCTTAGGTGACAGACAACAACTTGTGAAAAGCTCAGGGTCTCAATCCTAACACAAAAATCACAATAAATCCCCCAAATTTTGGTTTTCAGACAGTACCTTGCAATTTGACTTTTTGAAATATAAAGCTAAGTTGACTTTTATGAAACTCTACCTCGATTTTATGACTGATTAAGGTTTAATAAGCTATATTAGGTCTAAAATAAGCTACACCACTCACTTGTGAATCGAAATGGGGCATAAGCCACTCTTTAAGCAACACAGAGGGTTAATTAGACCTAATGGTGTGTGATTTTGACTTTTGATGAAACAAGACCAAGTTTTAAATGTTGTTCTGTGTTACTAGACCTTATGGTGACATGTATCAAGCAGCAACAACAACATAAACAACTTGGAACAAAGAGTAATAGCTAAATCCAAACACTACTATTATAACGAGAATTCAATGGAAACTAAGTAAACTAATACAATAACTTAATCTAATGATCAGAAGCTATCTAATAAGCTAAAATAGAACTATATAAGCAGTAGTTAACTATAGATAAGCAATGATGACAGAGAACTCAAAATTTAAAGGAGATTTCTTACAAAAAGCCTTCCAAGCAATCTTTCATGAACCAAGGACCACATAACCAAACTATAGAATCCCCACAGATTCACTAACCCATAGCCATCAAAGATTTACTGTGCTCCAGCTTTCTCCTCCATTAAACTTGTTTTGCTTATTTATTTGACTTTTGTTGACTTTTCTTGTATTTTGATTTTCTTATAACTAAACTGATTTTTAAGGTTACTAATAGCTTATATAAGATATCTAGGAGCTTATGTGATCCTAGGAGTCCATAGCATTACACAAAAACAGTAAATGAGCTTAGTAATAATTTTGAAATAAAAGAGAAATTGAAATAACTGAGATTGAGATTAAAACTTGAAATTGATTACTGAAAAAGTTGAGATTACACTTAAACACACCAGTACAATGCTTATAAACTTGAAATTTGACTGAGAATTAAATTTACAAAATAAACGAGACTAATTTTACACTAAATGACTACTACTTGCTCCATTGTGATTCTCTTCTATTTATAGCCTTCAATTAGGGTTTGTGAACCCTCTATGATCATTTCCCATCTCTTTCCTAAGCCGTTGGATTACTGAGATGCTCCTAGAGCTCGCCACGTGTTTTGGCGGGAAATTGGTTTTGATACCAATTGGGGATTGTGGAGTGTGGGGCTGGGTTTGCATTAATTGTGGATGTTTTGTAGTGTTTAGAGATGGTGGATGGGGCGGTGGAAGCAAGTGGTGGTGAGGTGATGGGGGTTGATGTGATCTGCAAGTGGAGGGGTGAGTGTGAGAGAGAAGAGAGAGTGGTCAACTGTGGTTTGACCGTTCATTATTTAGAACGGTTTAAAAGGATGGTGGGCTTAGGGATTGGGCTTGGGGAAAGGGAGTGGGCTGGGTGTTGTTTGGTGTTGGATTGGTTTTGGTGTTGGGGCTTTATATAATAAAAAGGGTCCGTTTTGTTTAGTAAATAACACAAGGACCAATTTTGTATTTTTCTGATTGTTGAGGGGCTAAATTTGTGACCTTCCCATAGTTCTCAAAAGGATGAAACTTGCCAAGTATGAATAACCGAAGGATCATTTTTGCATTTTTCCAATTCCAGGGGTATTTTCTGCCAATCTTGCAAACTTCAGGGACCAAACATGTACTTTCACCAATCTTTCCATCCAAGAATCATTTTTTGTCATAGAAGAGTATTACAAGGACCAAAATTCATTTTCTCAAAGTTTTAAAATCCCAGGGACCATTTTTGTCAATTTTGTAAAGTTGAGGGACTAAACTTGTAATTTTGTGAAACTTTACACCAAAGGATTAATTATGTAATTTGTGATTCAAAAAGGACCTTTGGTGACTTTTTCATGCTTTTAGAATAACCAGGGACTAGTTTTGACAACTTTTGAAAGATGAGGGACTAAAACTGCCAATTATGCAAATTTTGTTCATTTTTCATTTGTTTTTGATTATTTTGCATCTGAAACATATAAAACACATTCCTGGGATATTTTCAGTATTATGATGCATTTTTGAGTGTTTTTAGATGTTTTGGCAGCTCAGAATAGGTAAAAGTGATGAGTATTTACACATTCATCACATACCATCAAGAATCATATTTGAAAAATGATGAGTATTTACACATTCATTGAGTTGAACTTTACGGTGATCACCCGCTTTATGAAGGTTGTAGTTTGCATGTTTCAAGGCCCAATAGGCTTTGTGCTCGAGCTCGATCGGTAAATGACACGCCTTCCCGTATACAAGCTTGTAAGGAGTACACCCGATGGGTTTTTTGTAAGCTGTACGGAAAGCCCAAAGTGCATCATCTAGTTTGTCCGACCAGGAGGCACGTTTTTCACCTACGGTCCTTTCAAGAATCCGTTTTATACCATGGTTGGAAACTTCCACTTGCCCACTTGTTTGTGGGTGATACGCGGTAGAAAGACGGTGAGTAACACCGTACTTAAGCATGAATTTTGCGAATTGATCATTGCAAAAGTGTGTACCGCGATCACTAATGATGGCACGGGGAGTTCCAAAATGAGCAAAGAGGGATTTCAAGAATTTCACAACAACTCGGGCATCGTTAGTGGGTAAGGCTTTTGCCTCAACCCATTTTGACAAATAGTCCACAACCACGAGTATGTACTTGTTTCCACGAGAAGATGGGAATCGCCCTATAAAATCAATGCCCCAGACGTCAAAGATTTCACAAACTTGAATGGCATTTTGTGGCATTTCGTTCTTTTGTGAAACATTACCGTGACGCTGACAAGCATCACAAGCTTTGACTAATTCGTGGGCATCCTTGTAAATTATAGGCCAATAGAAACCGGAGTCAAACACCTTTTTGGCGGTGTGGTTAGGACTATGGTGGCCCCCGGTGGGTCCAGCATGGCAAGCCTTGAGAATATCAGTGGCTTCCTGTCCGTAAACACATCGCTTGATGACTTGATCGACACAGATTTTGAACAAATAGGGGTCGTCCCAGAAGTAATGTTTAACGTCTTTAAAGAATTTGTTTTTCTGTTGGGACGACATCCACAATGAAATTACCCGCATGGTAGTTTGCAAAGTCAGCAAACCATGGGGTAGTAGAGTCACCACGACAAGAAACCATATTGAGTGTCTCGAGAGGAAATGTTTCATTTATTTCCTGTTTTTTGGACACATCCTGGTGAGGGTTTTCTAATCGTGAGAGATGATCAGCAGCTAGGTTCTCAGCTCCTTTTTTTATCACGGATAATGATATCAAATTCTTGGAGGAGGAGAACCCAACGGAGTAGCCTGGGCTTTGCATCTTGTTTTGCAAATAGGTACTTCAAGGCCGAGTGATCCGTATACACTACGCATTTGGTCAGTATCAAGTATGGCCTGAATTTTTCAAAGCCATACACCACAACTAATAGTTCTTTTTCATTGGTGGTGTAATGACTTTGAGCCTCGGTCATAGTTTTGCTTGCATAGTGTATAGGCTGAAAGTATTTTGCTTTTCGTTGCCCCAAGACCGCACCTATGGCAAAATCACTAGCATCGCACATAAGCTCAAAAGGTAGGTCCCAATTGGGGGCAACAAGAATCGGTGCCTCAGTAAGCTTTTTCTTTAAGGTTTCAAAAGCTTCGATGCACTCAGGAGAGAAGATAAAAGGAGCATCCTTCTCGAGGAGATGGATCATAGGCCGGGCGATGTTGGAGAAATCTTGAATAAACCTACGATAGAAACCGACATGACCCAAAAAGCTCCTAATACCCTTGACGGTAGTGGGATGAGGTAATTTAGCGATGACATCAATTTTGGCTTTGTCAACCTCAATCCCGTTTTTTGAAATTTTATGGCCGAGGACAATGCCTTCTTTAACCATAAAATGGCTCTTCTCCCAGTTTTAGCATCTTTTCCAAGTGGGAGAGACAAGACTGGAATGAATCCCCGATGATTGAGAAGTCATCCATAAATACCTCCATAGTTTTTCCGATCATGTCGGAAAATATTGACATTATGGAAAACTAGAAGGGGGGGGGGGGGGTTAAATAGTTTTACGTCTTTTTAATTTGTTAAGAAAAATTGTTTGAAAGTTTTCTTTGTTTTCAAAAGTTTAGATTCGATGCTATATGAAATCAAGTCATGCACAATATGAACAACACTAAATATGTACGATAAAGCAATAATAATGTAAGTAAAGAAATAGACGAGAGTTGGAAAGATCGAACCGCGAGACAAGAGATTTATAGTGGTTCGGCTACAAGGTCACCTTCCTTGCCCTACTCCACTCCCCGAGCACCTAACTCGAGATTTTTCTTCACTATGTCAACAAGCTCCCTTATGGCGGAGAAAACCTTACACACCAAATTACACACCACAACTAAGTCACAACTTATTCACACCTTCTACACAACTACTTCACACCTATTCACTACATAATCATAACACTACTTCACACCTATATCCTTCACACCAATCTTCTTCACACCTATCTTCTACACACTAATCTTCTTCACATCAAATTTTCTTCACACCAATCTACTTCCTAACTCTTCTTCTTCACAACTAACTACTAACCAATCACACTATATATATATACCTAACTAAACTATCTTCTAACAAATATTCACAACTAATCACACAATGAGATAAATACAATGATGATGCTCTAACAACTTAGATGTGGAGATCACAACAAGTTGTAATACTTCTTGTCTTGAGGGATAGAAGTATTCTTCTCTTGCACTTGATAGGATGATGTTTGGTCACTTTGAAACAAAGATTTAAGAATGTATGATCAAAGGATTAAGAGATTTGAAATGGAGATCTAGAACAGAAAGTTTTGGAGTGCAAAAGGTGAGAAAAATTCCAGATTTAAGGTGGTATTTATAGGCAACAAATTCTGACAGAGGAGCGTGGCCGGTCCCCTTAAATCAAGGCCGGCCCCCTTAAAATTAAGGGGACCGCCCTTTATAATTAAGGGGGCCGCCCAGCTGTAACGGCCAGATTTTTTGTTTTTTAGTGGGGAAAGTTTATTTGGTGAAAAACTAACTGATTTTGGTTAAAAATTTGAATTCATATATTTAGTATGAATAAAACATTTTTCTTTATTACCAAAAGTGTTTTTCAAAAATATATAATATGTTTATATAATTAAATAAACTTTGTAATACTTAATTAAATTTTCCTTTGATCATAAATTGCACTAAACACTTTGTTTATTCATACCTTAAATGATTTGGATGTAAAGAGAAATGTTAATCACTAAATACTTGTTTATATCACAAGTTTTAGTTCTATGAGTTTATATTTTGTAATAATCAAAACATAGAGATATTGATAATATGTTAATAATGTTTTTAGGCATTATTTATGTCAACAGTCTCCCCCTTTTTGATTATTACAAAACCTTAAACTCAATAGATCTAAAATTTGTTTTTAGATAAGTAGTATAGAGTTTACATTTCTCTTCTCCCCCTTTTTGTAAAATCAAAAAGGATTAAACGGGTAGAATGCTCCCGCTTGATATATGCTCCCCCTCATTTGAGAGCACCAAGGGAACGAGCTATGGAAATCTTGGCTACAAAAAATATGTGAAGAGTACAAGACACATATACATGCAAAGCAACAATTATGCAAATAAAAATAGATTCATTCAAGCATCAAGGAAATGATTAGCATTACAACATTCAATATGCTTGAAGCATATTGATTACAATAAAACAAAAGAAGAGACATAGTCCTATATTGCCTAAGAGAGCATTTGGACTTGCTTGCAACCCATGGTTGATTGTTTTATTTGCTTGAAGGGGAACATAAGCATAAAGCTTAGTTGTTAGATGGAGAGGGATATGGAGTGGGGTATGGAGCGGAAGAGGTGGATCTTAAGATGTTGTATCGAGTTAAGGGTGGTATGGGATGAGGACGAGTGAGGAGATATTTAATCCAAGAGATATCTTCACTCAAGTATAGAATTTGTTTTTGAAGGAAGATTCAACAAGGGCAATAGTGAGTGTGGTTTGTAACTTGATCCAAGTTGAGAGAATGGGGTAGGAAATTGTTATAGGGTGATGATGGAGGTTGCCCTTTGTTGCGTTGTGCAAGGTGCATAGCATTGAGTTCACTAAGATCATGGATTTTTCATCACGAAACTTTTGCTTTTCCATGGCAATGCGGAGAGAGTCATTGTGTTGATATGGATGAGTTGGGTTTGTGTAGTTGGAATTGTAGTTTGATGGTTGATCAAACTTGTATGGATCATTATAAGTGGTTGGAGGATGAGATGAGTGGTTTGGCATGAAGGAAGATATTTGGCCAATGTTGTATGGTTTGTAAAGAGGATCAAATGAATGTCCTTATGAATTTGGTGTAAAGTTTGGGAAGTAAGTGGTTGGAGGTGTTGAGTGATTTCCAACTTCATTGGTTATGATGGATTTGTTTCGAGGGCTTTTTCTTCGCCAAACGGGTTTTTCCGTCATCCTTCCAAGCCTTGAGGCTTTTGGTTTTGGTTCGTTTGGAGAAGTCATGAAGGGATGAATGGAGAGTGTTGAAGATTGGGGATATTTATAGTGTAAGATTTGTGTGTTTATGGATGGATAAGGTTTGTTTGGGAGATTAGGAGAAAATATGTTGGTGAAAAATGGGAAATGTAGGTTGAAATGGGCTAAAAAGCAGAAAAGATTCTGTAAATTCATCCAGCAGATGGCCGGTCCCCTTAATTAGGGGGCGGTCCCCATAAAATTAAGGGTCCGCCTTACATAATTAAGGGGGCCGCCCATCTGATGATTCCCAGATTGCGAGAATTGGGTTTTTGGCAGAAAATTTGCAGAAAGGTTGTGTTTTTGGATTTGGATTCAAGCAAGTTCAATTCCATTAGGCAATATAGCATCTAATCTATTCAAGGTATAGCATGCATGCAAAAACACTTAAGCAAAAGAGCAAATAAGCAACAAATAATAAGCTAAAGGAGACAAATAAAGGTAAGAGCACTTAATCTTCCTAAGGCACCTATCTTAGATCAAAGGCAAAGGCAATTAGTGAGTCAAAAATCTAGTGATGAAACAAGATGACAATGTTATGAGTGATTTTGTCCTAGTGTGTGCTTATATGCAACAAATGTGGAGTTGTGATTGTTTCGACACCTCAATGCAAAAAAAAAAATAAAATAAAAAAATAAAAAAAAAATAAAATAAAATTCTTAAGAAACAATCCAAAGTCTCCTTGATTCAATTTTTGCTCGATCATGAATGTCAAAGATATATATTAGATTATATACCTTGACAATTTATGTGAGAGTTTATGCATGAGAAAAAAAAATGTTTTTAGCATTAGTCAACAATGCAAGGAAAATGATGTTCATGTAATTCCTAGATGTGAGAATAATTATAAAAAAAATTGATTGGGTTTTACAAAGGAGTATATGCAAAGAAAATAAAATTTCCTAATCTTTAATTTTGTGCGAAATAAATTCCTAGACTCAGAAATGGAGAAGTGGAAGAAAAGTAAATCTTATGCAAATTTAAAAAAAAAAAATTTGTCTAAATGCAATAAAATTTAGTCAACTTGTTCCATCATTCCTAATCCTAAACGCAAGTGATTGAATAATTCACGCTTAAGGGGTTTAGTGAATATATCCGCAATGTTATCTTCCGATGCAAATTTTTCTATAGATATGTTCCATTTTTGTACATTATCCCTAAGAAACTGGTGGCGTATTTCTATATGTTTAGTCCTAGAGTGTTGCACCGGATTTTTACTTAAATCTATCGCACCTTTGTTATCGCACATAATGGGAACGTTTTCTAACCTAATGCCATAGTCTATAAGAGCTTGTTTCATCCATAGTGCTTGTTGACATGCCTTTCCAGCGCTTACATATTCGGCTTCGGTGGTAGAAATAGCAAGACCGGTTTGCTTCTTCGAAAACCAAGATGTTAGACAACATCCCATAAACGTGCAAATACCGCTAGTGCTTTTTGTAACAATTCACATTTTGGATTACTATTCATTTTACTATTCACTATTACTATTCACTTTCACTATTCACTCCCAAAAATTTTATTTCATATTCTCGTAAGTTAAACTATTTTAATGATAATCTGAGAGTTTGACGATCGTTGGATCATTTCTGCAAAAATCACGAAACCGTGTCCGAGATTTACTTTTAGGTTTAAACGTCATTCCAACATCCCGATATGTCCATAAAACACTATAAACAATAGAAATATTATTTTCTCTCATTTTACGACAATTCCAAAAGTTTTGGAATTTTACGTTTTCCAGTTCAGCGTTTTACGCGAATTACGCGTTTTAGACCCGCGTTTCCAGTTTTAGCAGCGTTTAAGCAACCCGATAGAACTTGTCACTCATTAAATATGCTAAGATAGGTTATATTAATAAGTTTTAACATATTTATAAGTTTCATATTTTTAGGATACCCGATTTTAAGTTTCATGACTTAACGACTTACCGTTAGCGATTACCGAGACCAAAACTCACTCCGTAAGCTAGATAATACCAAGTTTATGCACCTAGTCACCCTAACCATCATATGAACGTGTATAAGGGTGATTCACCATGCCATGTGCCTAAGTAATAAGTCTTGATACTTTAGATTAGTTACAAGTGTTAAACTTGGTCACCATGTTTTAGGAAAATATCCTAAACTTGCACTCCTCATCTACACCTTCCTAGGCACCTTCCTAACCTCCTCATCTTCCTATAAATAGCAAGCTCATCCTCTTCCTTTTTCATCACCAAAACCGAAAACCCTATAATCCCTAGCACCATGATCCTTTGATCTTCAAACTACAAGTTACACTACAAAGTTAAAGGCCTAGTTATTCTCTACATGAAACTAGTGTTTATTTGGTGATTCCATGGTTGAATTAGGAGCTACACAAGGGTACTAGGGCTGAGCTAAGAAGGTTTTCAAAAGGATTATAGCAAGGGTTTGCAAGAGTTGTGGTGAAGGGTTTGCAAGCATAGGTTTAGTGTCCTAGTTCATACTTGACTTCCTTTCTTTAGAAAGCCAAAAGTTGTAAGAAACCCTATTACACTTTCTTGCTAAATATCATTTCCATGCTATTTATATTTCATTCATACTATATATTGTCTTGTTATTATGTTCATGATGTATAAAAATTGGTAAAACAAGTTAGGGTATATATATGGTAACTTATATTAAGTAAACAAGTAAACTAGTGACTTATATTGAGAACCACGACCAAAATAGAGTAACCATGATATGAAACACTTACCTACTGTTATAGAGGGTTTTAAAATGAAAACATAGCAATTTGAATCACCTAAAACGAGTACACGAGTCAAAAGTTATGGATATTAGAAGTTACTAAAATCTTTACGGCAAAACTGTCTCAAACTTTCTGTGATAGAACCTTAAACACGCAAAAAGAGGATTTTCTGGTCCGTTTCATCAAAAAGTTAAAGCACGAAAGTTGTCAGGAATGATGTTTTCTTCAAAAACTCAGGAGCACGAGCCCAGAAAACCAATAATGAATGATATTTTCTTCAATTTCTTAACAGCTATTTTAAATATCCAAGTGACTATATAATAGTTATGGTTAAATATAACCAAGAGGTCTAATGACCTAAAGCCAAGACCACAACCATGGCTAAGGCCTAGGATGCATCTCAATACCATGGTAACAATGACCAAGGTCACGGCAAAGCCACGGCTAAAGACCATATAACTTTTAAAGATCAAAAACTTATATATTTTTATCAAATACTACAACACTAGGGAGCTTCATGTGAGGGGTTCCATTTGGGTAAACGGATCGACAAGTTGCTGGATTTACAAATTAAAGTGTCCTAGCTCCTCCAATGTTTACTACATGACCTCTGAATTATGACGGCCCGAATGGTAGTAAGAGATATACAAACTATACATGTTTCATAAACCATTTTATTCAACAACTTACACTATATACTAAGTACGACATCATGAACTATACGCAAGACATATATAGGCAATTCTTCGTATTCTTAGACGTTACTACAAACCTAAGTCGCAACGTTCTATTATAGGCTGCTCTTAGAGACTTTCGCAATTCGACTACCACTTTCATTTCTCATTACATAACTTAAGGTGAGTCATAGCCCCTACTCTTTTTATACTTGTTTTAACTCTTTGGGGGAGATACATGCGCAACTACTTGCTTACTTGTACAAATACTCAAAACATTTATACTTAATTGTTTTATGCTTGATTGTCTTATACTTGATTGCGTTATACTTGATTGCATTATACTTGATTGCGTTATACCTAAACTTGTAAGTCTCCTTGTGATAACACATGCATTGGGTTTCGGAGATGAAGTAGAACCAATACTATTACCTTCCTTGTGAGCATCATAAAGTCTCCTTGGATAACACATGCATTGGGTTTCGGAGATGAAGTAGAACCAATGCTATTACCTTCCTTGTGAGCAGCATACCCAAGTGAGGTCTTCGGAGATGAAGTAGAGACTCACGACTAATTGCTTAATTATTGTGATGAACTTATACATGTCTTAATCATACTATATATTTTAGCAGTGGGTTGTGAACACACAGGTTGCAAGTGTTGTTATGGGCGGGACTTGCAACTGAGTGGATTCACAATGCCTTTGCTGTGTGAACATTCTTTAAAGACTTTTCAACTGTTTTAAGACAAACTCTATGAACTCACCAACCATTGTGTTGACACTTTAGCATGTTTATCTCAGGTTAGTAAGGCGATAGCTAGTGCGTGGAACATAGAGTCAAGCTGCATATTCTGAAGACTTACGCTTTTATCATTTATCATTCGGAACATTTTGTATACATTTATGTATCATACTTTGGAATCTCATGTTTGTAACTTTGAATTCATTAATCGAATGGTAAGTTTTCAAAACGTCTCATTTAGAGGTCGTTTTCTATAACTTGTACTTTGTATTATGAAGTAGCACCCCAGTGACACAGTCTTCCGCTACGGTATTTTGGGCGTGTTACAGATTGGTATCAGAGCATTGGTTATAGAGAACTAGGTTGCATTTAGTGCCTAGACTATAACTACTATATACGTTAAGACCATCCTCTTTATTTTCCTTACACACACTACATACGCATATGCTTTTTGTTAGTTGTTTCTTTAGTTCCACGCTGTTAGATGCTAGGACTTTAGTATTATACGGAACCCCAGAATTTAGTCGAGTCATTAAAAATATGGAGCTCAGTAATAACTAATTATTTAACTTGATCTTGTGACAGTTATTGTTTGATGAGACATAAGATTTGAGTTAAATAATATTATTGCTTAGCTTTAGAGATTTGATGACTTGATTATCTTATTATCTGTTTGAGAAAGCGAGTTTTTGTGTCGGAAATTCTTAAGTAGGATGATTTAGAATCTCCTTATTTAAATGGATTGGGATGCCTCTTTATTTAAATAAAGAAATTGTAAATCACCGAACCATGAGTTTATGATCCCTTACTTACATAAATTTGGACGCTTCTTTATGTAAGTAATGAGTTATAAATAAGTGGGCTTATTTGCATCCGATACGACTCCTTAACCACAATCTTAGATGAATCAGAGTAAACACCACTATTTTAGAGATCCTGAAACCCCAAATTCTCTTAGACACACCGTAAGTAGTTAACATCAACAGAACTTCAGGACGAAGTTCCCTTAAGGGGTAGAGATTGTAACAATTCACATTTTCGGATTACTATTTATTTTAGTATTCACTATTACTATTCACTTTTTACTATTCACTTTCACTATTCACTTCCAAAAATTTTATTTCATATTCTCGTAAGTTAAACTATTTTAATGATAATCCGAGAGTTTGACGATCGTCGGATCATTTCTGCAAAAATCACGAAACCGTGTCCGAGATTTACTTTTAGGTTTAACCGTCATTCCAACATCCCGATATGTCCATAAAACACTATAAACAATAGAAATATGATTTTATCTCATTTTACGACAATTCCAAAAGTTTTGGAATTTTACGTTTTCCAGTTCAGCGTTTTACGCGAATTACGCGTTTTAGACCCGCGTTTCCAGTTTTAGCAGCGTTTACGCAACCCGATAGAACTTGTCACTCATTAAATATGCTAAGATAGGTTATATTAATAAGTTTTAACATATTTATAAGTTTCATATTTTTAGGATACCCGATTTTAAGTTTCATGACTTAACGACTTACCGTTAACGATTACCGGGACCAAAACTCACACCGTAAGCTAGATAATACCAAGTTTATGCACCTAGTCACCCTAACCATCATATGAACGTGTATAAGGGTGATTCACCATGCCATGTGCCTAAATAATAAGTGTTGATACTTTAGATTAGTTACAAGTGTTAAACTTGGTCACCATGTTTTAGGAAAATATCCTAAACTTGCACTCCTCATCTACACCTTCCTAGGCACCTTCCTAACCTCCTCATCTTCCTATAAATAGCAAGCTCATCCTCTTCCTTTTTCATCACCAAAACCGAAAACCCTATAATCCCTAGCACCATGATCCTTTGATCTTCAAACTACAAGTTACACTACAAAGTTAAAGGCCTAGTTATTCTCTACATGAAACTAGTGTTTATTTGGTGATTCCATGGTTGAATTAGGAGCTACACAAGGGTACCAGGGCTGAGCTAAGAGGGTTTTTAAAAGGATTATAGCAAGGGTTTGCAAGAGTTGTGGTGAAGGGTTTGCAAGCATAGGTTTAGGGTGCGTTTGGTTCCCACCTATGGGAATCAAACTATCACTATGAAAGTGATAGTTTGTATTTGTTTAGAATGTTGGGCCCACAACTATGACTATGAAAGTCTAATATATTCCATACTCCATATACAACTCTTGTGGGGGGAATGGATCTTTCATAGTTGAGGGACCCACCACTACTATCAAACTCATACCCATTGTCATTCCTCACAGCATACCAAACGCACCCTTAGTGTCCTAGTTCATACTTGACTTCCTTTCTTTAGAAAGCCAAAAGTTGTAAGAAACCCTATTATACTTTCTTGCTAAATATCATTTCCATGCTATTTATATTTCATTCATACTATATATTGTCTTGTTATTATGTTCATGATGTATAAAAATTGGTAAAACAAGTTATGGTATATATATGGTAACTTATATTAAGTAAACAAGTAAACTAGTGATTTATATTGAGAACCACGACCAAAATAGAGTAACCATGATATAAAACACTTACCTACTGTTATAGAGGGTTTTAAAATGAAAACATAGCAATTTGAATCACCTAAAACGAGTACACGAGTCAAAAGTTATGGCTATTAGAAGTTACTAAAATCTTTACGGCAAAACTGTCTCAAACTTTCTGTGATAGAACATTAAACACGCAAAAAGAGGCTTTTCTGGTCCGTTTCATCAAAAAGTTAAAACACGAGAGTTGTCAGGAATTATGTTTTCTTCAAAAACACAGGTGCACGAGCCCAGAAAACCAATAATGAATGATATTTTCTTCAATTTCTTAACAGCTATTTTAAATATCCAAGTGACTATATAATAATTATGGTTAAATATAACCAAGAGGTCTAATGACCTAAAGCCAAGACTACAACCATGGCTAAGGCCAAGGATGCGTCTCAATACCATGGTAACAATGACCAAGGTCACGTCAAAGCCACGGCTAAAGACCATATAACTTTTAAAGATCAAAAACTTATATATTTTTATCAAATACTACAACACTAGGGAGCTTCATGTGAGGGGTTCCATTTGGGTAAACGGATCGACGAGTTGCTGGATTTACGAATTAAAGTGTCCTAGCTCCTCCAACGTTTACTACATGACCTCTGAATTATGACGGCCCGAACGGTAGTAGGAGATATACAAACTATACATGTTTCATAAACCATTTTATTCAACAACTTACACTATATATTAAGTACTACATCATGAACTATATGCAAGACATATATAGGCAATTCTTCGTATTCTTAGACGTTACTACAAACCTAAGTCGCAACGTTCTATTATAGGCTGCTCTTAGAGACTTTCACGATTCGACTACCACTTTCATTTCACATTACATAACTTAAGGTGAGTCATAGCCCCTACTCTTTTTATACTTGTTTTAACTCTTTGGGGGAGATACATGCTCAACTACTTGCTTACTTATACAAATACTCAAAACATTTATACTTAATTGTTTTATGCTTGATTGTCTTATACTTGATTGCATTATACTTGATTGCATTATACTTGATTGCGTTATACCTAAACTTGTAAGTCTCCTTGTGATAACACATGCATTGGGTTTCGGAGATGAAGTAAAACCAATGCTATTACCTTCCTTGTGAGCATCATAAAGTCTCCTTGGATAACACATGCATTGGGTTTCGGAGATGAAGTAGAACCAATGCTATTACCTTCCTTGTGAGCAGCATACCCAAGTGAGGTCTTCGGAGATGAAGTAGAGACTCATGACTAATTGCTTAATTGTTGTGATGAACTTATACATGTCTTAATCATACTATATATTTTAGCAGTGGGTTGTGAACACACAGGTTGCAAGTGTTGTTATGGGCGGGACTTGCAACTGAGTGGATTCACAATGCCTTTGCTGTGTGAACATTCTTTAAAGACTTTTCAATTGTTTTAAGACAAACTCTATGAACTCACCAACCATTGTGTTGACACTTTAGCATGTTTATCTCAAGTTAGTAAGGCGATAGATAGTGCGTGGAACATAGAGTCAAGCTGCATATTCTGAAGACTTACGCTTTTATCATTTATCATTTGAAACATTTTGTATACATTTATGTATCATACTTTGGAATCTCATGTTTGTAACTTTGAATTCATTAATCGAATGGTAACTTTTCAAAACGTCTCATTTAGAGGTCGTTTTCTATAACTTGTACTTTGTATTATGAAGTAGTACCCTAGTGACAGAGTCTTCCGCTGCGGTATTTTGGGGGTGTTACACTTTTTCTATCTACGTAGTCTCCCGCATGATCCGAATCCGCATAGACGATGGTTTCTATGCCGGATCTCTTAGAATACCATAATCCTAAGTGTATAGTGCCTTTAATGTATCGGAAGATACGCTTAACCGCTTCTAGGTGAGAGGTTTTGGGATCCTCTTGAAAACGGGTACAAAGGCAGACACTAAACATGATATCGGGTCTACTTGCTGTCAAGTATAGTAAACTACCTATCATTCCTCTACACTTGGTGTTATCTACGGACTCACCTTCATCATCCTTTGTGAGTTTTACTTCCGTAGACATGGGAGTTTTCATGGGTTTTGAGTCTTCTAGGCCAAATTTCTTAAGCATTTCCTTAATGTACTTAGATTGGTTAAAAAATATTCCATCTTCTAATTGTTTTATTTGTAATCCTAGGAAGAAGTTAAGTTCACCCATCATACTCATCTCAAACTCATCAGGCATGATTTTGTCAAATTCATCACACATGTCTTGACAAGTCGATCCAAATATAATGTCATCAACATATATTTGAACAATGATGAGATTTGGGTCTTTCCTTTTAGTGAAAAGAGTGTTATCTACCATTCCCATGGAATAATTATGTTTAATAAGGAAAGCTTTTAATCGATCATACCAAGCTTTGGGAGCTTGTTTGAGTCCATACAAAGCTTTCTTTAACTTATAAACATAATCAGGTTTTGCGAAGTCAATGAATCCTGGAGGTTGTGCCACATATACCTCCTCATTGATAATACCGTTAAGGAATGCACTTTTCACGTCCATTTGGAATAACTTAAATTCTAGGGCGCATGCATAGGCAAGTAGTATCCTAATAGATTCTAGTCTAGCTACGGGGGCATAAGTTTCGTCATAATCAATTCCTTCTTGTTGATTATAACCTTGGGCAACTAACCTAGCTTTATTCCTAGTGACTACTCCATTTTCATCTAATTTATTCCTATATACCCATTTAGTTCCTATGATGGTCATATTCATTGGATTTGGGACTAATTCCCAAACATCATTTGCCTTAAATTGATTTAATTCTTCTTGCATAGCTATAACCCAACTTTCATCTTTTAAAGCATCATTAATATTCTTAGGTTCTATTGCTGAGAGGAAACAAAAGAAATTATTTTTATCTTGAGCTTGTGACCTAAGGGTTCTTTGGTTAAGATGTCCTATTATATTATCTAGTGGATGTGATCTAGATTCTTTAACATTTACAATTTCATTATTTCCTAAGTTAATGTCTTCATTATCATTTCCTATGGGTTTTGTTTTACTAACCTCAATAGCTTCTTCTTCGACTAAGTCATCATCTTCTAAAGGTAAAGTTTTAGGAGGTGGTGGTGTTTCATCAAATGTTACATTTAGTGATTCTTTTACTTTCATGGAGTGTTTGTTAAGTATTATATATGCTTTACTATTTTGTGAGTATCCTAAAAATATTCCTTCATACGGATTTTGGATCAAACTTAGTGAGGTAATCCTTAGTGTTTAGAATATAACATTTACTTCCAAATACCCTAAAGTAGCTTAAGTTTGGTTTTCTACCTCTTAGTAACTCATAAGGAGTTTTTCCTAGAATTCTCCTATTGATACCCTATTAATAATATATGTTGAAGTATCTACGGCGTGACACTAAAATTTTTGTGGGATGGATTGTTCATTTAACATTGTTCTACTCATTTCTTGTAGTGACCTATTTTTTCTTTCTACTACGCCATTTGATTGAGGAGTACGAGGAGCGGAGAAATTGTGAGATATTCCATTTAAATCACAATATTTTCCGAATTGTACTTCATTGTCAAATTCCGTACCATGGTCCGTCCTAATGGCTACTACTGTGCATCCTAATTTATTTTGAATCATTTTACTAAATATTTCAAATTTTTCAAAGGCTTGGGTCTTGTCACTTAAAAACCTAGTCCACGTGTATCGTGAGTAGTCATCTACTATTACTAAGGTATATTTGTTTCCTCCATAGCTCCGCACAGCGGATGGACGAAAAAGATCCATATGTAATAATTCTAGGCACCTAGTAGTGGATACTATATTCTTAGCTTTGTGACTAGCATGAACTTGTTTTCCAATTTTACATGCATCACAAAAATGCTTGTCATATTTTAGATTAAGCAAATTTCTAACTAGTTCCTTAGAGGCCAAAGATTGTATTTGTTGCATGTTAGCATGTCCTAATCTCCTATGCCACAATGTGGAGTTTTCGTCTAGGGTCGTTAGGCATATCCTATCCTCAGGTTTGTTTCCTAGTTTCATAACATATATGCCTCCTTTCCTAATTCCTCTACCTATAATTTTTCCATTCTTAACTATTTCGCTATCCTCTTCGGTAAAGGTAACTCTACATTTATTATCGCATATTTGTCCTATACTAAGCAAGTTATATGTTAAGTTATCTACATGCTCTACATTTTCAATAGTGATTGAGTCTTGAGAAATCGTACCTTTGCCAATGATTTTTCCACGTAAGTCACTACCGAAAATAACGTTACCTCCATTGTATGCCTTGTATGTAGAAAATAGCTTCTAGTTCCCCGTCATGTGCCTCGAACATCCGCTATCCTTGATCCATTCGTCAGGCTCCAAGTCAATTCCTAAACATATTTCGTCGGTTCCTTTTGCTATAAAACACTTTTCGTCTCTTGGTTTTTCCACTTCTTCTTTGTCACTATCACTCCATGTTCCACTAACAAAGGCGCCTTGTCTTTCATAACCCGGCGGCTTTAGACATTCGCCAATGAGATGATTTGGACTTCCACATCTAAAGCACTTTCTTTTCCCGTAGTTATCACTTCTATTTCTTTGGAACGGTTTTCCTTCGTCTCATGGTGATCTAGTGAATCTTCCTCGTCTCTTGAAGAATTTCTTGAATTCTCTTACGGCCATTGCATATTCTTCGTCTTCACTCTCGTCACTTGAAACATCATCTTCACTAGGTTCCTTTTTGGCTTTTAGAGCAATGGATTTGGTTTGTTCTTTCTTGACTTTGACCGTTTCCGAATCTCTTCTTATAATTTCTTCATGGACCTTTAAGTTGCCAATAAGTTCATCTAGTGATAACGTCATCAAATTCTTTGATTCTTCAATTGCCGTGACCTAAGCTCGCCATTTCGGATGCAATGCCCTAAGAAATTTCCTAACACAATTTTTACTAGAAAATGTCTCATCAAGTGCTTTTAAACTTGTGATAATAGTGTTAAATTTAGCAAAAGCATTATCAATTGATTCCTCTTCCGGAATCGTAAATTGTTCATATTGTTTTACAAGAAGATTTATTTTGTTGTCTTTAACTTGACTATTACCTTGGTGAGTAATTAGTAAAGAATCCCAAATTTCTTTTGCGGTTTTACACATAAAAATTCTTTCATATTCTTTGCGTGGTAACGCATTATAAATAACCATTTTAGCCTCATTATTTTTTACTAGTTTCTTTTTCAAATCATCATTTTGTTTTTCAAAAGATATAATTTCATCCATTTTAGTTTCAACATTATATTGAATAGGGGGGAAATCACCAAACGTAATGACATGCCAAAGATTAAGATCTTTTGATTTCACATAGATTTCGAATCTATTTTTCCAATATAAAAATCCATCACTTTCAAATAGTGGTGGTCTTTGCATAGATTGCCCTTCTAAATATTTTAAAGATTCCATAGATCGTTACAAGTTTTAAAATACAATATATTTTAAAATCTTGCTAGACGTGGCTCTTGATACCAATTGTGGAAAACTAGAAGGGGGGGGGGGGTTGAATAGTTTTGCGTCTTTTTAATTTGTTAAAAAAAATTGTTTGAAAGTTTTCTTTGTTTTCAAAAGTTTAGATTCGATGCTATATGAAATCAAGTCATGCACAATATGAACAACACTAAATATGTACGATAAAGCAATAATAATGTAAGTAAAGAAATAGATGAGAGTTGGAAAGATCGAACCGCGAGACAAGAGATTTATAGTGGTTCGGCTACAAGGTCACATTCCTTGCCCTACTCCACTCCCCGAGCACCTAACTCGAGAGTTTTCTTCACTATGTCAACAAGCTCCCTTTTGGGGGAGAAAACCTTACACCAAATTACA
The DNA here is from genome assembly GCA_030686995.1 of Artemisia argyi. NCBI lineage: Eukaryota > Viridiplantae > Streptophyta > Magnoliopsida > Asterales > Asteraceae > Artemisia > Artemisia argyi. The sequence continues at coordinate 239,582 of JARVZY010002725.1, read as the reverse complement.
AACCACAACTAAGTCACAACTTATTCACACCTTCTACACAACTACTTCACACCTATTCACTACTTAATCACAACACTACTTCACACCTATATCCTTCACACCAATCTTCTTCACACCTATCTTCTACACACCAATCTTCTTCACATCAAATTTTCTTCACACCAATCTACTTCCTAACTCTTCTTCTTCACAACTAACTACTAACCAATCACACTATATATATACCTAACTAAACTATCTTCTAACAAATATTCACGACTAATCACACAATGAGATAAATACAATGATGATGCTCTAACAACTTAGATGTGGAGATCACAACAAGTTGTAATACTTCTTGTCTTGAGGGATAGAAGTATTCTTCTCTTGCACTTGATAGGATGATGTTTGGATCACTTTGAAACAAAGATTTAAGAATGTATGATCAAAGGATTAAGAGATTGGAAATGGAGATCTAGAACAGAAAGTTTTGGAGTGCAAAAGGTGAGAAAAATTCCAGATTTAAGGTGGTATTTATAGGCAACAAATTCTGAAAGAGGAGCGTGGCCGGTCCCCTTAAATCAAGGCCGGCTCCCTTAAAATTAAGGGGGCCGCCCTTTATAATTAAGGGGGCCGCCCAGCTGTAACGGCCAGATTTTTTTTTCTTAGTGGGAAAAGTTTATTTGGTGAAAAACTAACTGATTTTGGTTAAAAATTTGAATTCATATATTTAGTATGAATAAAACATTTTTCTTTATCACCAAAAGTGTTTTTCAAAAATATATAATATGTTTATATAATTAAATAAACTTTGTAATACTTAATTAAATTTTCCTTTGATCATAAATTGCACTAAACACTTTGTTTATTCATACCTTAAGTGATTTGGATGTAAAGAGAAATGTTAATCACTAAATACTTGTTTATATCACAAGTTTTAGTTCTATGAGTTTATATTTTGTAATAATCAAAACATAGAGATATTGATAATATGTTAATAATGTTTTTAGGCATTATTTATGTCAACAGACATCATGCACCTTTGGAACGTGCCAGGTGCATTACATAAGCCGAAAGGCATACGTCTGTAGGCAAAAGTTCCGTAGGGGCATGTGAAGGTAGTTTTCTCTTGAACCTGTGTATCAATGGGGATTTGGAAGTAACCCGAGAAACCATCGAGGAAACAGTAGTATTCATTCCCCGCTAGTCTTTCGAGCATTTGGTCCATAAAAGGCAGAGGAAAATGGTCTTTACGGGTGGCTTCATTCAACTTACGATAGTGAATGCATACTCGCCAACCCGTGGCCAAACGAGTTGGAATTAACTCGTTTTCCTCGTTTGTGACAACGGTTATGCCACCCTTTTTAGGAACGCAATGAATTGGGCTAACACAAGGACTGTCGGATATAGGGTAAATTAATCCCGCATCAAGAAGTTTTAGAACTTCTTGTTTGATAACTTTATGGATTTTAAGGTTTACCCTCCTCTGACATTGCACTGCTGGCTTAAAGTCATCCTCCATTAAGATTTTGTGTGTACAAAAGTCTGGGCTAATACCCTTAATGTCAGAGAGTTTCCAAGAAATTGCTTGCTTGTTAAGAACCTTTATGAGTGCAGTTTTCTCCTCATCTTTCAAGTCTTTAGCAATAATGACGGGTAATTTATCATCACCCTCCAAAAATGCGTACTCAAGATGAGGAGGCAAGTCCTTGAGCTCGACCTCGGGAAATTCTTCAGATTTTTCAATAGACTTAATTTCCGCTTTATGAAGTTCTTTTGGAGACGGAGAGGGTGAAGGATCGTCATTTAACAATCTTTCAAGAAGAAGAATATCCCCCGTCCGGGTCAAGATAGTTTTCATCAATCTCATTTGAGATTGAGCTATCTTGAGCAAGAAAAGCCTCGACCTCTTCCAAAAGGAAGTCACTCCCCTCAAACGGAGTGAGACAAGGGGAAGAGTCGGATATGATAGGCTCAGAAGAAAGAGTGGTACTGCCACTTGATGAGAAACCGAGGACCTCTTGAGAATACTCCTCTGACGCAACTTCGATGATGTCGATTCGGTTTACCATTTCAGAGTCATAGTTGGAGGAGTATCTTTATGTTTGATCAAGACTGAATGTGACGGCTTCATTACCAACACGCAAAGTGATTTCTTCTTCGAAAACATCGATTAAAGCACAACCCGTTCTTAAGAATCCCCTCCCGAGAATGAGAGGAACTCTTGGGTCAGCATCGAAATCAACAATCACGAAATCTGCCAGAAAATGGAACTTTCCTGCTTTCACAAAGATATCTTCGGCAATGCCGAGGGGACGGGATATAGTACGGTCTGCAAGCTCGAGAGTCATGCAGGTAGGAGTGAGCTCAGGAAGAGAGAGTTTCTTCCAGACTGAGTGAGGCATAAGGTTGATACTTGCACCAAGATCGGCCAAGGCAAAGCATTCAACCATCCCCGAGAAAATGCAAGGAATGAGAAATTTCCCGGGATCTCCAAGCTTTTCGGGAAGCTTTTTCAAGAGTACTGCTGAGCAGTGCTCATTCAGTGGAGTTTTAGCCATCTCACAGAGTTTTTCCTTGTTACTTAACAAAATTTTGATTGTTGATGCAAATTTAGGCATCAGAAGAAGAGCATCCGCGAAGCTGATATCGAAATGTAATTCTTGGAAAATTTGGTAGAATTTTTCTATCTGATGATTAGCTTTTTTGCGGTTCTTTTGATCATTCAAACGTGAAGGATATGGAATTGAAGTCTTGGGATTGTTCTTTGGAATTTCATTAGGAATTTCCGGAGGATCAAATACAAATTTTGACTTGAGAATCGGGACCGGGACAACTTGAGGGTGGACATTGTTGGTACCTCCGTTATTAGTAGGAAGTACCGTGTCCGTGGTAACCTCAGGTTCACGTTCCGCTACCTTGGTAGGAGGAGAAGAAGAGGTAGAGGGAGCCGTGGGTCCATTGTATGATGTTCCACTTCCGGTAGTGATCGCCTTAACATTGCCCCTCGGGTTAGCGATCGTGTTGCTCGGTAGTGTACCTGAGCCCGAGGGTCGATCATTTAAAGACTAATGAAGTTCAGAGATCTTGCAGACCAATAACTGATTTGTTTCCTCTTGTTCTTTTATGAATTGTTTTAAAACTTCATCGGAGGAAGGCTGGGGTTGAACAACGTTTTGATTTTGGTTAGGAAAATTTTGAACACGGTTGTTTTGAAAATTTCCTTGGTTTTGGTTGTTGTTACCCTGAAAATTGTTTCTTTGATTGAAATTACCCTGATTGTAATTCCCTTGACCTTGGTTTCTTTGAAAATTTCCTTGAAAACCTTGATTTTGATTGCCATTTTGAAAATTATTTTGATTAAAATGACCTTGATTTTGGTTCGTGTTTTGGAAATTTGGGTTTTGACCTTGGTTAAAATCTCCTCGATTCTGATTTTTATTCTAGTTACGGTTTTGATTTTGATTAAAACCGGGAGGTCCGAGAAATTGTTGGAACGATAGCTTAAGAGATTACGGTCCCCTTGTGGTTGGTAAGAATTACCCCCCAAGTTGTAGGAACCTTGAGTAGCATAAACGGTCTCTTGAGGATAACCAGCAGTAGCTGGACACTCAGAATACATATGTGGGCCTCCACAAGTTTCACAACTTCGGGCTACGGCTTTCACTTGTTGATTTTGGAGGGTATGATTCATCCTCAACATAGCCGTAGCAAAGTCGTCCATCTTTTTAGTGAGCACCGCGATATCAGGAGATGATGATGATGAAGGAATGACTGATTTACATGACTCATCCCTCTCCGCAGAGGAATCCCAAAAGTTATGGTGGGCAATCATGTTCTCAATTAGATCATAGCACTCTTCAGGACGCCTTTTCATGAAGGTCCGGCCAGCAGCAGCATTGAGAATGTCTCAGTGCCTTAATGTTAGACCATTATAGAAGGTATCTATGATGGTAACTTGTAACATATTGTGGTTAGGGCACTGATTAATTGCGAGCTTATAACGTTCCCAAGCCTTGAATAGAGACTCATCGGGATGCTGCCGGCAGTTGCTGATATCATTTCGTAACTTGGTAACCATGGAAGGTGGAAAATATTTGGCTAAAAACATGGTTACCATTTCATCAAAGGTACGAATAGAATTCTTGGGGAGTCGGTCAAACCATGCAGTGGCATGACGGGTGAGAGAATAGGGGAAGAGATACAGATGGAGGGCATCATCGGTGACACCGTGTTGTTTCATGCTTTGGGTGACGGTAAGGTATTTGTCAAGATGCTTGTTAGCATCGTCACCCGGTAATCCGTGAAATTGACATGAATTCTGGACTTGTTGGATCATGTGGTGCTTGAGGCCAAAGTCCGTAGCCTCAATAGTGAATGGTGCAATAGGTCCGCCCCTCCCTTGCATGGTAGGCTGACACAACTCCTCCATCGTTCGGAGATCGGGAGCTGGCTCATCCTTGGAAGGGTCAGGAGGTGGTGGTGGCCCGTCGTCCATTTCTGTTTTTGGTTCTTCAATAACAGTACGTAGCTCGGGTACGTTTTTCTGATTTTTATGCTTTGTTTGTGAACGAGTGCGCATGCACTAAAAACAATTTTTAAAACAATTTTGAGGCAAAACAACAGGGAACTTAAACCAATAATCACAAGTGAATGGCTTCTTTGAAAAAGGTACACCACTCACAGGGATACTATGGAAAGTTTTAATCTTATGTTTGGGAACTTATTATGTTCACACCCCCAGTTGGTAGGTGTTCTGCCTTGGTTTGCGGTGGTAAGATTTTATGTATTTCTTATTAACAGAAAAATTGTTTTTTAGCTTTTTGGGTGTGTGTGCAAAAAACTTTGGGAAATATTTTTGGTATCGATTCGTTAACCGAAATCGACCTCTTTAAAATTACTCGTAGGGTGGCGGGAGAGAAGAATGGATCTCTCTTCAGTTCGCAATTTAATGTCAGAACTTCCGTATTCCACCTGTGTAGGTTGTAATCTTAAAGAAACCGAAGTAATTTAACTTCACGATTGTTTTGTTGTTTTTGATTTTTTTGGTGTTGTTAACACTTTAGGAAAAGTGTTAATGAACCTTTTTTGATATGATTGAGATTTTTACAAAATTTTTTTACAAAAGTGGTGAAATTTGTACAGGGAGGGTTTTGAAAACCACTAAACTTAAAACGTATTTAAAACACGCAACAACCTCCCCGGCAACGGTGCCAAATTTTGATTGAGCCTAAACGGTCAGATAAATTGACCAAGTGATTTGGTCAACAAAGTCAAACTGCCTAGAGTCAATGCTCCGTGGATAGTATAGTGTTTCCCCGGGTCGTTATGTTCCGACGAGATTGCAATGGTGCTTGAAAACGTTTTTGAGAATGAGTGGCACCGAGGGCAGTAACCAAAGATGATTGGGAATTGATTATGCTACTGATTACTTGGTATTTGAACAATGGAAACAGTATTAACAATAACAGATATACAGATATAATACACGTATGCAAATTGGAAACCAGAAATAATTGCAGACTGAAGAAAAGGTGAATTTTAAACAATTTAAAACTACAGGGGGTGCAAATGAAAATTTTACAAACTTAACTTTAAAAGAAAATGAAATTAAAAAGAAAATTATTTTTTTTGAATTTTTTATTATTTAATATTAATTATTTAAATAAAACTATTTAACTATTTAATTAAAACTAATTAACTTAAAAACTTAATGATACAAATTTAAACTAGAAAATTGTAAAATTAATTTCTAAAACTCTAAAATGACTTAAAATAAATTTAAAAATTAGAAATATGTATTTTTGAGGTTTTTTTTATTAATATTAATTAAACTATTTAAACTAATTTAAATTACTAATAATACTAAAAATGACTTAGAAAATTAAAGAAAAATTTATAAATCTAATTAACCATCTCAGGAATCCTAAAAAATTATCAAAATTTTCTAAAAATTATATTTAGACTATTTTACTAATTATTTACTTAGTTATTAATTAATATCTACTTTAACAAAATTAATTAAGAAAATTAGAAAATGAACAGTAGAGTTTACGAAACTATTTTCTAAAAATCCTAAATGATTTATAAAACCTAGGAAAAATATAAAAACCTACTGTTATTAATTAAAAATTGATGAAACTATTTAATTACTAATATTACAATTATTTAATTAAACTAATTTTAATTCTAATAATTACTAAATGAAAAGAGAAAAATCTAAGAAAATTACTGAAAATACTTTTAAGGTAAAAGAAAATTTAGAAAAATTTAAAAATGATGACAAGCTTATTAATAAGCTGAAAAGAAAAATTAAAAATATAAATTCTATTAAATAGAAGCTATCACTATTTTTAAATTTGGTTTTTTTTGGTTTTTCTTATTGGCAGATGACTATAAGCTTAAAATAAGTAACTTTTGTGAAAACACTTTTGAAATAGCTTATTAATAAGCTATGTGCACCCCCTTGTGCTTAACAGTTGACTTATAAGCTTATTAGGACTTTGTGATTATTGAAAAAGCTGTGAAATGAACAACTAAGCATAAGCAGATGATCAACAACTTGAAATAAGACAAATGGGAACAAATAAGCACTCTGGATAAGCTGTGGTAAGCAACTAAGCACTTAACAAAACAATAGGCCAAAACAGGCCAAACACATGAACTTAGGACCTCTGTGGGGTCCACAGAAGTCAAGGGTGGTCCAAACCGAACTTTGACCTTTCAAGTGGACCTCGTCAACTTTCAAATAAGCCAATAAGCTGGGCTTATTACTTATTTTTGAGCACCGGGTGGTGCTTGGAACTTGTGGTCAAACACTGAGTACCCAGTGTACTCAGTGATAATGGACAAAGTTTAAACTGCTTGCAGCCCTACCAAATAAGCCGAAATTAAGCAATTAAGCTCAGAACCTTAAAGCTGGGCTTATGGGGTTTCTAAAAAGCTAAAAAGCTAAGGGTCGGGCCCACTAATGAATCAGCTATGGTCTATTGAAGTTGGGTCACTTATACTGATGACTCAATATAGGTTTGTGAAATCAGCAAACTTGAAGACCAAAATAAGCTATGCTATAGTGAACTGAGATCCAATTTTATGATTAATCCTAAAAGCACTACTGATGAGTTTTTCAAAAAGCTAATCAAGATCTAAGGTTTTGGTTTGCACCCTGGAGGGGGGTTTGAAATTTGACCAAAAACACAAGTACCCTGGTGCAGGGCAGTACCTTGCCCTGCATGTCTAAATAAGCTGTTGCACAAGCTTGTATAAAATTCACAAAAATAAGCTGATGGTGGGAACTTGTAGCTTAGGTGACAGATAACAACTTGTGAAAAGCTCAGGGTCTCAATCCTAACACAAAAATCACAATAAATCCCCCAAATTTTGGTTTTCAGACAGTACCTTGCAATTTGACTTTTTGAAATATAAAGCTAAGTTGACTTTTATGAAACTCTACCTAGATTTTATGGCTGATTAAGGTTTAATAAGCTATATTAAAGTCTAAAATAAGCTACACCACTCACTTGTGAATGGAAATGGGGCATAAGCCACTCTTTAACCAACATAGAAGGTTAATTAGACCTAATGGTGTGTGATTTTGACTTTTGATGAAACAAGACCAAGTTTTAAATGTTGTTCTGAGTTACTAGACCTTATGGTGACATGTATCAAGCAGCAACAACAACATAAACAACTTGGAACACAGAGTAATAGCTAAATCCAAACACTACTATTATAATGTGAATTCAAAGGAAACTGAGTAAACTAATACAATAACTTAATCTAATGATCAGAAGCTATCTAATAAGCTAAAATAGAACTATATATGCAGTAATTAACTATAGATAAGCAATGATGACAGAGAACTCAGAATTTAAAGGAGATTTCTTACAAAAAGCCTTCCAAGCAATCTTTCATGAACCAAGGACCACAGAACCAACCTATAGAATCCCCACAGATTCACTAACCCACAGCCATCCAAGATTTACTGTGCTCCAGCTTTCTCCTCCATTAAACCTGTTTTGCTTATTTATTTGACTTTTGTTGACTTTTCTTGTATTTTGATTTTCTTATAACTAAACTAATTTTTAAGGTTACTAATAGCTTATATAAGCTATCTAGGAGCTTATGTGATCCTAGGAGTCCATAGCATTACACAGAAATAGTAAATAAGCTTAGTAATAATTTTGAAATAAAAGAGAAATTGCAATAACTGAGATTGAGATTAAAACTTGAACTTGATTACTGAAAAAGTTGAGATTACACTTAAACACACTAGTACAATGCTTATAAACTTGAAATTTGACTAAGAATTAAAGTTACAAACTAAACGAGACTAATTTTACACTAAATGACTACTACTTGCTCCATTGTGCTTCTCTTCTATTTATAGCCTTCAATTAGGGTTTGTAAACCCTCTCTGATCATTTCCCATCTCTTTCCTAAGCCGTTGGATTACTGAGATGCTCCCAGAGCTCGCCACGTGTTTTGGCGGGAAAATTGGTTTTGATACCAATTGGGGATTGTGGAGTGTGGGGGTGGGTTTGCATTAATTGTGGATGTTTTGTAGTGTTTAGAGATGGTGGATGGGGCGGTGGAAGCAAGTGGTGGTGAGGTGATGGGGGTTGATGTGATCTGTAAGTGGAGGGGTGAGTGTGAGAGGGAAAGGAGAGTGGTCAACTATGATTTGACCGTTCATTATTTAGAACGGTTTAAAAGGATGGTGGGCTTAGGGATTGGGCTTGGGGAAAGGGAGTGGGCTGGGTGTTGTTTGGTGTTGGATTGGTTTTGGTGTTGGGGCTTTATATAATAAAAAGGGTCCGTTTGGTTTAGTAAATATCACAAGGACCAATTTTGTATTTTTCTGATTGTTGAGGGGCTAAATTTGTGACCTTCCCATAGTTCTCAAAAGGATGAAACTTGCCAAGTATGAATAACCGAAGGATCATTTTTGCATTTTTCCAATTCCAAGGGTATTTTCTGCCAATCTTACAAAATTCAGGGACCAAACATGTACTTTCACCAATCTTTCCATCCAAGAATCATTTTTTGTCATAGAAGAGTATTACAAGGACCAAAATTCATTTTCTCAAAGTTTTACTATCCCAGGGACCATTTTTGTCAATTTTGCAAAGTTGAGGGACTAAACTTGTAATTTTGTGAAACTTTACACCAAAGGATTAATTATGTAATTTGTCATTCAAAAATGACCTTTGGTGACTTTTTCATGTTTTTAGAATAACCAGGGACTAGTTTTGACAACTTTTGAAAGATGAGGGACTGAAACTGCCAATTATGCAAATTTTGTTCATTTTTCATTTGTTTTTGATTATTTTGCATCTGAAACGTATAAAACACATTCCTGGGATATTTTACGTATTATGATGCATTTTTTAGTGTTTTTAGATGTTTTGGCAACTCAGAATAGGTAAAAATGATGAGTATTTACACACTCATCACATACCATCAAGAATCATATTTGAAAAATTAAAAGGTTTATTGGTAGCTAGTCCCACTAATGCTGAAGCTATGTATTGACCAAAATGATCCCAAGCAGTACTCTTAGGACTCAGGCAATGAAGTAAAACATGAACAAGGTACTCCAATGAGGGCTAAACAAAGGTTTCTGAAAAGTAAGTTTAGTAAGAGCACCTTCATACCCTATGTCTCTAAGTGTGTCCCAAAGTACTTGTCTATCAAAAAGAACAGTACCTTCTTCATCATTAAACAGTAAGTCCTCTTTGATTGTAGCCTCATAGCTTGAATAAAGGCTTCATCTTCCTCCAATCCAGATGTAGCAGTGGCCTAGAATTCTTGAAGCCATGGTTTAATGATATCAGGATTGACCAAAAGAGCATAGTTAATTGAAGACACAGTGAGGAAATCAATTATAACATGAAAATCAACATTCAACTACGTCTTCCTCCAATCATGTTGTGCTTGTTGACAGTGGGACGATTAGCCATTGATTGATTTTGGAAGAAATATGTGCGTCAGTGATTGATTTGTTTGAAGTTTGAATATTTGGAAAGGAATAACGATGAGAGTAAAAATAGATGGAAGAGATAATCACAAAGATGGATAATATACAATAAATCGCGGCCCAATAAATGCATTTACCGTTATATTTCGCATTTATCTCTTCCGTAAATTAGTTATCCCTTATTTTTGACCGTTGGAACAGTACCCAGACAAAATAGTACATTCCACTAAGTAATAGGCAGTACTTTCAAACCAATACTAAGCAGTACTTTGCCCAAAAGTACTTTCCACCCTTTTGGACTAAAGTATGTTGCCTCCCCTCAAACAAAGAATTTGTACTTATGCCTCCCCTCAAATATAGCTTAATAATTAATCATACCAATATTCACCACTAAATGGTTGAATCTTGAAACATCAAATCCTTTTGTGAGTAAGTCAGCTACATTATCATTTGTGTGGACTTTAACCACATTAATAAGCCTGTGCTCATAGCAATCTCTAATAAAATGATGCCTAATCTGAATGTGTTGGAATGATAAACAAGATTCTTCACAATACAAATTGTACTCTCATTGTCAATTTTGATAGGAGTATTCTTGAAATTGAATCCATAATCCAATAGTTGATTTTGCAACCAAAGTACTTGTCCATAACAACTTGCAGCTGCAACATATTCTGCTTTAGTAGACTAATCTCCTTGTTTCTGCAATTGTTTGTATCTTACAATGCCATGAGACTAATCTCCTTCCAAGATATTGAAATCCTCTAGTGGTTGATCTTCTATCATAATTGTCCCCTGCATAATCACTATCTGAAAAAGCTTCCAAGTGAAAAGGTGAATCCTTAGGATACCACAACCCTAACTTAGGTTGATGCTTGAGATACCTAAAAATCTTCTTGACTGCATTCATATGTGAAACTTTGGGTGAGACCTGGTATCTTGCACATAAGCATACAACAAAAGTGTCTAGATGCAGTTAAGTACATAAGACAACCAATCGTAGATCTGTAAAGCTTAACATCCACAACATCTCCATCTTCATCCTTTCCTAATGCTTTGTTGGCATCAATAGGTGTGGAGGCTGGCTTGACAGTGGTGAAGTTAAAAGTTTTAAGAATGTCTGTAACATACTTATATTGACTAATGAAAATTACACTACTAGATTGTTTAACTTGAAGCCCTAAGAAGAAAGTTAATCCACCCATGGAACTCATCTAGAATTCTTGTTGCATGAGCTCTTCAAATTCTTTCACCATTGACTGTTTTGTGGCTCCAAAATGATGTCATCCACATAAACTTGAACAAGCATAATATCCTTCTTGTCTCTTTTGATAAACAAAGTCTTATCAATTGCACCTCTCCTATAACCATGTTGCAATAGAAAAGTGGAGAGTCTGTCATACCAACCTCTAGGAGCTTGATGTAGACTATACAGAGCCTTAATAACTTTATAGACTTTGTTTGGATGTACATGATCTTCAAAACCAGGAGGTTGTTTAACATAGACTTCCTCTGTAATTGTGCAATAAAGAAAGGCACTTTTGACATCCATTTGGTAAAAAGGAAAGCCCATATATGATGCAAAATCCAGAAACAACCTTATAGCTTCTATCCTTGCCACATCAGCAAATACTTCATCATAGTGCACTCCTTATTCTTGTCTGTATCCTTGTGCAACCAATATTGCTTTGTTCTTAATGACATTCCCTCTTTTCATCTCTCTTGAACCTGAAAACCCATTTTGTACCAATTAATCTCTTTCCATCTGGCAAATCACATAATACCAAAACCTCTTGAAGTTTGAATTGTAAAAGTTCTTCTTGCATGGCTTCAACCCAACTCTTTTCAGCCAATGCTTGAGATACCTTCTTAGGTTCTACTTGAGATAGAAAGCAAGCAAATAGGCACAATTGTTGATCCTTATGATTTACCCTGTTTTGTTTATAGACAATGCTAAGTAAAGCATTGTGTTGGTTAGAGAGATTTTTAGCTTTTGTCCTTGTGAGCACTCCTGAAGTGGAAGGTCCAATGATTTTGCTAGTAGGATGATCTTTATGAATTCTTAATGTAGGAGTTGGTGGAACTGCAAGATCATCCTATAAATTTGTGAGATCAGGATCTTTATTGGAATTTGAGAAAATGCCTTCCTTAGGAAGCTCAACATCAATTTCTTGTAAATCAGGCATGGTTGGATCATTTAAATCATCAGTGTTGATCCAATTTGATGTATCTAAGACATTGGAAGTACTGTCAACTAGGTCAGTAGTACTTTGATGCAAAGTACTACCATAGTTACCTGTGACTTTAGCCTTTTTCTTTTCTGCTTAATAAGCTCTCCTTTGATCATCTTCATAGGATTTTGCAATGGTTTCTTGAAACAACATCCTATTAAGTTCATCTTGAATAGCTTGATCTTCATCAGAAACTATGATAGTTGGTTGAACAGTACTTTGAGGATAACCAGTACTTTGTGGTTCATCGGTACTTTTCCTCTTTGGTTCTCCATCAGGAACATCATCAGATCTAATATTGACTCCATGAACAATGTACTGTAAATCTTCTTCATTATGAACAACTTGATTTTCTTCTCTAACAGGCACATAGTTCATAGAAGAAGCCAAGATATCAAGATCAAACATCCAATCAGGACCTTTGCCTTTTTTACTGTCTTGATCTTCAAGAAACTCAACATGAAGACATTCTTGAACCTTTTTGGTAACCGTGTTGTACACTCTAAATCCTTTGCTATTGGTACAGTAACCCAATAGATATCCTTCATCTTACTTACCATCAAATTTGCCCAATGAATCAACAATATTTAGAATAGTCAGAGGATAGCCAAAAGGTTTCATAAATTTAATATTTGGTTTTTTTTTTTTTTTTTTTTTTTTGGGTAAAAGGGTTCCACCCTGGTAAATATTACTCAAAAAAACGTTGAAGTACAATGGATGAGAGTGAATCTCTCATCGGAGTCCCTAAGGACACTACCACTACCACTATATAAGAATGACAGGCCATTCTTATAACAAACAGATCTAAATTACAACTAACCATGACTAGCAATAAAATTACAACACATTACAACTCAAATAAACATTAAAGTCTTCTTTGAGTCATCTTAGTCATCCTAGCGATCCAGATCTTAAACATGCGAACTTCCAGCTTCAACCAATTGCATCTGCTATTAGTATTATGCAAAAAGCATAATCTAATAACCTAATAAGAGTGACTTCCGTAGCAAATCAAACTTGGAGCATAACCATGGTCTAAACGACCCAACCTTCCAGCATATCCGAACTTGAACTAATCTTCCAAAAAATATGATTGAAACACATGAAGACAACTACCAATGATCAAGTAATATGCAGCAACAATGGTGGAACTTGATAAGCCATCATGAGCAACAACAATAATAAAACATGAATAAGCACCTAAACCAAGTTTCCCCGCCTTCCAAGAATAGTACAAACTTCCAGCTTCAACCAATTGCATCTTCTATTAGTATTATGCAAACGCATAATCTAATAACCTAATAATAGTGACTTACGTAGCAAAACGAACTTGAAGCATAACCATGGTCTAAACGACCCAACCTCCAGCATATCCAAACTTGAACCAATCTTCCATCAAATAAGAATGAAAAACACATGAAGACAATGACCAAGGATCAAGTCATAAGCACCAACCTTCTCCTTACTCATGGATCGTCAAAATTGATTTCAGTTCACAAAGAGTAGGAAAACAACCACAATCAAGACCCCAAGAAGAATAAGAGTGCAACTGATCCGTGATTGTGTACATGGGGTTTTGAACAAGAGTCCCCAAAAACTTAACTTCCATTAGTGACACCACAATAATCAAGCACCAATGCCACCAACAAGGAACCCTATCATACAAACAGCAGCCATGATCGAACACCACCTCACATCAGTCCCAAAAGCAAATAGAACTGATTACAATAAGCATAATCAATGATAAACAAGGTTTCGATAAGCAATAGTAGGGGTACATTCCTAACAATCAGAAAAGTAAGGTTTTACAAACCCTAACTCTCGTAAACATCATGAGTAAATATCATGAATTAACATCTCCCATAACCCACAACCAATAAGAACACAACCAGAACCATGAATAAGCAATCCCTACAATTAGGGTTTCGTCCCACTCAGATCCAATAAACTAATCCAAAACAAGATTGAATAATACATTGAAGCACCAAACAACACCCAACCAGCGATCAAAGATATAGCAATAAAGTATCATCCACAAAACCGAAAAATATAGCAATAGAGTGAGTCGGTTTGAAACAAACCCAAAAAACGATTTAGGGTTTACCAGAAAATCATAAAGATCGATACCAAAGTCGGTTTAATCCCTAAGAACGACTTCACCAGATCTAACTCTTGCGGTTAATCCCTTAAATTCAATAGATCTGATAAAGAATAGAAACGATTTAGGTTATATAGGGATAAACAAAAAATGATTTCAAAACCCTAACTAAAGCAATGATTTATACAGATCGTTATCTTGAATAAGAACAGATTAGGGTTTCGAATGGAGCAATTTATATGATAGAATAAAGATAAAACCGACTCCCCACCCCTAACAAATCAGATCTACACGTTAGTTCAGTTAATCCTGTGAAAGATTAAAGAAGAAAAACGTATTAGATGGACAGAATTAGGCCGGAATTGTTAGGGAGGGGAGGCAGAAACATCGCCCCTAGGGGAGAGCAATTAGGGTTTTATTTTATTTTGATAAACACAATATTTGGTTTCTTTCCCATAAGCAACTCATAAGTAGTCCCTAAAGGCTAAGTTTATGAGGGAAATTTGTCCCTTACATGATAAGAGCAGTTGTCCCTAAAGACTAACTTGTTGAAGTTTCTTTCTCTAGGCGATTTCTTTTCCCCTTGGCTGCAAATCGATTATCACCTTTTATCCTTAATCTTGTACTTGTTCATTGATTTGATTAAGTTATCTTAATCATTATTAGTGTCTTAATTACGTGATTCTGGTTTTGGTGTTATTTTTTCAAGGGATTAGATAATCGTCTATTTGGAAACCCTAATTCACAAATCGAATTTTCAGCCTCATTATCCCTTCTCCCTATTAATTTGGTGCGATCTTCATGATTCTAGGGTTAAGCATCTTTGATTAGCCCTATTTAATTGGAATCGTTGCTTGATTCATCTTCATAGGGATAATTGGTTTGTTGTTTACGATTAGGGTTTATTCCATCTGATTTCTCTATAAGTCGATCCTTATCTTCTTACACTCTATATAGTCGGTTCTATTGGATCTACTATCCCTATATAAGGTCGATTTATCACTTGAATTGTTTATTGAAGTCGATTGCTGGGTATTCTTTATTTTCGATTTGATTGAAAGAATTTAAAACCTAATCGGTTTTAGGTTTTTTTCCATCTGATTGGATTGGGTTTATTTCTGGTCGACTTTTATTTTGTTTTAGAGGATTTGGTGCTGCTATTTCTTGGTTCGACTTGTTGCTGCTGCTACGCTTGGTTCTTTTCCAATTGAGTCCTTTTTAGGGTTTCAATTCTTGTTATTGGCGTATCATACAGGATTTGGGTTAAATTCAAGTCGATTTTGGTCGACTTTTTTCTGCTTGGTTTGAAGGTACTCTTACTAGGGTTTGGATTTGAAAGTACATCAATTGATTTGGTGTTTTGAGTCATTCGTGGCATAAGTGCTAAGGGTTGTAGCTGTTTGTTCTTAGTGATTCAAGTGGGTTTAAGAGAGTATGGATTCTGGTTCTTTGAATGTTAATGAGCCTTCCAAGGCTAGGGGGTTGGCTAATAGGATTGGAAACATCGATGGCAAGATTCTTAACAATTCTGGTAGGCCATTGAAGTCGTTATTGAAAAGTGCAGGTTTGGAAGGGAAAACGGGGAGTTTTGTGCTACCAAAAGATCATGGTCACATTGTTTCTTCTCCGAAGGCTGCTGTAATACAAGGGGTACGTTTGGTTAGTTCTACGTCTGATATCCTTATGCATACTAATGCTATAGCTTCTGATTCGTTGGGGGATGCATTGGTCGGTACGTCAAAGGATATTAATGAAAGGCTAGCTGATGGGGATAAGATTGGAGGTTCTTGTGGGCCTAATGTAACTAGTGATTCACATTCTGGTGGAGTTGATGAAGCTACAAGGTCGGGTTCAAGAGTGGTTATTCCTTTGGCTGTTGTGGATGACATGTGTACTAAACTTACTAATTCATTATACGGTTATTTCATCGGTCAAAGAATTGCATTTCCTATTGTGGAAGATTATGTCAAGCACGCTTGGGGTAGGTTCGGCTTTGAACATGTTATATTGCGGAATGGTTTCTTCATTTTCAAGTTCTCGTCACTCGAAGGTATGAATAAAGTTCTTTCTGGTGGTCCTTGGTTTATTAGATCAATGCCTTTATTCTTGCATATTTGGGTGCCTAATATGAGGCTTGAGAAGGAGAAGATTACTAAGGTACCGGTTTGGGTACGCATCCATGATATACCATCCGTCGTATACTCCAAAGCTGGTATAAGTTTGATTGCAAAACAGTTGGGCCGGATCATTCGGTTTGATGCGGGTACTAATGATATGTGTAAGAACCCTTGGGGACGTTATTCATATGCTCGGGTACTCATTGAGTTATCGGCTGATTTAGATGTTTTGGAATCAATTGAGGTTGAAATTCCTTTACCTAAGGGTAAGGGTCATTACATGGAAGTTCTTGAAGTTGAGTATGAATGGTGGCCATCTTGGTGTTCTAAGTGTGTTTGTTTCAATCATAATGATAATGTATGTCCTCTTAGGCGTAAGCGGGTTACTAAGGATTCGACTCAACAAGATAGTGAGGTAAAGGGTAAGGTTCACGCTACAAAGGCTGGTCATACTTATGATATGGGTAAGAAAGGGGTTACGGGGGTTTCTACGAAGCCAAATCTTATATACCAACCTGTTTCTAAACCGGCTACCAAGAAGAAGAATCGGAGAGTACAACATAAGGAGGGGGCTGTTCTTAAGTCTTCTAATGTTGATTCTACTTCGAGTGGTACATCTAATGATGCTTTGAAGTGTGATTTAGGGGCTGCTGCAGTTGTGGAGGGTGGACGTTCACAAATTCAGCAACCGGTATATGTGGATACAGATGGTTTACGGGAACATGGTTCCCATAATGATGGTGCTTCTACTAGTGTGGCCTATTCTGAATTTCATTCGTCTAGCTCGTTTACTACACCTGATGTAGTACAGAGTCCTATTAAAAAGGCTACATTTGCTGAAGAAGTTGTAGTTGAAGTCTATGAGAACTATGATGATATTGCATATTATTCCAAATCCAAGAACGGTTCTCCAAGAGATTTCAAGGTGCAAGGACGCAAGAAGAAATAGTTGTCTCATCTCTATGATTTTTGTGTTTTTTGCTTTTTAGTTGCTTTGTTTAGCATGTTGGTTTGGTTAGATGCACATGTTGTGCATGTTATTTTACTGTTTAGCAGTTGTGTTTATCAAGCGCCTGTGCTTGAGGTTAATGTGGTATTTCAGCCACATTCCATTGTACTTCAACGTTTTTTGGATAATATATTTACCAGGTCGTTGACCTTTTACCCAAAAAAAAAAAAAAAAAAAAAAAAACTCATAAGGTGTCTTTATATAAGGTTTAGTGACAGATACTCTATTTAACACATAGCAAGCAGCACTTACAGCTTCAGCCCAAAACTGAATAGGTAATTGGGAATCTGCAAGCATGGTTCTTGCTGCTTCTATCAATGTTTTATTCTTCCTTTCTGCAACACCATTCTGCTATGAGGTTCTAGCAATGCTTAACTCCCTCTTTATTCCTTTCTTAGCACAAAACTCATCCATAAGCTGATTCTTGAATTCAGTCCCATTATCACATCTAATGGATCTTACTTTGAATCTCAACTAATTTTCAAGGGCTATTATAAGATCATGAATAGCATCAAAGGTTTCATCTTTAAATCCGAAGAAAAAGACTCAACTAAATCTGCTACAATCATCTATTATAACTAAGCAGTATTTCTTCTTGTTTAAGCTAGCCACAGAAACAGGTCCAAACAGATCCATGTGCAACAACACCAAAGGTTCTCTAATGGTTCTTTCTTCAATCTTCTTGCATAAAGCTTTGTGTTGTTTACCCTTCTTGCAGGCCAAGCATGAATGATCAGTCTTGTATGTTTTAGAAGGTAAACCTCTAACTAAATTTCCTTTGACCAACTTGATGATATTCTTGAAATTCACATGTCCTAATCCTCTATGCCAAAGATGTGCTTCTTCCATTGTTGCCCTTGCTACCAAACATGTCGCTCTTTCAGTAGGATTGATATTCTTCAAATCTAAGTGATTGACCTGAAACAGTCAGATAATATTGACCAAGGAAATTGGTCAACAAAGTCAAACCACCTAGGGTCAATGCTTCGTGGATAGTATAGAGTTTCCCCGGGTCGTTATGTCCCGACGAGATTGAAATGGTGTTTGTAAACGTTTAAGGGAATGAGTGGCACTAAGGACAGTAACCAAAAAAGATTTGGAATTTATTATTCTACTGATTACTTGGTATTTGAATAACCGAAACAGTATTAACAATTACAGAAACACAGATATGATTACACGTACACAAATTAGAAATCAGAATTGATTACAGACAGAAGAAAAGGTGAGTTTTAAACAATTTACAACTACAGGGGGTGCAAATGAAAATTTTACAAAATTAATTATTAAAAGAAAATTAAATTAAAAAGAAAAATATTTTTTTAATTATTTTATTATTCAAGATTAATTATTTAAATAAAAACTATTTAATTATTTAATTAAAACTATTTAATACAAATTCAAACTAGAAAATTGCAAAATTAATTTTTAAAATTCTAAAATGACATAAAATAAATTTAGAAACTAAAATTACCTATTTTTGTCTTTTTGTGGATTTTAAATTAATGGAATACTAATTATATTAATTAAACTAATTAAACTAATTTAAATTACTAGAAATGGCAAAATAACTTAGTAAATTCTGAGAAAATTTATAAAACTAATTAACCATCTCAGGAATCCTAAAAAATTATAAAAAATTTATAAAAATTATTTTTAGACTATTTTACTAATTATTTGCTTATTTATTAGTTAATATCAAATTTAACTAGATTAATTAAGAAAATTATAAAATGAACAGTAGTAATTAGGAAACTATTTTCTAAAAATATCTTATGATTTACAAAACCTAGGAAAAATATAAAAAGGTACTGTTGTTAATTAAAAATTAATAAAACTATTTAATTACTAATATTACTTAATTATTAATTAAACTAATATTAATTCTAATAAATACTAAATTAAAAGAGAAAAATATAAAAAAATTACTGAAAATACTTTAGTATAAAAAAAATTAAGAAAAATATAAAAATGATGAATTGCTTAATAATAAGCTGAAAAGAAAAATTAAATAGATAAATCCTATTAAATAGAAGCTATCACTAATTTTAAAGTTAGTTTTTCTTGATTTTTCTTTTTGACAACTAATTACCTACTGAAAACAAACAACTTTCATGAAAACACTTGTATTTTAGCTTATTAATAAGCTATGTGCACCCCAAAGTGCTTAACAGTTGGAATTTTAACTTATTAGGACTTGTGGTTGTTTGAAAAAGCTGAGTTTAAGCTACCAAATGAACAAATAAGGTAAAATAGATGAACACAAACTAGGAATGAGCAAAATGAATCAAAATAAGCACAGGAATAAGTTGTTGCAACCAATTAAGCACTTAAAGGTGAACTCTGACCCTAAAAGGTGAACTGGTCAACTTTCAAATAAGCCAATAAGCTGGGCTTATTGCTTATTTTTTAGCACTAGGTGAAGCCTTGAAATTGAGCACAAAGTCTGAGTGCTCAGGCTTGAGGTTCTGAGACAGGTCACAAGGAGGGCCAAATAAGCTAGGCTACAATAAGCTGAAGTCTAATTTAAACCTAGGTCTGAAAAGATGGGCTAATAAGCTGGAAAATAAGCCAAGGGGCAGGGTATGGGGTCCAGTAATGAACTAACTATGGTCTTGTGAATGACGGTGATCAATACTGAGTACTCAGCATACTCAGTGAAATAAGCAAACTTTGAGGCACAAATAAGCTATGCTACAGAGAATTGAGATCCAATTTTCTTTTAAAACTTAAAAGATAAGATTAAGAGCTTTCTAAAAAGCTAAAATACAAGCTCTAACAATTTGATTTGCACCCTGGAGGGGGGTTGGAATTTTGACCAAAATCACAAAAGTACCCTGGTGCAAAAAGGGGTCTTGCCCTGCAGGCATAAAGAAGCTGTTGCACAAGCTAGGATAAAAATCACAAAAATAAGCTGATGGTGGGTTTTGAAAGTTAAGTTGACAAACTATGACCTGTGAAAAGCTCAGGGTCCAAATCCAATCACAAAAATCAAAACAATTCTTCCCATTTTTAGTTTTCTAATGCAAGAGTATTTTTGACTTTTTGAAATTATGAACCAAATTGACTTTTATGAACTTAGAACTTGATTTTATGACTGATTATGGTTTAATAAGCTATATTAACGCTAAAATAAGCTACACCACTCACTTGTGAATGGAAATGGGGCATAAGCCACTCTTTAACCAACACAGAGGGTTAATTAGGCCTAGTTCTATGTGATTTTGACTTTTTGATGAACAATGCTTGTGTTTTAAGGTTGCACTGAGCTAATATGACACTGGGTTACTTGTATGAACTAAAAACAATAACAAGCTAAGGTTTGATCACAAAGAAACAGTCAAAATCAAACACTCCCATTAAAGACAGTTTGTAATGAAACTTATGTAAGAAGAAACCCAAGCTTAATCTACTTACTAATAATACCATAATAAGCTATAAGCAAGCAAAATAAGCAATCATAGGACACTGTTACACTATAAAGAGTTGGAATGAGAAATTTAGGCTTACAAATGCCTTCCAAGCTATCTTCCAAGGACCAAGAACCACAGAATCACTTCCTAATGAACCTCCACAGGTTCCCTAATACAGGGCCATCCAAAATCAACCCTGCTCCAGCTTCTTGATCACCATAACCATGATTTTTGATTTTTTTCTTTATTTTTCTTATTTTTTTGTATTTTTTTTCTTTTATAACTAACACTGAGTTTTATGGTTTCTAATAGCTTATATAAGCTATATGAGGAGCTTATATGAGCTTATGTGTCCATATTATCAACTAGAAACAACAACTAAGCCTATTGAGTTTTTTTGAATTGAAATTTTTTTTGCATAAACTGAGATAGGAACTGAAACTTGAATTTGATTATTAGAAAAGGTTAAGATTACACTGCAAAAGCTTAATACAATGCTTAAAAGTTAAATAATACACTAGAATTTGAAAATTTAACTAAACGACATACATAAAAACTAATTAGACTATATCTTCTTCCTTGCTGCTTCATTCCATTTTATAGCTGAGTTTTTGAGCTCCTTGGGTCCCCTTGAGCCTTTCCCACTTCTATCTGAACCATTGGAGCATCACAATTAATCCTGGCCATTTAAATTGATTTTGGCGCCAAATAAAAATAATCCCAATTGGCTGTTTTGCGTGCACAGGGAGGGGAAGCATTAATTATGGCTTGTTTTGTTAGGTGATGGTGGTGGAGATGTGATAGGCAAGTGGGGTGGTATTGCAGGGTGGTTTTAGAGTGGTAAGTAGTATTGTGGTGTGAGAGTGGTGATGGTTGACCGGTATTGACCAGGGTCAAACCTTTGACCCTGCGTTGGTATTAACGGTGTGTTGGAATGGGCTGGGGATTGGGCTTGGATGGGGTTAGGGTGTTGGTTTTTGTTTTGGATTTGGAAATAATAACTTTGGGTCCGTTTGGTTTTATTTGTAGAAATCACAAGGACCAAAGTTGTAAAATGCTGAAAGTTTAGGGATGAGATTTGGGAAGTTTCCAAGGTTATCACAAGGGTGTATCTTGCCAAGTTTAAATAGTTCAAGGACCATACTTCATAATTTCCATTTTTGAACGCCTAAGGACTATTTCTGCCAAACTTTGAAACTTCAGGGACCAAACATGTAATTTCACCAAACTTTTCTCCCAAGGACCATTCCTGCCAAAGATGAGTAGCACAAGGACCAAAATTGATTTTCTCAAAGTTTTTACATCCCGGGGACCATTTTTGTCAATTTTGCAAAGTGTAGGGACTAAACTTGTAATTTTATGAAACTTCACACCAAAGGACTAAATATGTTCATTTGTGATTCAAAAGGACCTTTGGTGAATTTTCTTCCAAAATAAATGCTCAAGGACTAGATTTGACAAGTTTTGAAAGTTGAGGGACTGAAACTGCCAATTATGCAAACTTTGTTCATTTTTCATTTGTTTTTAAACATTTTGCATCTGAAACATATAAAACACAATCCTAGGATATTTTCAGGATTTTGATGCATATTTGAGTGTTTTTAGATTTTTGTCAGTTCATATGAGACAAAAATGATGAGTATTTACACACTCATCAATCCCCCACACTAAAATATTGCTAGTCCCTAGCAATCTTTTATGAAAACTTAATGGATTTGAAGTCTCTTTACCAAAAGCCATTACTTCTGGAGTAGCCAAATATTTCAGTTCAAGAAAGAACTATGGTACACTAATAAACATATGATTTTGAGCAAACCATAAGCTGTCAACAGATTTGATTTGTCTTTATCAAAAGCCGTTTGCTTCTGGACTAGCCAACTCTTCACGATTAAAGATATGGTGAGTTGAATCCCATATAATTTTTGGAAAATTGTCAGCCATCAATGGTTTTGAGTTATCTTTACCGGGAGCCGTTTGCTCTCGGATTAGCCAGACCTTATGTGATTTAGACATGGTGGACTGATTACCATTTGTTGTGTTTAGTGCGAAGCACTTCCACTAAAATTTTTTTTTTGGCTAAAACGGGGGTATTATGGCACTTATAAGGTAAAAATGTGATCAAATTCACCAGAATTTCCCCCCCCCCCCCCCCCCACACACTAGAACTGAATATTGCCCTCAATATTCAAAGTACCGGCTATTATGCCGATATTTTGAAAAAACTTGGATTTGAAAATTTGAAACTTGGGCAAGTGTGGGAATAGCATTTTTTTTTTAGATATTACTTTATATACAACAGCATGGGAACTCCCCCACACTAGTTAGTTAGAAAAGAGAAAGAAGTCAGAGATATGGGTGAAAACCCATGTTTTGCTAATTTTTGTTCACCGAGTCACTAGCTTGACTCGATCCCCGAATTCATTTGTCCATGGGGAAAGTTTGGAGATCCGGGACAACCATGAATGGTATGTCCTCTCCAAAATAGTGTTTCAGACGATGACCATTCACTTTGAAGTTAGGACCGTCAGGTTGAGATAACTCAACAGTCCCATATGGGTATACTTTTGCAATAGTGAATGGTCCAGACCATCGGGTTTTTAATTTGCCCGAGAAGATCTTTAATCTTGAATTGAAAAGAAGGACTCGGTCACCAACGTTGAAAACGCGGTTCTTAATCTTTGAGTCATGGATCTTCTTTGTCTTTTCTTTGTAGATCAAAGAGTTCTCGTAGGCTTGATCACGAAGTTCCGTTAATTCGTTGAGTTAAACCTTACGGTGATTACGCGCTTTATGAAGGTCGTAGTTAGCATGTTTCAAGGCCCAATAGGCTTTGTGCTCAAGCTCGATCGGTAAATGACATGCCTTCCCGTATACAAGCTTGTAAGGAGTACACCCGGTGGGTGTTTTGTAAACTGTACGGAAGGCCCAAAGTGCATCATCTAGTTTATCTGACCAAGAGGCACGGTTTTCACCTATGGTCCTCTCCAGAATCCATTTTATACCACGGTTATAAACTTCCACTTGCCCACTTGTTTGTGGGTGATACGCGGTAGAAAGACGGTAAGTGACACCGTACTTAAACATGACTTTTGATTATTGATCATTGCAAAAGTGGGTACCGCGATCACTAATGATAGTACGGGGAGTTCCAAAACGAGCAAAGAGAGATTTCAAAAATTTCACAACAACTTGGGCATCGTTCGTGGGTAAGGCTTTTGCCTCAACCCATTTTGACAAATAGTAAACAGCCACGAGGATGTACTTGTTTCCACGAGAAGACAGAAATGGCCCCATAAAATCAATGCCCCAGACATCAAAAATTTCACAAACTTGAATGGCATGTTGTGGCATTTCGTTCTTTTGTGAAATATTCCCGTGACGCTGACAAGCATCACAAGTTTTGACTAATTCGTGAGCATCCTTATAAATTGTGGGCCAATAGAAACAGGAGTCAAACACCTTTTTAGCGGTGTAGTTAGGACTATGGTGACCCCCGGTGGGTCCAGCATGGCAAGCCTTGAGAATATCATTGGCTTCCTGTGCGTAAACACATCGCCTGATGACTTGATCGGCACAAATTTTGAACAAATAGGGGTCGTCCCAGAAGTAATGTTTAACGTCTTTAAAGAATTTGTTTTTATGTTTGGATGACATCCCCTTCACAATGAAGTAACCCGCATGGTAATTTGCAAAGTCGGCAAACCATGAGGTAGAAGAGTCCCCACGAAAAGAAACCACATTGAGTGTCTCGGGTGGAAATAATTCATTTATTTCCTGTTTTTCGGACACATCCTGGTGAGGGTTTTCTAATCGTGAGAGATGATCAGCAGCCAGGTTCTCAACTCCTTTTTTATCACAAATAATGATATCAAATTCTTGCAGGAGGAGAACCCAACGGAGTAGTCTCGGCTTAGCATCTTATTTTGCAAAGAGGTACTTCAAAGCCGAGTGATCCGTATACACAATGCATTTGGTCAGTATCAAATATGGCCGAAATTTTTCAAAGGCATACACCACTGCTAATAGTTCTTTTTCAGTGGTGGTGTAATGACTCTGAGCCTCAGTCATGGTTTTGCTTGCATAGTGTATAGGCTGAAAGTATTTTGCTTTTCGTTGCTCCAAGACTGCACCTATGGCAAAATCACTAGCATCGCACATAAGCTCAAAAGGTAGGTCCCAATCGGGGGCAACAAGAATCGGTGCCACAGTAAGCTTTTTCTTCAAAGTTTCAAAAGCTTCGATGCACTCAGGTGAGAAGATAAAAGGAGCATCCTTCTCGAGGAGATGGGTCATAGGCCGGGCGATTTTGGAGAAATCTTGAATAAACCTACGATAGAAACTGGCGTGACCTAAAAAGCTCCTAATACCCTTGACGGTAGTGGGGTCAGGTAATTTAGCTATGACATCAACTTTGGCTCTGTCCACCTCGATCCCATTTTTTGAAATTTAATGGCCGAGGACAATGCACTCTTTAACCATAAAATGGCTCTTCTCCCAGTTGAGACACAAGTTTGTGTCTTCACAATGTTTTAGCATATTTTCTAAGTGGGAGAGACAAGACTCCGTAAGGGCATGTGAAGGTAGTTTTCTCTTGATCCTGTGGATCAATGGGGATTTGGAAATAACCCGAGAAACCATCGAGGAAACAATAATACTCATTCCCTGCTAGTCTCTCGAGCATTTGGTCCATAAAAGGCAGAGGAAAATGGTCTTTACGGGTGGCATCATTTAACTTACGATAGTCAATGCATACTCGCCATCCCGTAACCAGCCGAGTTGGAATCAAATCGTTTTCTTCGTTTGTGACAACAGTTATGCCACCCTTTTTTGGAACACAATGAATTGGCCTAACCCAAGGACTGTCAGAGATGGGGTAAATTAACTCGGCATCAAGAAGTTTGAGAACTTCCTATTTAATAACTTCATATATTTTGGGATTAACCCGTCTCTGTTGTTGGACTGCTGGTTTGAAATCATCCTCCATTAAGATTTTGTGAGTACAGAATTCAGGGTTTATACCCTTGATGTTGGAGAGTTTCCAAGCAAATGCTTGTTTGTGAGATTTTAAAACCTTTATGAGAGCAGCTTTCTCCTCATCTTTTAAATCTTTTGCAATAATGACGGGTAATTTATCATTACCCTCAAGGAATGCGTATTCAAGATGGGAAGGTAAGTCCTTAAGCTCAACCTCGGGGAAATCTTCAGTTTTCTCAACAGTTTTGATTTCCTCTTTATGAAGTGATTGTGAAAGAACTGGAGGGTGGGAGGGATCTTGATTGAGTAGCTTCTCAAGGAGAAGTATATCCCTGTCCGGGTCAATCTCCTAGTTATCAATTCCTTCAGGAATTGAGTCACTTTGGAGAAAGGCCTCTATTTCCTCCAAGATGAAGTCACTTCCCTCAAACGGAGTGAGGGAAGGAGTAGAATTAGCAATTATGGGATGAGAGGAGGGAGTGGGATTGCCACTCGAAGAATCATCGGTGAAACCAAGAATTTTTTAGAGTACTCCTCTATAGCAACATCGATGACATCGATGCGGTTAACAGATTTGGAATCATAATTCGAGGAGTATCTTGAGGTTTGATCAAGATTGAAGGTTATGGCTTCGGAACCAACACGTAACTTGATTTCCTCATCGAATACATCGATCAGAGCACTACCCATCCTGAGGAATCCCCGTCCAAGAATGAGAGGAACCCTTGGGTCTGCATCGAAATCAAGAATCATGAAGTCTGTCGGAAAATGGAACTTTCCCACTTTGACAAATACATCCTCGGCAATACCAAGGGGACGAGATATAGAACGATCTGCAAGCTCGAGAGTCATGCAGGTGGGAGTGAGTTCTGGAAGAGAGAGTTTCTTCCATACTGAGTGAGGCATCAGGTTGATGCTGGCACCAAGATTGGCCAAGGCATAGCATTCAACCGTTCCCGGGAATATACATGGAATGAGAAATTTCCCGGGATCTCCTAGCTTCTCGGGAAGCTGTTTCAACAAAATCGCAGAGCAGTTTTCATTGAGGGGATTTTTTGCCATCTCGAACAGTTTTTCCTTGTTATGTAACAGATTTTTTTGTTGTGGATGCAAATTTAGGCATTAAGAGGATAGCATCCGCGAAGCTGATATCAAAATGGAGATCTTGAAAGATTTGGAAATTTTTTTCCATTTGATGATTTGCTTTTTCACGGAGCTTTTGATCTTGTAAACGTGATGGATACGGGATTGAAGGTTTCGGGTTTCGTTTTGAATTTTCAACAGAGGTCTCAGGAGGTTCAATTATGACCCCAGTTTTGTGGGTCAGGACTGGGATAACTGGAGGAGGGATGTCAGTGGTACCTCCGTTATTAGTAGGAAGTACCGTATCCGTTGTGTCCTCAATTTCATGTTCCTCTACCTGAATAGGAGAAGAGGCAGACAGGATCGTGGGTCATTTATAAGAAACTCCACTTCGGGTCGTAATCGCCTTAACATCGCCCCTCGGGTTAGCGATCGTGTTGCTCGGTAATGTACCTGAGTCCGAGGGTCGATCATTTAAAGACTTCTTAAGTTCAGAAATTTGGCTGACCAACAATTTATTCATTTCTTCTTGGGATTTCATAAACGGTTTCAACAACTCATCGGATGATGGTCCAGTTGGAACAATGGCTTGATTTTGGTTAGGAACATTTTGAGCACGGTTGTTTTGAAAATTCCCTTGATTTTGATTGTTATGACCCTGAAAATTGTTTCCTTGGTGAAAATTACCTTGTTGGAAATTATTACCCTGATTAAAATTACCATGACCTTGATTACGGTTAAAATTTCCTTGGTTTTGAAAGCCTGATTATGACCGGAATGGAAATTCCCTTGGTTTTGAAAACCTTGGTTCATTCAGTTTTGATTAAAATTTTGATTCCGGTTTTGGTTTTTGTTTTGATTTTGAGACTGATTAAACCCGGGTGGTCCAAGGTAGTTATTAGAACGATAGCTCAACAAATTACGGTCCCCTTGTGGTTGGTAGGAATTACCTCCCGCATTATAGGAACCTTGAGCTGCATACACATTTTCATGAGTGAAGCCACTGGAGGCTGGACACTCAGTTTACGGGTGAGGACAACCACAAGTTTCACAACTTGGGTTAACAACTTTGACGTGATGATTTTGACTAGACTGATGTATACGTAGGACTGCAGTGGACAAATCATCAAGTTTTTTAGCAGGGACAGCTATATCATTGTTTGCTGGAGTGACAGATTTACATGACGAGTCATTCCTCTCGGATAAGGAATCCCAGAAATTGTGATGAGCAGTCATGTTTTCGATTAAATCATAACACTCTTTAGGGGTCCTTTTCATAAAGGTGCCCCCAGCGGCAGCATTGATGGTGTCACGATGACGAAGTGTCAAACCATTGTAGAAGGTATCTATAATGGTGACAAGAAGCATATCGTGATTTGGACATCGATCAATTGCAAGCTTATAGCATTCCCATGCCTCAAATAAGGACTCGTCAGGACCCTATCTAAAGTTGCTGATATCATTTCTCAGTTTTGTTACCATGGATGGTGGAAAGTATTTAGCCAAGAATTTAGTAACCATCTCATCAAAAGTGTGGATCGAATTCTTAGGAAGACGATCGAACCAGGCAGTAGCATGATGAGTGAGAGAATAGGGGAAGAGGTACAAATGAAGGCCGTCTTCGGTGACGCCATTTTGTTTCATGCTCTGTGTGACGGTCAAAAATTTGTCAAGATGCTTGTTAGCATCGTCACCCAATAATCCGTGAAACTGACACGAATTTTGGACTTGTTGGATCATCTGGTGCTTGAGGCCAAAGTCCGTAGCCTTAATAGTGAGTGGTGCAATAGGTTCGCCCCTCCCTTGCATGGTAGGCTGATACAACTCCTCCATTGTTCGGAGATCGGGAGCTGTCTCATCCTTGGGAGGGTCAGGGGGTGGTGGGGGCCCGTCGTCCATTTCTGTTTTTGGTTCTTCAATAACATTATGTAGCTCGGGTACGTTTTTCTGACTTTTACGCTTTGTTTGTGAACGAGTGCGCATGCACTAAAAACATTTTTTTTCAAAACAAGATCGAGACAAAACAACAGGGAACTTAAACCAATAATCTCAAGTGAATGGCTTCTTTGAAAAAGGTACACCACTCAAAAGGATACAATGGCAAGTTTTAATCTTATGTTTGGGAACTTATTATGTTCACACCCCCAGTTGGTAGGTGTTCTGCCTTGGTTTACGGTGGTAAGATTTTATGTAATTTGTTAGGATTAAGAAAAAGGTTCGGTCACCCCATGTATTTACATACTTAGCGTAGCTCTTAGCTTTCTATATATTAGAATAGTTATAGTCACACCGTGGAGGACGGATGGGTCTTTACCCACTGTACACCTGATCCACAGCCCGTAGGAGGGCGTATAATGTAAGTGTATATAAACCCTCTCCCACACAAGGGAAGGGTTGGTTGTCTCTAATATTACACACACACCTCATTAGGTGTTTCTCTCACTAGAAAGCTCCCACTCTCTCAACTCTCTCTCTCTAACTCTAACAATGTTTACCTTATTCTTTCATGCTAATCGACCACCTGAACCACTTAAGTCAACATATGTTTGATCCTACAATTGGTATCAAGAGCCATGGTTTCATCTTTGGGGCTTGGATTACTTAAATGTTAGCGTGGTTTTTGTGGCTTTTAGTTTGGTTCGAATAGTATTCATTGAAAATACCTTTGTGTGACTTTGGTTGTGGGTTAATTAGTGATACTCTTGTTCTTTCATGATTAGAAGTTGTTTATATGCCTAGTTTGTGTATTTCTTATGGTTACTGTTGGATTTTAAGCAATTCGTGTTGAGTGTGTTTGATATTCTTACTAGCGAGTTGTCTCATGTTGGGATATTCTTACTAGCGAGTTGCAGGGCTCCTGATTAGCGAGTTGCTTGGTTTCTGTCGTGATTTTTTGGCTTGCTTAAACTGGGAAAGAAGACAAACTGCAAGGATAGCGACTTGTTTGGATTTTTGTATCTAGCGAGTTGATCTGTTTATGGATCTAGCGAGTTGCTGTTAGCGAGTTGTGGGGAATCGAGTTGCTAAACTAGCGAGTTCAGCTCTGGCGAGTTGGTTATCTTGTTATTTGTCAATTACAGCAAGTTGGTCAATTTTAGCGAGTTGCTACAATGAAGATTATATTGGCAAAATCCATACGGCATGCTGCCAAAATTTCATGTTAAGTAGCGATTTGATAAAAAGGAGATGAAGAAGAAGACAAACTTTCGATTGCAAAACCATATACCATAACTTCTTTTTTTGGGTAAAAGGGTTTTAACCCCGGTAAATATATTACGCCAAAAACAATGAA
Organism: Artemisia argyi; assembly: GCA_030686995.1. Classification (NCBI taxonomy): domain Eukaryota; kingdom Viridiplantae; phylum Streptophyta; class Magnoliopsida; order Asterales; family Asteraceae; genus Artemisia; species Artemisia argyi. The sequence goes on along the minus strand of JARVZY010002725.1, from coordinate 209,407 downwards.
GTACAATTGACATGGGTGAATCCCATGCCCTCAGCCCGTTACATAGGCGATAACAAATGTAACAAAGCAAATTTACTACTAAACGTAGAAGAAACACAACTGCTAAACGCAGGAAAACCAAATACATTTAAATAACAATCTAAATGTAGCAACAAGGTTAATAGAACCACATCCATAGTGAGCGACTCTAGCATCAATGATCGTAATTGCTTGCCCCACGAGTGCAACACCAACTACATGAAACCTCCACACGCATGGAAGCGTATCCAACTTCAATACCCAACTAGGTCCACACCAAAATCACCAGAACAAACCCACCCACAAACCCTATCATGGCCATAGGCGATCCGCAACATGATAAGCAATAGCAGCAGGATCAATGAATAACAGGTAGGGTGTTTGAATAAGATCCCTAGAACTTAACTTCCATCTCTCTAAAACCCATGTCATATCACAAACATCTTGAATACAAATAACAAACAACCCCTTGCAAAGGTAGACTATCCAGCAGATCGATAAGATACAAACCCTAAAATTAGGGTTCGTACAACCGTAAGCAGGAAGATACGAAACCCTAAAAAGGGTTTTGTAATCGTTAAGCACAGTAGATCCAATCACACATCATAAAATCGTTCCTTAAATATATATAATCAGTTTGAAACCGACTAATAATCATTAGAATAATAGGAACGATTCAGATCCCTAAAGTCGATTCAAAACCCTAATAACCGAATCACCAGAATAATGATGAACAACGATTTGAATGAGTATGTTTTCAGCAGCACGCCACCCTTAGAAACAAACACAGCTCTAAACCGATTGCATACCAAGATACGAAGATCGTATAATGGAAGAGAGACGGATTTAGAAGTTGATTTGGCCGGAATAGTAGAGGGGTGGCGGCTGGAATCGCCAAGGAGAGAGAGAGAACGATTTTAGGGTTTTAAGTTTGTCTTACCATAACTTCTTTTGAACCATCATCAGTCCAAAAGATCTTACAACATGAAACAACAACGAAGAGGAAAAGAAGAAAAAGAGTTCACCTGATCGAACATAACCCATCAGCCAACAGAATCCTATATCTCAACCAATCACGTCAACAGCAAACAAAACCCCTTCAAGATACAACTAATCCTACCACTACCTTACTCTCACCTCAGTATCTATCATCAAATTTACTTAACGAATATATGATACATATGCAAATAGGATCTCAGATTCTTCCTTTCGTGAGCTACAATAGCCATAGATCTCAAAAATCAAGCATGAAAAGAAATGAAACATCACAGATCATTTTCCTTTAAAGCTTCGCTTCAAGTTTTTATCCGAATACTTAAAAGAAGACTAAAACAACTTTGTTTTGTCCTATCTCACATTCGGTATAAATGAAATAACAAAAAGAAAATATAATCAAAGATCTCAGCAATGTCTTTGTGTGTGCTAAAACATCTTATCAGTCTTCAAAGTCTAATAAACACACAAGACATATCATCATAGATCCGAACCTTAACAAGAAAAGAAAAAGAAAATACATTTGATCTCAGCTTTCATCTCCTTCGTGTGGTACTACAGAAGACAACACACTAGAGCAAACCATCACGGATCTTGAATATAAAACACAAAGGAAACAAACAAATGCAATGAGATCTCAGCTTATTAATTCGTGGTATATAATGAAACATCAAGACCGTTCCAGGCCTAACACACGAATTAAAATCATCATCGATCAACTTTCACCTCATGGTTACAACAAGACCCGAACACAAATGATTACAACATCTCAGTTTTTCTCTAATCATTTTCAACAATTTTTTGAAGAAACGTATTAGAGATTACCCATCATAGATCTTGAGGTCTAAAACTTAAAAGTTAAAACAATCATAAGATCTCATTCTTGCTTTGACTCGTACCCCGTATTGATATCAAGATCTTATAGATCTTTGCGAATCAAACGGCATAACCATCATCGACCTATCTTTGAAGCTTACACTTCATGATTTATATCCGAAAATTAAAGTAAGAAAAATAACCAAATCAGTTACTTTCTCACTTTGTTTCGTTCATAAGAATAATCAAAGAAGGAGTGTTTGTGTTCGTGTATGTAAAGAAAAAACGTAATAAAGTGTGGCGTGTGATGTTGATAATAAAATGGGAAAAATATTGTGCTTGATCTGCAAACGGGAGTGAAAGAGATAAGGGAGGTTCTTAATGTGAGTATTTTTAGGATTAGTGAAATGTGATTAGGGTTAAGTGGGTTAATATACTTAAATGACTGGATCGGGTTTATTTTTGTTTGGATCGGGTTATCAATGAATTGGTTTGGGCTCGGGTCTGCTTCAATCCATTGGGCCGGTTATGCACAAGGATGATTTGTATTGTGTTGTACCAGATGGGTTGGATTATGCTCGAAGTGGACTGGGCTACAAAAACATAATGTATTTGATTTGTGCTGAACATTTTGATTACGCAAATGTATTTTTATACATTGTGTTAATTTATTTGGCCATGTTGAGTAGTATTTTTTTGGTCTTACAAACTTCACGGGAGATACTGTTCATTGTCAAGATCGAGCTAATCATTCTCATGATTCATTAAAACCGATCCTACACAAAACCCTAGTTTTTAAACCCTAATTTACCAAAAAAGTTCGATCCGCGGAACAGGGGGTGTATATAGAATTAGGGTATATCAAAAACTCAACCATCAAACCGAATCACATTTAAACCATCTAAAAAGCTAGTGTTTGGGTGTTTAACTGCATGAGATGATCACGAAGTTTATTTTGGTATCCCTTATTTGAGTTTGAAGTGGGTTTCACGAAGGCGCATACTTATTTTATCATGATGTCGGGGATGGTTGGATGCATGATTTCAATGATAATTTGCTTGGACGTATACAACTTATGATTGGGACTTGGACTATCTAGTTATACCCGATGTAAGGAGTTACATTGTAGTACTCACGGGTTATAGCTATCACTTCAAGGAGTCACATTATAGTACTCAGTGTCACTCGCATATGGTGATGTGGATAGTCTCAAGAGGTGGTGTACTTATTTTGGCTCTTTGTTGACCGTATATGGTACTTAGAGATTTCCTTATGCATCGTTCTTCAATCAACAACAGTGCAAGCTTAAGTAACAAATTTGGGGAATTCTACTTCACTTTCAAGTTGGGTATATCGTGCTTACTTCACCAAGTGGTCACAGAAATAGCCGACAGAATAAGGATTTGTTAGCTAATGGGTTTAAGGGTTGAGATGTGATCAGCAAATCTCATGGAATATTCGGCATATTGGGTTTTTACTTCAGTCACAAATTCGGGTTATTTTACTTCAGTCTCAAGTGCAAGCTTAAGTCACTAGTTCGGGTTATTTTACTTCAGTCTCAAGTTCATCATATTGGGTTTTTTTCCATCAGTAGTCACGACATATAGCCGACAGAATGATAATGGGGTTGGTAACGAGTTAGCAGAGAGAAGTAGAAAAGAGAGAGATGACGTTTGAACACCTCAGTTCAAGCCTCGTTCTTCATCAAATGGCGTCTGCTGTCAACACTTCGGGCCCCGTTCATCAAAGAAAAGAAAGGTGTACGATTCAGTGCGCCTTATCTTCAAAAAAAGAGAAATCTTCTTATTTATGACCATTTTCATCAACATGAGTCATATTTTTTCCATGTTCGTTCAATCATCAAGTGAATCAGCGTATATTGGATTATATTTTTGTACTTCACTTAGTCAATAAAAAATTGCAACAAGCTTATGCAATTTTTGAAGGGGAGAGAGGAAAGGGTGAAGAAACTACATGTTGATTATGTTTGTTTAATGGTCATTCGGCTCTTGTACGCAGATATTTACTCCCTCTAAGGTTTAACACATTTCAACAAGTGGTTTAGGCATAATACAAGCTTCATTGAACTCTTCATTTGCTCAGTCATTGATGAGGAAATAATAGAGGGGCTGCTTCAAGAGTGTTTTAATCATCACCTTCTTCGCAGTAGTTTTTGGTGCTACACACATATTTATGCTGCATCTGAATTTTTTTTTGGGGGTAAAGGGCATTCCGCCCGGTAAAATATATATTACACCAAAAAAACGTTGAAGTACAATGGATGAGGGTGAAATCCCCCACCTGGGCCCGATCAGGGCTAAAAACAACTGCACCACAAGTGCATGAAAACAAAAGAGAACAAGCTTATCAAACAGCTAACAAAAGAAACAATAAGAAAGTGATCATGACATGCCATGACAACGAACAATAAATTATTTCTTTTTTCGACCTTGCACCTTGAAGTCTCCCATAGATTTAGAAGAATTCGTTTGATATGCAGAAGTATGCATCTGAAAATTTTCAACTGATTCATGTGAAAATCAAGTTATATATAGTATAGTATTACTCAAGAGATCCGCAAAGAAATACGGATAACCCGAGGTCGTAGTCCATGTGAAGGGTGAATGGAATTCTCGATTCCCGATTCGTGAAACGTCTCGTGAAAGTGGTAAAAAGTGCTTTTGATGAGATTATACTAATGAAATAACAAATGAAGCACAAATAATCACTTAAGCACGTATTTCAAATAAGGAAACTAAAAACGCAACGAAAAATTAAAAACGTAAGCTTAAACGTAAATTAAACGTAAACGAACGAAATAAAACGTAAATTTTGAGATACACTACTCCTACGGTCTTCAAAATAATTTTGAAAAGTTAAAAATGATAAAAGAAAATTTTAAGAAAAAGAAAAATATTTTTTTGGCTTTTTATTTATTTTTTTATGAATTAAAAACTAATTAATCTAATTAATAATTAAAAGAAATGCAAATAAGGTGAGAAAAATGAAAAATAAATTTTGAAAATTATAAAATAACTAAAAAGTAATTTTAAAACTAAAAACTAATTTTTTTTGGCTTTTTGTGTAATTTTTGGGAATTAAAAACTATTAAATCTAATTAAAAATTCAAATTAAATTCGAAATTAATGGGAAAAATGCAAAATAAATTTCTAAAATTCTAAAATAAATGAAAATAAAATTTAAAAATATTTTTGGATTTTTCTTGGATTTTTCTTGGCTTTTTCTGATTTTTTTGGATTTTTTAGTAATTAAAAAGTATTAATAATTGATTAAATTTGAAAATAAAATAAGAAAAATAGCAAATCAACTTAGAAAAATATGAAAAATTCAGGGAAATTCTAAAATATTATTTTAAACTTGAGAAAAATTTGAAAAGTGTGAAATAAACACTGTAGCTATTACTTGCTTTGAAAACAGATTATTACAAAGAGCTTATTAATAAGCAGAGTAGACCTAGTTGTCCAAAACTTTGACCAATAGCTTTTAGGACTCAAATAAGCTTAAATGAACAAAACTTAGGCCAATAGACACACAGAAACACAGGATTGTGCACAATCAGGTCTAATAAGCACTTATGAGTAGCAATATGACAAACAGAATAAGCAAATGGTAACAACTCAACTGACAAAGCAACTGAAGGCTCACATGAACTCAAAGGCACAACTAAACTAAGATTTGAATCACAAAAGCAAGATTGCAGCCCTTAATAGTGAAACAAAACCTAGGCTCAAACACTAAATAAGACAGGCCAATAAGCTGTGCACTTAAGCTGATGTGACAAAACTAATGAGGGCAATTCTTTCACTAACCAACTGAGAACTCAATTCCACCAAATATTTTAATTCCCAAACCAATTAGCTAAACCTAGAAGTGGTCTAGAAGTCCGACTAAGGACTGATGCACAGGGTATGCTTAAGTTCACACATGCAACTTTCAACAGCTTTTCTTATAAGCAAATAAAACCCAAAGTTGAAATTTCCTTTTGATATGAATTCCCTAACTGCCAAAGTCTATAAATCCACTTTTAAAAGTTATTTCCAATTAAAGTTGAGCCTTAAAATTACTCACAAAGTTGGGACAAAAATTTGAGTCCAAGTGGTTTTTGACTTTTTTATTGCAAATAAACTTTGACTAAATTGAACTTTATTTGATCTAATATTACTGAATATGATGAAATTAAGCTAATATGCAACTAGATAATATTTACTTAACTACTTATGCAACTAATTTATGATAAAATGCAACTAACTTAACCTATATACTAACTGTTAGAATGAATTGAAGCTAAATTGAATTTTAAGTGATTAACCTACAATTTTATCCTTGACTTAACCTTATATGTGACCTGAGATACTAACTAAAACAAACACCACCTCTGAAACTTCTTAAATGACAGCAAACTAACTTAATCCAAACACCCTTGATATGACTGTCACTACTCAAATCTAATACCAAGTCAATTCCAAAACCCCAACTCAGGTATAAAACAACTCCAATATTCCAAATCAATATAAAAAACACAGAACTATAATGCAAACAACCTCAGAAGTTGATAACACAGATCTCAGATTCAATACTAACTCAGAAACAGATCCAATAATAAGTAGCAATGAAACAGTAACTCAAATCAACCCAAACATGTAATGAAAAGACAAAACTAATACTACTATATTACTAATGACAGAAATGAAAGATCTAAACAACTATTACTTAAGCAATAAAAATAAAAAATAAGCAGAACTTACAAAGCTAATTCCCCCTCAGCATGAAAAGAGGGGGTTCACTAAGCTTGCCTGTCTTTTGACAGGACAAGGCTCCTCTTGAACTGTCTATAACTCCAAAATAAGCTGAGCTTATTAAATAAGCACTCTAGTTGACTTTGTTTGACCAATTTGTTTTTGAGAGAATTTGATGAAACAGTAACTAATAGCTATTATAAGCTTATAATAACAAAAAAAAACTAATTGAAGCTTAATTCAGATGTATAAAAAACTAATTTGAAATATATATATATATATATATATATATATATATATATATATATATATATATATATATATATATATATATATATATATATATATATATATATATATATTTTTTTTTTTTTTAATTTTTTAGAGAGAAATAAGAATAAGCAAATACTAAACAGAAATTGAAAGGTAAACTAGCTATTAAATTTAAACTAAATAAGGAGAAATTAAGCTAAAGGAAATTTAAAACAATAAGCTGTAAAAAACTAAATCATATTAATATAAAGTAATTCAGTACAATATTTTTAAAAAGAAAATTACAATAGCTTGAAAAACAGAAATAACAATGTAAACCTAATAAAAAACTACACACCAGCTATGAATGAGGAGGGGAGTATTTATAGGCCTCTAAGGATGCTTCTAATTCTGTCCATGTCACCAATCCGTGTGATAGTGTGTTTCTTCTAAGTCCTTCAATACCATTGATCATGCTTCTAGACACATTCGTATGATATCAGCCCTTGGATTTAATCATCACCCAATCATTTGCACGCACTCTTATGTGGATTGCCACTCTGTCATTCTCTGCCATGTCAGAACCCTTCTAGAAGCAAGCAATTGTACCAATATACCCTTAATCTCTGTTAATTTGGGTTTTACACGGGTGAATAGTAACTAGGGTTCATCCCTGGTGATTTTGGAGAAAAAATGGGTCGCGGGTATTTTCTTTTATTTTTCAAATGGTATTAAATGGGGGGTTGACCGGGTTTGTGGGGATGGGTTTGACCAGGGTAAGGGCAGGCCGGGTTAAGGGTAAGATGGGGTGTTGGGCTTTGTTTGTTTGTTTAGGCTTGGGATTGTTTTGGTTAATATTATTATGAGGTCCGGTAGTAGTATTAATAGGTTTAGTAGTAGTATTATTAAGGACCAATATTGTAATTATGAAAAGTGTGAGGGCTGAAACTGTCATTCTTCCAAACTTACTTCCAAGGACTTGTGTTGTCAATTTCTGAATTATGGAGGACCACTGATGACCTTTTCTCCAAATAATTCTTCAAGGGACCATTTTTGTAATTTTTAGGAAGATGAGGGACTAAATTTTACAATCTTTCCAAACTTTGATCAAGGACTAAATTATCACTTTGATGAATCTCTGAGGACTTCTAATGACTTTTTGAGCTTTCCTTGATCATTAAGCTTCCCCGGCTCCGGCTTTTGACCTTTTTCCGATCTCGTGCTCGTTTTTGTCGGTTTTGCTTTGTTTTTGTTCATTTTTCACATATCCGTACCTGCATATACACAAATACAAAAACACACATTCTCTTGGCATATTTGGTTAGTATTTGGTGTATTTGGTGTATTTGGTCTGATTTAAGGCTAAAAAGGATGTGTGAAAAAGCACACATCATCAACCATCACGGAATCTCAACTATGGCAAAACTGTCATTGCATGCCATTTTTGAGGGGGAGAACAAGCATATGTCCTTTTCCTTTTGACTATGGCAAAAATGTCATTCGCATGCCACTTTTGAGGGGGAGAATAGGCGTATGTTCTTTCTATTCTTTCGTGGGAGGAGTAATGTATATGCTGGGGTTATAAATCATGAAGGGATCGAGCTTAATTATTCATGTCGGGGAAATTAATGTCTACCTCTCTGATATATTCCGTGGTTTGTTACTCTGTTCGAGTTCTGTAGTCATTGCAGGGATTCGAACTTGGTGTCATTTAGTACTCCAGTTGATTGATTGATTTAGATAAAGAAGAAGATGGTTAATATCAAGACCTTCAAACGTTATCATGACGTTAAAGTGTTGAATCTATAAAAGGGGATGGTCAGTTTGACGGGGAGTCGATTCAGAAACTTCACAAGTTCTTGAAAAGGCTTGTTACATATGAAGATCTAATTGAGGGGGAGCAAACTCAATTAGTCATCATCTCATGACTCCTGAATACGTCAGCTCAGGAGTCGTGAGGTTTATCGACATTTTCTCATGAGCTAATATTATTATTGATAAAGGGCTTCCAATTATAGATAAAGGGCTTCCAGTTAATGCTTCATGTACACATCATTATGATGATTTCGATTAATCGCAACCATCAGGGGAGAGGAATGTGTACACCAAGGACGCACAACAAGTTCACGTGATCCAGCTTAATCACTTATTCCGGGATTGATAACCGCAGAGATGATCAGTGGTTCAACTTGTTACTTTGGTAGTATCACTTCATGTGCACATCACGGGCTAATTAATCGCAACCATCAGGGGAGAGAGAAATGTGTACATCAGGGACGCACAACAGGTTCACATGATCGAGCTTAATCAGTTATTCCGGAGTTGATATCCGCAGAGATGATCAGTGCCTCAACCTGTTACTTTGGCGTTATCGTTTCTTCTTGTATTTGGTACATGTGGGCTTATTTGGTACATGTAATATAACTGGAATGCATTTAGTGAGATAGAGAAGTTTATATCCTGTTCCCCAAATGGACAACATTGAAGAAGGTCGAGTCTACAGTCTGTTCTACATTCTCTACTACGTGTTAGAAGACTAAAGACGATATGCAACTAATTATCGAAAGACTTCTTCATATTCAAGGCATTCATCAAGAAAGGTTGTCAGTTTAGGGGAGAGCACTAATTAGGGGAGAGTGAAAAGTATGTGTTAAAATCCCTAATTAGAAGTGCTCACATTGCTCTTCAGCAAGTTGAGTCTCACAGGATACATTTGAGCTTATTTTGTTCCTCTCACAAGATTTCAAGTCTATGGGCGTAAAATGTGTTGCTGATTCTGAGGTATCAAAACCAGCAAGGGAGAAGGAGACATACATCGGAACGCACAACGAGTACACATGATGAGCTTTTCTACTTAATTGAAGTTATTCCGGTAAGACAAATGTCATAACCGCAGAGAAGATCAGTGTTTTAACTCTTTCTTTTGGTGTATTATTCCAACTACGTGGGGGAAGAGATGCAAGAAACAGTTTCTGATGACAAAAGACGTACACAATGGATTGTGTGTGTACTTCAGGTTTCTGAACTTCATATAATGAGACTGATTGCATCATTTCTACTACTTGGGGGGAAGTGGTCTCTGGATACTTTGGTACGCATTACTTCAGCCTTCACCAGGGAAGAAAGATGAGAAGAACTAGTCAAGCGTGAGATGATACGTTGCTGAGCTATCAAAGCTTCACATTGAGAAGGCTCAAGTTTAGACGAAAATTCAGGAGCCTCGAACGCTTTGGTGGTGAAAGTTTAAGAGATGTTGACTACTGACTTCTACTACATGCAGACCGATATCCTATTTTCGGTATTCATGTCAACATCGTCTTCAACTGCATAATATCCTTTGTACATATTTTAAAACCAAAAAGAAAATAGAAAATTATAAAACAAACAAAATCCATAAAAATCGGAAAAACATAAAAATTTCAAAAATATTCTTCTCGCGACATGTCTCTCGTGTAATCAATATTAGGTACGTTTCTAGAAATGTCATTCAATAATGACACGGAAACATACATATGCTTGAGCAAGAGTTTTTATATTTTTTTCCAAATAATGTTTTTCTAAAACATGTCGCTTCTCAAAATCTTCTTTAAATATGGCTTGCAGTCATTTTAGGCTGTAACCCGGACTTAAAATTATGGCTTGCTATTACTTCAGATAGCAACCCCGGTCTTCAAAATGGGGAAAGCATGTCGCCAAAAAGACGGTTGTTCCTCTCACTGGGTGATGTTCATCCGGGCACGGATTACTTTATATCCGTGTTTCTTCGATTTAATGCACGTTTCAGTGCATTATTTCTTGTTTAAGAAGAGAAGTCTTCTTTTACCAAAACAAATATTTTTCCATCTATGATTCTTCAGAAAAAATATTTTGTATATAAAATGGTGGTTTAAAAAAATATTTGAAAATCAATTGGACTTAAGTTTCTCATAAATTTTGGCTTGTATAAATCAGACACATTTTCTCTCAAAATTTTCTAACGTATTTAAATCAATTGGGATCACAAATCTCAAAAGGTTTGAAATTTTTTATTGGGGGAAAGAATGTGATTTAAATATGAAATCTGATAATTAAATATGATCTTTTGGACTCAATAATAGGCTCCTACATATGTGCCAAACTCTTTTGAATACATATGCATGTATTAAGGGGGAGCAAAAGGCGTTTGTGGAAAAGTACCAAGACCGGCCATTTATCTTTATGCACGGAGTTATAAGGATGGTTAAGGTTAGGTATGAGTTCCCATGATCCACCAGAACCGGAAGGATCTTCCTAGGGACAATTCTCTAGATAGATTAGAAGTCCTTAGGAATGATTGAAAAAAGGAGAAAAGTGAGATAGGGAAGAGTGCCGACTGAGATAGAGCTAGGACTGGAACAAACCCAACTAGGTTCTAGTGATGAAGTCTCGGTAAGCACTGAAGGGGTTGAAGAATGAAAAAGAAATGAAATGAGAAAGGGTGAAAAGAAATAGCCCTCCATACATTCAACCTTAGGGCAGAAACCGGGTTCAATTCATAAGCTACTGGTGGTTACTAAGGTAACACCGGTATTGAAGACAAGACGTCATGGACCTAGTGACGCACTGCACTAAAATTCCCAACCACTCAAGTTCTCTTAAAAGAGCTTGTTTCATTCTCACGGGGAACCCTGTGCAATGTATCGACCGCTCATTGCGAGCTATGTTGATACCTAAAACAGGAGACGCCTCCCCAGTCTCCAGGAGCGGATCAAAACGCACTATTGAGTCTAGAGCCAAATAGATCATCCATAAATCTCACTAGGACACACTACCAATATGCTTATTGTTTCACACAATGTGGAAAGTAAGATAAAATATTTAGAGTCCTACGCAATATCCTTGTGGTACTGCCAGAACATCCGAGTGATATGAAATTATTCACAATGAAGATGGAAATCCTTCTAGAGGGAACATCACTCAAGCTCTTGGTAGGTGACATGTAAGATCCTTCATGGACCAAACTAGTGACAACTGGAAAGCAACGATGGGGCGATTCATTTTTGAATCAAACTTGTTCCAGGAAATGAATTGACGGATACTTTTGGAAAACCCTTCGATGTGCTCAACTACTTTCTTTCAAGCACATTGACTGCGCATAATGTTTAAACAAAAGTATTTGACATAAAATTGATGTTTATCGTAAAACTCTCGTTGTATTGCAAAAACTCTTTCTCTAGCAATACGCGATTGTTTTTCAAAATCAATTTCCTCATTAATCGGTGAATCATTAATTCACCAGTTCACTCACTCCGTGTTGTCTACTTTGATACGCTCCGGTTTGAGAACGGCTAGTACAGCTGCGAAACCCAGTCAAGGAAGTTCTTCGGAATTATACCTGATCACTGGTAGTATTTATACTGATTAACGGGGAACCGTGGTTCTTGCAACCCTATTCAACGAAGGTGAACAAAGACAGTTTCGTGTGTTTATTGCTAACTGTTGTTTGCAGGAACACCCGACGGTTGCAGCTGATGGATAATGAGACGTCAATTCATAACCTCATGCTCACACCCCACACTCACAATTTAAGAGATCATGAAAAGTGAAAGATCAACAACAATGCTTCCGCAACTCTGATGCCAAGTTTCATGATCCAGAAAGGTGTGAGCATGATGGTCCGATGGTCACTACTTCACATGGAGGTAATTCCACAAAGGATGATTTGGAGATTTACAGTGGCTGATGATCACAATGAAAGCTCAAAGATCACACAAGTCAAAGGAACTTATGCTCAAAGATCACTACTTGCCGTACAAAGACAACACTTGAAGAATCAACGGATACAAGCTAGAGCTAAAGATCAATGTATAGAATGCTAAGATTCAAATCATTTTTTCTTGGGTGACCTCCCTTAGGGGGAGATTGTTAGGATTAAGAAAAAGGTTCGGTCACCCCATGTATTTACATACTTAGCGTAGCTCTTAGCTTTGTATATATTAGAATAGTTATAGTCACACCGTGGAGGACGGACGGGTCTTTACCCACTATACACCTGATGAGGCGAAAAATGATCCGTTTTTAGGGGGTCATTTAAGCCCGGAATTGAATTTATTTGATCAAATATTGCCCTAAATCGCTCCTTTTGTGATTTTAGGTACTTTGGGAGTGAAATCTGGAAAAGGAAGCAATTCGGACGTTTTTGGAGCATAAAAGGGAAGAAAATGCCAAAGACTTAATTTTCCATGCTGGGAACAGTGTGTGACGGCATCAAAAAGAATTTGACGGCGTCAAGAGTAAAGATCATGACGACCCAGTACAGAAATGAAGGCGTCACAAAGTAGAGCGTCAAGAGTTAAATGCGTGACGGCCTGCAAAATTGGCAACATGACGGCGTCAAATGTAGATCAAGGCAGTCCGAGGATTATTTTGGCGGCGAGATGACGGCGTCACAAGGTTGTTCTTGACGCCGTCAGACTCTATTATCTATATATAGTTTTCTAATTTTCATTCATTAGAGAGGAACAAGTTTGGAGAAACCCTAAGGCCGAACCATATACGAATTTTACAGCTTTTCAAGGGTTTTCAACCCTTGAATGCTTACATGTGCTATTGAGATAAGTGTTCTTTTAATTCAATCAATATGTCTATGTGTTGGTTGTCTATATCTTGTGCTTGTCTTGATTCCACCATGCTAGGCTAGATTTATCTTGTGTTTGCTTAGATCTAATGAAACCTAGATGTTGATTATGTGTTGATTACTTGTTTATGGTTGTATTGGATGAATGATTTCAATGTTAGGCTTAAGAAAACTGGAAGATCTCCAAATGGTAACATGCTTGAACATCTTAGGAAACATGAACCGATGTGTAATAGGTTTTATTGGTTGTATTTAATGCATGGGTAAATTCTAATGAACCCATGTTAGGAGCTTCTTGCAGGCTCGACATAGGAGTGAAGTAGGTACTCATAGGATTGGGGAAGTAAGTACGCCACCCCATGAATGGTATTAAGGAATACAATCCGTCATCCACGCAACTATAACAAGTAATTAACGTGTAAAAGATATCTAGGGAGTAGTGAAATCTAAGTAAACACATTTCTCCACTTATTGCTCACAACCTTAGTTTAATTTAGTTTTATTTTCATTTTTAGTATTTTATTTTGATTGCATCTTAGTATTGGGTTAGTTGACTAGCAACTAATTCCGCCCATATCCTTCAAAACCCAAGATTTTTACTTGCTTTCATAAAACTATAAAAATACAAAAGGAATCATCTCTCATCTCTAGAACTAGTATTTAGGTTTTCTAATCCTAGCGACACTATTCCTAGCTGAACGATCAATCCCCCGGTACTTGTCACTATACTATACTACAACGATCAGGTACACTGCCTGGTGGGGGTTGTAAGCTTCTCAAGATCCCTTGAGAGGTAAAGCCTGGTGCGATTCCCACGTATCAAGTTTTTGGCGCCGTTGCCGGGGAATAATTATTGTCTAGGTTAGAATTTCTTTTTATTAGGTCTACTTGCTAGATTCCTTTCTAGTAAGATTTTATTTTTATTTTTAGGTCTTCTTTAGTCTATCTTATTTCTTTGTGTTTTTGTTCGTAACCTTTCACCACCCGCCATCATGGCAACCGACGAACTCTCTAACCTTAGGATCACTAGGAGTCGTAGTTCCGCTAGAAACCTTGTCTTGCCTTACGCAGAACCCGATAGAGAAATGCGTAGGTTAAGACGATCTCACTCAACACCTGAGCCGTCTAGCGTAGCCATCGATTTTGATGCACCCCTTTCTGAAGAAAATTCGGAAAATCACGTTACAACCCCTAGCTCCCAACCCAACAACGAGATGAGTACCCCCGCAACTCCTACTCCTAAGTGCCTTAAGGACTACTCCTCCCCAAACCCTCGTGGCTTCTCAAATGCCATTGTCTACCCAAACGAACACACCAATGAGGTCTTGCATGCGAACGATGTTTGGCTTGTCCAAAGTGTGTGTAAGTTTTGTGGACTAGATGAGGAAGATCCAATTCAACACATTTAAGACTTCTTGAAAATAGTAGACACCCTCCATACGGATGGGGCTACTAGAGAAACGTCCTGATTACGATTCTTTCCTTTCACCCTATATGAAAAAGCCCAAGAGTGGTATGATAAACTCCCTTCTGAATCTATTTTCACATGGGAGCAACTCATATCCAAGTTCTATGAGAAGTTCTTTCCACCGGGAAAAACCTCAGCGTTTAGAGATAGGATCCTCCGTTTCCGAAAAGGGAAGAATGAACCCTTCCATAAATCGTGGATTAGATTTAAGGATTTAATAAGACAAGTTCCCCATCATGGCATCGAACTTTGGCTTTTGGTCCAAATCTTCTACGACAATGTCTCCTCTAATGATCGGAACGGGATCAACCAATCTAGAAAAGGGAGATTAGCCAATCTTAGTGCCGAAGAAGGATGGGATAGGATTGAAGAATATGCTCAAGACCAGGATGACACTTGGGATGAACCTGAGTCGACTGTCAGCATTTCTGAAATCACTTCAGATCGGTTAAGAAAAATTCACAAAAGAATGGAGTACCTAGCTGGGTCGCAGTTACCTAAACAACTTTCAAATCCTTACTTGATTTTCGACTACTGTGGGGGCCCGCATGAGGTAGAGGAATGCGGAGGACAAGCCACGACTGAACATGCATGCTTGTCAGGAGGTGACATCTATGCTGATCCCTCCCTTTTGCCTTTTTACCAAAATGACGATTACACCCTCTGGAGGAATTTGGTAAAAAGAAAAGAAGGAGAGGAAGGTCCTGAATTCGAAATCAGGAGCACTTTTGAAGATGACCTTGGTCACTTCACTCAAGAAAAAGGCTTGCAATTAAAAGGTCTTAACGAACTTGTTGACGAGCAGTAGAATGACGTTGGAGAATGGTTCAACAAGCTTAACTCAGCCCTCGATAACCTTGAAATGCCATCAGTAAGCAAAAAAGACCCCATGCTCGCGATAACCACTCGAACTGGAACAACAACCAAGGACCCCCTTACCAGAACTCATCCCCCATCACTCCCGATCCAAACAAGCCTAGCGAGGAGGAGGAGGATGTGGGCAGCGAGACTCCCAACCAACCTCCCTTGACAACCCCTTCCCCATCAACCCCACCTAACCAACCTGTGAGAATCCCATTCCCATCCCGATTAAAAAACCAGAAAACTGAGAATGATAATAAAAGATTCTTGTCATACCTAAAAGACTCAGTAGTAACCATACCCCTCCTTGATGCTTGCTATCACATGCCGAAGTATAGCGCATACTTTAAAAAACTACTCGATAACCGAAAGAAACTTGAGGGTCTTGTGACCCTGGGGGAAGAATGCTCGGTGGTGACCCATCGAGGGCTACCAAAAAAGGGAGACGATCCAGGCAGCTTCACCTTGCCTTGCTCCATAGGATCTCTATCAATTAAGAATGCTCTTGCCGATTTGGGGGCGAGTATCAATCTCATGCCTCACTCTATGTTCCTTAAATTAGGATACTCTGGATTAAAGCCTACCCGTATGAACATCCAACTAGCCGATAGATCAGTCAAGTACCCCGTAGGGATATGCGAGAATGTGCTAGTCAAAATTGGGAAATTCAAATTCCCGGTCGACTTCGTAATCCTAGATATGGAGGAATCCGACTTGGTACCCATCATCTTAAGGAGACCATTTCTTGCTACCGCTCGTGCATTCATTGATGTTTATGACGGTAAGTTAACCTTGCGAGTGGGAACCGATAGCACAACCTTCGACATTAAGGACTCTATGGATCTCTCTCTCGAAGCAGCTAACCGGCTCTATTTCATTGGGGAGGTCGATGAACTCACAGATGTCATCGATAGCTGTGTTGATGAAGAAATCGAGAAAGGCTGGTTACGGGACGAGAGTTTTCTGCCTTTGCTAGAGGTGGAAAAGATGGAAGATGTTGGTGCAGTCTCCTTCTACCCTAGACAAGAGGCAACGGAGCATCTCGAGCTCCGAAAGCCCGAAAACAAGCTTAAGCCTTCTATTATCGAACCTCCTGAGTTAGATCTTAAGGAACTTCCTAACAATTTAGAGTATGCCTTCCTTCGGGGAGAGGACCAAATTCCGGTAATCATAAACTCTTCCCTCGAACATGAACAAAAAGGTAAACTCTTAGAGGTCCTAAAGAAATATATGGGAGTGCTCGCATGGAGTGTAGCCGACATTAAGGGGATTGACTCAACTTTTTGCACATATAAGATTCTCATGGAAGAAGATTATAAACCTACCGTGCAACCCCAGAGGCGGGTGAATCCCAACATTAAGGAAGTAGTAAAGAAAGAAGTCATCAAACTTCTGGATGCAGGATTGATCTACCCAATCTCGGATAGCCCACGGGTCAGTCCTGTACAGGTTGTACCTAAGAAGGGTGGAATGATTGTAGTTAAGAATGACAAGGGTGAGATGGTACCCCAGAGAACGGTCACTGGATGGCGGGTATGCATTGACTATCGAAAGCTCAATGATGCCACGAGGAAAGATCACTTTCCCTTACCATTCATTGACCAAATGTTAGAGAGATTGTCTGGGCACGAGTACTATAGCTTCTTGGATGGATTCTCAGGGTATTTTCAAATTCCCATAGCACCTGAGGACCAAGAAAAGACCACGTTTACTTGCCCTTATGGAACATTCGCCTACAAAAGGATGCCTTTTGGGCTATGTAATGCCCCCGCCACTTTCCAACGATAAATGACCGCAATCTTTCACGAACTTATGGAAGACAGCATGGAAGTGTTCATGGACGACTTTTCGGTCTTCGGGGACTCCTTCGACCGCTGTCTTGCTAATCTAGAAAAAATGCTTAAACGCTGTGAGGAAACCAACTTGGTGTTAAACTGGGAAAAGTGTCATTTCATGGTGAAAGAAGGGATTGTGTTAGGACATAAGATCTCAGGTAATGGGATAGAGGTGGACCAAGCTAAGGTTGAAGCTATATCTAAGTTACCATACCCCACGACTGTTAAAGCAATATGGAGCTTCTTGGGGCACGCCGGGTTTTATCGGAGATTCATCAAAGACTTCTCCAAAATAGCTCAGCCAATGACTCAATTGCTCATGAAGGATGCTCCATTCGATTTCTCCCAAGAATGCAAGGATGCATTCAATCTCTTAAAAAAGGAGCTCACACAAGCTCCAATCATGATTACACCCAACTGGGAGTTACCATTTGAAATCATGTGTGACGCTAGCGATTTTGCTGTCGGGGCTGTATTGGGCCAACGGCGTGACAAGCTATTCCAACCTATTTATTACGCTAGTAAAACCATGAATCCCGCTCAGGAGAATTACTCCACCACTGAAAAGGAATTGTTAGCCGTAGTGTTCGCATTTGACAAATTCCGGCAATATCTTGTCCTTTCAAAGACAGTTGTTTTCACTGATCACTCAGCTCTTCGATATCTTTTTGCTAAGCAGTATGCTAAGCCACGACTAATTCGGTGGATCTTGTTGTTACAAGAATTCGATGTTGAGATTCGTGATAAGAGGGGGCAGAAAATCTAGCCGCTGATCATCTATCTCGTCCTGAAAACCCCTTGGATGAGCACGATAGGTGCGAGATTAGGGATTCATTTCCTGATGAACAACTCATGTCAATGACTAATTCGGAGCCTTGGTACGCTGATTTTGCCAACTATCTCGCAAGCAGACTCGTTCTAGAACACCTGAAGATGTAACGTTTGAGGACGAGGTCACGTAGTAACCCATGGCCTTGAGTCTAGCTACAAGACTCGTAAATAAAGAAAAGCGCTTCTTGGGAGGCAACCCATGCTTTGTGTGATTTTATTTTGTGTTTGTTATTTGCTTCCGTATGCATGCTTTATTTTTATTGTTGGTAGATCATGTTTCTAAACTAAAGAGTGGAAATACTTTACTTTGTTGTTTGGCCTAGTCTTAACTTCACCTAAAGGTATTTTTGCAAAAGATAACTGTAAGGGGAAACCCCAAATATGTTTTTAAGAAACAAACCGATCATGATTCTCCACAATATTAAGTGAACATGTATATTCGTATTTGTTAGAGTCAAATGCTTGTATTGAGTCATAATGAAGTTTTGCAGGATTTTCCAGGAAGTAGGACCGAGTTTTTCCATAAATTTTCCGGAAACTTAACATAAAAATTTCTGCAGGTCACTTCTGACGGCGTCATGAGCTTGCTCTTGACGACGTCACGTGTAAAAATCTGGAAATTTTACCAGTTTTGTTTTTCTAACGGAGTTTTAAAGTTTTTGTTGAATTATTAAGTTTTATAATCTCCAGGAAATCTGCAAACTTCATTCTACAAGCATTATATCTTACTTTGTTTTCTAGGATTTAGCAACTTATGTAGATTGCCGCCGATTTTATGCGAGGTTGCTTTGTTTGTTTTCTCAGGATTTACAGGTTATGTATGACAAGAAGATGATTTATTTTTCTGGAAGGTAAGCTTTGATTGTTCATTTTCTTGGAGGAAGATTTAACCTGGCCACCTTATTATCCATACCGAGCGAATCAGGGGAGTATTTGATTTCATTCTTTTTACTATTTCACTTTTACATTCTTTACTTGAACATTGGGGACAATGTTCATCTTAAGTGTAAGGGGAGGGTAAAATGATGATACCTTACAGATACACTTTCGCTTGAGTTTGTTTGTTTGATAGTAGATGTGTAATAAAACTATGAGAATAATTGTTAGTGCAATTTTAGCGCCAAATTTAAATTTTTTTACAACATTTAGGAGTGAAACTTTAGCCATAGCAAGCGTCTCATGGATAGGAGATAGTATGACTAGCACATAACCGTACTATTCAGAAAAATTTTCCACCCAAATATGTGAGGTTCGCCTTTAGATTTGATAGGAAAAGCATTTACTATTAGTGCTTATGAGTGTACCGGTAGCATTTAGATTCTAGAACTTGCGTTAGTGATGCATCCCGAGACCGCTAGTGAGACTACATTCGTGTAGTAGGATTTACTACATGATAAGAGGCATTAGGAACACCTTTGTGTTAAACCCGTATCATAATTACTTGACCATTTAAGTCATATTACTTGGCTAGTTAAGTCAATTAATTTTTCCCACACCTTAGCGTTGTACTCATTTTTAGTACACGAAACCCCTAGTACACCCCTCCGAGCCTACCTTTTCGTTTCTAACTTTAAACATTTTATTTAAAGGAAGAATTTGTTACACCCCACTTAAATGTACACCCAAATCGCCTTAGCCTTCCGTGTATGCACTCATCTTTAGTGCATTATTGTTATTTGTTAAACCCTAAGTTAACTATCTAATTGATTACATGGTTGCTAAGTCGAGTCATATCCTTGTACATATTGTTTTGGGACGATTGGGACTCATGGGTAAAGTACATATTTTATGGAGTAATGGGGAAGAACATCATACCATTACCCCCATATGTACGTTAATCTTAAAAGTACTCCAATTGTTTTGATTTTCTTAATTCGAGTCATTAGATTAGTTTATTGTAAAGTATGTAAAAATTCAAGTGTAAAGGAAATGTTCATTCTCTATGATGTATTATTTTGGATGGTAGGGTAAGAGTGTATGCAAAAAAAAAAAAAAAAAAAAAAAAAAAAAAAAAAAAAAAAAAAAAACATACGGACTACCATCCCTTTTTTTTATTATTATTCTATGTTCATTTTATGTTTTTGTTATTTTTCATTTATTAGCTTAAGTCGAGTCTAGTCTTGGCTTAGCAACGCCATATTGTACATGTAATTAACCAAGATTGTTAACTCGCCACCAGTAAAGACTGCCTATATCCAACAAAACCGTGTATTTCATATCCCTACACCTAACGTTACAACCCTTTAAAAGACCCATTTGATAGTTTATCCTAGTTGCTTACGCCATGTGGTGGAAGTTTGATCCTTTCCCAAGCCTATGGTAATCTATTTTGCTATGACAGGTAGTGAGAGATATCTTCCGTTTCCATATTGTAATTTATACTTTATTACACCCGAGAGATGTGAGTATCTAAACACTATTTGTGAGGTGCTAGTATATGACCTCCGTGCTTGTCTTTGGTCTTTAGTGGAATGATTATTTGTTGTAATTACTTTAATGTTAGTGTTAAATGACCCCTAACTTGTATTTTGATTAGAATAAAAGCGCATTTGCTTGAGGACAAGCAAATCTCAAGTGTAAGGGTATATGATGAGGCCAAAAATGATCCGTTTTTAGGGGGTCATTTAAGCCCGGAATGGAATTTATTTGATCAAATATTGCCCTAAATCGTTACATTTGTGATTTTAGGTACTTTGGGAGTGAAATCTGGAAAAGGAAGCAATTCGGACGTTTTTGGAGCATAAAAGTGAAGAAAACGCCAAAGACTTAATTTTCCAAGCTGGGAACAGTGTGTGACGGCGTCAAGAGGAAGAATTTGACGGCGTCAAGAGTAAAGATCATGACGACCCAGTACAGAAATGAAGGCGTCACAAAGTAGAGCGTCAAGAGTTAAATGCGTGACGGCCTGCAAAAGTGGACAACATGACGGCGTCAAATGTAGATCAAGGCAGTCCGAGGATTATTTTGGCGGCGAGATGACGGCGTCAGAAGGTTGTTCTTGACGCCGTCAGACTCTATTATCTATATATAGTTTTCTAATTTTCATTCATTAGAGAGGAACAAGTTTGGAGAAACCCTAAGGCCGAACCATATACGAATTTTACAGCTTTTCAAGGGTTTTCAACCCTTGAATGCTTACATGTGCTATTGAGATAAGTGTTCTTTTAATTCAATCAATATGTCTATGTGTTGGTTGTCTATATCTTGTGCTTGTCTTGATTCCACCATGCTAGGCTAGATTTATCTTGTGTTTGCTTAGATCTAATGAAACCTAGATGTTGATTATGTGTTGATTACTTGTTTATGGTTGTATTGGATGAATGATTTCAATGTTAGGCTTAAGAAAACTGGCAGATCTCCAAATGGTAACATGCTTGAACGTCTTAGGAAACATGAACCGATGTGTACTAGGTTTTATTGGTTGTATTTAATGCATGGGTAAATTCTAATGAACCCATGTTAGGAGCTTCTTGTAGGCTCGACATAGGAGTGAAGTAGGCACTCATAGGATTGGGGAAGTAAGTACGCCACCCCATGAATGGTATTAAGGAATACAATCCGTCATCCACGCAACTATAACAAGTAATTAACGTGTAAAAGATATCTAGGGAGTAGTGAAATCTAAGTAAACACATTTCTCCACTTATTGCTCACAACCTTAGTTTAATTTTGTTTTATTTTCATTTTTAGTATTTTATTTTGATTGCATCTTAGTATTGGGTTAGTTGACTAGCAACTAATTCCGCCCATATCCTTCAAAACCCGAGATTTTTACTTGCTTTCATAAAATTATAAAAATACAAAAAGAATCATCTCTCATCTCTAGAATTAGTATTTAGGTTTTCTAATCCTAGCGACACTATTCCTAGCTGAACGATCAATCCCCCGGTACTTGTCACTATACTATACTACAACGATCAGGTACACTGCCTGGTGGGGGTTGTAAGCTTCTCAAGATCCCTTGAGAGGTAAAGCCTGGTGCGATTCCCACGTATCAACACCTGATCCACAGCCCGTAGGAGGGCGCATAATGTAATTGTATATAAACCCTCTCCCACACAAGGGAAGGGTTGGTTGTTTCTAATATTACACACACACCTCATTAGGTGTTTCTCTCACTTGAAACCTCCCACTCTCTCAAATCTCTCTCTCTAACTCCAACAATGTTTACCTTATTCTTTCATGCTAATCGACCACCCGAACCACTTAAGTCAACATATGTTTGATCCTACATAATTATTATTAACAGAAAACAAAATTGTTTTTGGCTTTTTGGGTGTGTGTGCAGAAAAACTTTTGGAAATATTTTTGGTATCGATTCGTTAACCGAAATTGTTTTCTTTAAAATTACTCGCAGGGTGGCGGGAGAGAAGAATGGAATCTCTTCAGTTCGCAATTTAATGTCAGAACTTCCGTATTCCACCTGTGTAGGTTGTACTCTTAAAGAAATCGAAGTAATTTAACTTCACGATTGTTTTGTTGTTTTTGATTTTTTTTTTGGTGTTGTTAACACTTTAGGAAAAGTGTTAATGAACTTTTTTGATATGATTGAGATTTTTACAAAACCTTTTTACAAAAGTGGTGAAATTTGTACAGGGAGGGTTTTGAAAAGCACTAAACCTAAAACGTTTTGAAACACGCAACAACCTCCCCGGCAACGGCGCCAAATTTTGATTGACCTGAAACAATCAGATAATATTGACCAAGGAAATTGGTCAACAAAGTCAAACCACCTAGGGTCAATGCTCCGTGGATAGCATAGAGTTTCCCCGGGTCGTTATGTCCCGACGAGATTGAAATGGTGTTTGTAAACGTTTGAGGGAATGAGTGGCACTGAGGACAGTAACCAATAAAGATTTGGAATTGATTATTCTACTGATTACTTGGTATTTGAACAACTGAAACAGTATTAACAATTACAGAAACACAGATATGATTACACGTACACAAATTAGAAAGCAGAATTTGTTACAGACAGAAGAAAAGGTGAGTTTTAAACAATTTACAACTACAGGGGGTGCAAATGAAAATTTTACAAACTTAATTATTAAAAGAAAATTAAATTAAAAAGAAAAATATTTTTTTAATTATTTTATTATTTAATATTAATTATTTAAATAAAAACTATTTAATTATTTAATTAAAACTATTTAACTAAAAAGCTTTCTAATACAAATTTAAACTAGAAAATTGCAAAATTAATTTTTAAAATTCTAAAATGACTTAAAATAAATTTAGAAACTAAAATTACCTATTTTTGTCTTTTTTTGGATTTTATATTATTAATTAAACTAATTTAAATTACTAAAAATGGCAAAATGACTTAGTAAATTCTGAAAATATTTATAAAACTAATTAACCATCTCAGGATTCCTAAAAAATTATAAAAAATTTATAAAAATTATTTTTAGACTATTTTACTAATTATTTACTTATTTATTAATTAATATCTAATTTAACTAGATTAATTAAAAAAATTAGAAAATGAACGGTAGTAATTAGGAAACTATTTTCTAAAAAATGATTTACAAAACCTAGGAAAAATATAAAAGGTACTGTTGTTAATTAAAAATTAATAAAAGTATTTAATTACTAATATTACTTAATTATTAATTAAACTAATATTTATTCTAATAAATACTAAGTTAAAAGACAAAAATCTAGAAAAATTACTGAAAATACTTTAATATAAAAGAAAATTAAGAAAAATATAAAAATGATAAAGTGCTTAATAATAAGCTAAAAAGAAAAATTAAATAGGTAAATCCTATTAAATAGAAGCTATCACTAATTTTAAAGCTGGTTTTTCTTGATTTTTCTTTTTGACAACTAATTACCTACTGAAAGCAAACAACTTTCATGAAAACACTTGTATTTTAGCTTATTAATAAGCTGTGTGCACCCCCAAGTGCTTAACAGTTGATATTTTAACTTATTAGGACTTGTGGTTGTTTGAAAAAGCTGAGTTTAAGCTACCAAATGAACAAATAAGGTAAAATAGATGAACATAAACTAGGAATGAGCAAAATGAATCAAAATAAGCACAGGAATAAGCTGTTGCAACCAATTAAGCACTTAACAAAACACAAGGCGAAAACAGGCCTTAGTACTCAACATACTCAGTGAAATAAGCAAACTTTGAGCCACAAATAAGCTATGCTACAGAGAACTGAGATCCAATTTTCTTTCAAAACTTAAAAGATAAGCTTAAGAGCTTTATAAAAAGCTAAAATACAAGCTCTAACAATTTGATTTGCACCCTGGGGGGGGGGGTTGGAATTTTGACCAAAATCACAAAAGTACCCTGGTGCAAAAAGGGGTCTTGCCCTGCAGGCTAAAAGAAGTTGTTGCACAAGCTAGGATAAAAATCACAAAAATAAGCTGATGGTGGGTTTTGAAAGTTAAGTTGACAAACTATGACTTGTGAAAAGCTCAGGATCCAAATCCAATCACAAAAATCAAAACAATTCTTCCCATTTTTTGTTTTCTAATGCAAGAGTATTTTTGACTTTTTGAAATTATAAACCAAATTGACTTTTATGAACTTAGACCTTGATTTTATGACTGATTATGGTTTAATAAGCTATATTAAGGCTAAAATAAGCTACACCACTGTCACACCCCCAAAATCGGGTCCAGCGGAAGCATACATGTAGCTGGGGTGTAACTCAATTGGTATTACAAAACAAGTGTAAAATGGTATTCATTTCAATTGTTTAGAATAAAATCTTTTAACCAAAAAGGTTGAATTTACATTGTTAAAAGTAGTGCGGAAATAGGCCCTTAACATAGTTTAAAATGGTCCCCAAATGAATAATTAGAGTCTTCTATGACCATGCCATGCCCTGCCAAAACCTCCTGTAGCGTGCCATTGCTTAATACCTGAAAATACATGCTAAAGTGTCAACACGAGGTTGGTGAGTTCATAGAGTCTTGTGAAAAAGAATGTAATGCATATGTATGAAGGTATCCCAGCAAAGGCATCGTAAATCCACTCAGTTACAAGTCCCGCCATAAGAGACTTGTAACCTGTGTGTTTACGACCCACTGCCAAATGTAATATGTATACGTGAACAAATGTAATACTTGTATCCAAATTCCATGATAAATATAGCAAACGGCTATATAAATAATTCAGTCCATGAGGCCATATGATAAATCAGTCAAGTGGGAAAATCTGTAATAAGGTTGACGCAAAGGCATCGTAATTCAGTCAAGTAGGGAAACAGCAATATTACGTTTGACATCACAGCCAAGTGGGGAGTACCACAATATTACGTTTGACATCACAGCCAAGTGGGGAATACCACAATACGTTTGACATCACAGCCAAGTGGGGAATACCACAATATTACGTTTGACATCACAGCCAAGTGGGGAATACCACAATATTACAATGAACATATGGGAACAATTTGTGACCATGAAGTCATGTAAACAAGGATGACAAATCCCATGAAATGCAGTAATCAACATACCAATGAAATGCAGGTAATCAAACATATGTATAGGTAAAGCTGAAAATCTTTGAGTAATCAACCATATAAAGCAAGTAATGCGTTTAAGTAAAACGAGCATGTATTCTCCCCCAAAGAGTTTGCAAAACAATTAAAAGAGTAGGGGCTATGACTCACCTGAAGCTGATGTTACTGTGATGAAGTGAAATGAACAACAATGAACGGTAAGCTGCCGCAACCTAATATGAATGATATGAACGATCTAATTTAGATCATGAAATGATGTTGGAAATGTCTATGCACATGTTTCCTATACCACTCTACTCTTTGAAAAATACTTGTTGTTATCAAAAATATACATTTCCAAGACTTAGGAAAAAATATGGCTATTAGAAAAATAAAACTAGTTGCAATATATATACTTATATATATATATCGTATGTACCAATGTTTGTGTTGAAATCCTCGGTTTGAAATCCTTGAAATCACGCCTTGTAGTAATGAAAATATACTTGTAATCACTAATACATCATTAGTTATGAAATTGGGTACTTGGTTAATATTTCTAGAAAATCTAGAATTTAGTACGTAGTGTTATTATTATTTCTAAAAGCTGCCAATTATAGAGGATTTTTGCCGATATTGAAACGTGAATATCTTTGTCGTTATAAGCCCGTTTTACTTGTTCTTTATATCCACGGTTACGTCTTAGTATGTAGTAATATATTTTGGAAAGCTAGACTCCTCCGGGTTACGTCTAAAGCCTCTTTTTGTCCAACGAAAAACGTCCAACAGCAACAATTTTCAGAAAATATACTTTTCGTCAATAAACTTGCAAAAATCATAACTTCTTCGTTATAAACTCTTTTTAATCCGTTCTTTCGCCTACGGATTCGTTTTTGAAAGTATTTTCTAAAATTTTTGCCAAAGTTTCATTTGTGTTTACTGATATTCCATAATTTAACAAAATGGGACAGTAGGTATATTTACTTGTTAGAAATCCATTTTCAAGGTTCAAAACTAGTTTCTACTTCAACCAAATCTCTTGCAAACACCACAAAACTATACTAATCCTACCATACACCTTCTTAGGGTGCCATGGGTTCCTAATGACAAGTAAAGAAGTTAATTTAACAAAGGAACACCTAAATCACAATCTAGGGTTTGTATGTTCAAAAAGTATACAAAAATAAAGTGGTATAACTAGTTTGTGCATGAAATTAAGCATGAATACCATGAGATACATATGTTAATTAGATGAAAACATGAAAATAATTTTGAATACTCACTTTGAAATAATAGGTGATTAGATGATGAGAAACCTTGGATTACTTGTGTTTTTGTGTTATGATTCTTGATTAGGATGATGAAATGAACAACTTTGATGCTTTGTACTTTGAAAAATGATCACTTGATCATGTATATTGATATTGGGTCGTGGGTTTTGGTGTAGGGAGGAAGGAGATGAAAACTTTTTGATCTTATGAAAAGTGATGTTATGATTTTTGGAAAACTAGTTAAATTTATGTTTTGAGGTTTATTGTATTATAAGTATACATTAATGCATGAGGTTAAATGGAAGCACATGGTGTCTAGGGGAGGGCATGTGGCCGGTTTTCAATGTTAAAAAGAGTAGCAAAGTCGGTTTTGATCACTTAAGAAATGTAGTGTAATAATAATTGTAGTTTAGTGTAAGTATTAGTTATAATCGGGTACCGGGTTTGCTAGAAATAAATATTATCGAAGTTGACCGGGACTTAATAAAGTCATAAAAATATGTTGGGTACAATTACTGAGTGATCGGGTGATTATTGTTTAGTTTTCCACGAAAACCGTCGTAATATTTATAAGCTCACGTTATAAATAAAATAAATTTCCAAAATACTGGGTAACTGAATGTTATAACTTTTATGATGATAAAATGGATATAAAAATATGTCGGGACCATTGTGGAATATTTAGATATATTCGTCGTGTTTATAAACCGGGTGTTAACGTTTAATTATAAATAATTATAAGAAAAGCGTTAATTGTATCAAATATATAAATTTGAAAATCCTGAGAGTGGTATAACATGAATATGCTGTTATGATGATATGCAGACTGTCTCTAGTCCGTATGCAGTGTCCTTACTGATAATGCATGAATTCGCACCTGAACCAATACGGTTACGCGAATTTGAATACCCGTAAACTAAATTTACGATGAAATGAGTAATGCAAGTGGATAGTGAAAACTTTTCCCGCAATGAATAGTGTTTAGTGAATAGTAAAATTTCTGAATGCTTCTCGGAATGTCAAACTGACACCAAAAATGATGAATAGTAAACTGATGAATAGGTTTTGATGAATAGTGTTTTTCCAAAGTTCGGGAAATGACCTGAAATAACCTGAAATGGTGAGTTGTGACAGTCTTCCCCTCTAAAAGGAACTTCGTCCCGAAGTTCAGTTTATGTTGGTCTTTGAAAACATATTGGTGAAAAGGTGATGATATTCGAGAATTCCAGCGAATTCTAACGATAGGAATTCGACTTTGCTTCAACTGTTTGACCACACGGTCCATGATTTCTACTTGCTCTCCTGCAAGGTTTATGTTTGACTTTGGGTTGGATTCCTTTCCAAATGGGATTATGAGTGACTAATCTGAAAAGATGATAATACACGGTTGTGAAATCCTGTTGTTCTCTAACAAGGCTCAAGTCTGACAGCCACTAGGCCTACTCTGTCTGAAATATTACATGGTCCAGTGTATCTCGGGTTTAACTTTCCAAGTTTTCTGAATGATATCATGCCTTTCCTAGGCAGAACTTTCAACATAACTTTGCTTACCAACTTGAAGTTTTAATGGTTTACAACTTATTGAACTTGTAACTGATTCTTGACTTGTAGGAAATTTCCAGTTATTTCATGAATGCCTACTAGACTAGTATGTTGGGCTTTTCCAAATTTCGTTCCGTCAATGGATATTGGCACTTCGACCATAGAGTGCTCCAAATGGTGTAGTCTCTAAGCTCGTGTGGTAACTATGGTTGTAAAGGAATCTGATTTATGGCAAATGGTTAATCCAACCATTTCTAGAGTCAATCACTCATGCGATGCAGTTAACCATACCCAATAAATGCAGGTAAATCCATACCCAATGCAGGTAAATCCATACCCGTTGAATGTAGGTAAATCCATACCCAATGCAGGTAAATCCATACCCGTTGAATGTAGGTAAATCCATACCCAATGCAGGTAAATCCATACCCGTTGAATGTAGGTAAATCCATACCCAATGCAGGTAAATCCATACCCGTTGAATGTAGGTAAATCCATACCCAATGCAGGTCTCCTTATGTTTGAATCGTTCTCTAATTCTGACCATTGGTCTGCAGATGATAGGTGGTGTGGTTCCATAGAAATCTTAATGTAATCGCTAGGTGTTTGAGGTGAATTAAATTCCTCTATTAGGAATAATTGAAATGGATATCATGAATCTTGTAGAAAACTTACAAGGTTAAGTCTG
Source organism: Artemisia argyi (assembly GCA_030686995.1). NCBI lineage: Eukaryota > Viridiplantae > Streptophyta > Magnoliopsida > Asterales > Asteraceae > Artemisia > Artemisia argyi. The sequence goes on along the minus strand of JARVZY010002725.1, from coordinate 180,017 downwards.
TCAGAGGGTGTTGTTGAAAATAATAGATTAGGATAAGGTTGTGATTCTCTGCAGGATGTCATGAATTGAGTCTTTCTCCACCTACGATACTTAGTCTCCATTATTAAGATTTTCCCCAAGCTCTATGTCGTCAATTCGCAAAACTCAAAATGTATAAGTGATGTAATATAGTGATTAATTTTTCAAAGTTTGTTTTGAGATTGTGTTTTGTTCATAAACCTTCCCTGAATAAATGAATTTACAACTTTAAGCAAACGGCTTTCCAAGTAACATTTTTCTTGATGTTTCAAAATTTAATAGTTATGCAAGATAGGACAGTTTTCAATATAAGGTGGATAATATGGTTTACCAAAGATCGATGTTTAAGATTTCCTAACAATTCAATAGTTTTGTAAAGGATTAACCAAAAGGAATTTGCTTATCAAAATAAGTGCCTCAGAAAAGTATTTCTTACAAGATATATGTTTTGTATAACTGTAGTTTAGAGAAAAATCCATTTAAAAGTGAAAGTATTAAGAGGATAAAATAGTCAGGTATGTATGTCTGCACAAAGGCATAGGTGTCTAACATGTTTGGATAAAGTCTATTGGTGAGGACATGTTCAATCTATAGTCTCGGTTAAGAGGTTGGATTTATCTCTATGGTGTGGCTTAGTGAGCACTCGTATTGAAAATAATCCTGTAATTCAGTCAAGCCAATACTTTCTAGATGATAGAATTTTTGGTGATCAGGCCAGTGATAGTGGTTCGAATAGTTTGGTGATATCCTGGGAATTCTGTTGAGTTTTGAAATGGTCTTAATGTACCGAGAGATTCTCCTTATAGATGGTATGGAAAGTCTTTCCTAGGGAGGTCATTAATAATATCCACTTATCAATATAGGAAATAGTGTGCGATGAGTGGCATAGGAATCCATAAAGTGTCAACTAATTCCTTATATAAATAGGGATGGGAAAGGGAAATAATAATGATGGCGAGAAGGGAAGAGACTGTGACAAGTGCGACAAAATGAGATTGTGATAAAATAAAATACTGTGATGAAAGTGTATCGTGCATAGACGTGAATGTTCATGAGATGAAATGATCAATTGACATGCTTCCAAGCGGCGGTTCACGAGGTGATGAACAGTATGAATGTTCTGACAACTAGGGTATACACACACATGCATGAAACATTTGGAAAATGAGTAAAGGATTCAATCCAGACAAAATTTTATTATAACTATTCTCAGTGTTGCAAAATTCATTTCTGAGTCAGACATAGGTGGTCAGCCTATATCTCACTATCCCGGGTTGAATATAAATGACCAGTCTATATTCCACTGAGGTTCCATGAATTTTGAAATACTCAGCTCAGTCATACTAAGACTATGTCCTTCACAAATACCAAGACGTTCTGAAAGACAAAAGCAAGTGACCAAACTCGAGGTCAAATGATGAAACTATGCAAGGAAAAACATAATGCGGTGACATATATGATACGTGAACATGCTTATATGAAAGACAATTATAGTAATCAACTATAATAAATGAATATAATATATCAGATAATGAGATACAAATCTCATCACCTATGTCAGCAACTAACCACAAATGAGGCTTCAACTCGGCAGGCAGGCACGTGACGGTCATAGGGTTAAGTTTTCGTAAAAGTAGCTATAGTCTAGGTTTCTAAAAAAAAGACTTAGTTTGCTATAGCCAAAGCTCTGGTACCAATCTGTCACACCCCCAAAATCGGGTCCAGCGGAAGCATACATGTAGCTGGGGTGTAACTCAATTGGTATTACAAAACAAGTGTAAAATGGTATTCATTTCAATTGTTTAGAATAAAATCTTTTAACCAAAAAGGTTGAATTTACATTGTTAAAAGTAGTGCGGAAATAGGCCCTTAACATAGTTTAAAACGGTCCCCAAATGAATAATCAGAGTCTTCTATGACCATGCCATGCCCTGCCAAAACCTCCTGTAGCGTGCCATTGCTTAATACCTGAAAATACATGCTAAAGTGTCAACACGAGGTTGGTGAGTTCATAGAGTCTTGTGAAAAAGAATGTAATGCATATGTATGAAGGTATCCCAGCAAAGGCATCGTAAATCCACTCAGTTACAAGTCCCGCCATAAGAGACTTGTAACCTGTGTGTTTACGACCCACTGCCAAATGTAATATGTATACGTGAACAAATGTAATACTTGTATCCAAATTCCATGATAAATATAGCAAACGGCTATATAAATAATTCAGTCCATGAGGCCATATGATAAATCAGTCAAGTGGGAAAATCTGTAATAAGGTTGATGCAAAGGCATCGTAATTCAGTCAAGTAGGGAAACAACAATATTACGTTTGACATCACAGCCAAGTGGGGAGTACCACAATATTACGTTTGACATCACAGCCAAGTGGGGAATACCACAATACGTCTGACATCACAGCCAAGTGGGGAATACCACAATATTACGTTTGACATCACAGCCAAGTGGGGAATACCACAATATTACAATGAACATATGGGAACAATTTGTGACCATGAAGTCATGTAAACAAGGATGACAAATCCCATGAAATGCAGTAATCAACATACCAATGAAATGCAGGTAATCAAACATATGTATAGGTAAAGCTGAAAATCTTTGAGTAATCAACCATATAAGGCAAGTAATGCGTTTAAGTAAAACGAGCATGTATTCTCCCCCAAAGAGTTTGCAAAACAATTAAAAGAGTAGGGGCTATATGACTCACCTGAAGCTGATGTTACTGTGATGGAGTGAAATGAACAACAATGAACGGTAAGCTGCCGCAACCTAATATGAATGATATGAACGATCTAATTTAGATCATGAAGAACTGGCTTCAAAATGTCCTTTGCGTAATATTGAAACCCTAAAAGTTCTCTTTGGCGATTTTGGAGAAAACCCTAAACCGGATAAAAAATTTTAATCGATCTTTCAAAACCCATCACTAATCTTTGCTACTCTTTGATCTTATTCCATTAATTCGTTACAGGATTCTTTCCTTGATCGGATTTGTGGTAATATACTTGATTTGTGGTGAATTTTTGATAATCGATTTATTAGGGTTTCACAAATCGTTTTTTGGTTATCTATCCCTAACTATTCGTTTTTTAGGGTATAACCGACCTTGATCCTTAATCGACCCTGTGTGTATTCAATCTATATAAGTCGGTTCTAATTGACTTATTATATAGTCGAATCAATTATTTATTCAAGTAATTGGTTCTAGGCTGTTAGGGTTTCGGTTTTCACGTGTTCATGCTTGTATGAGTTTGGGATCTGGTCGTTATTGTTGCTGCTATTACTAAACTCTGTTGGGTTTGGTGGATTCGTAACTCCATAACTGAATTCTTTGAGTTTAGTTTATAATCTCCTTGCAAGTACCCGTTCTAGGGTTTTGGATTTTGTGTGTGCGCTTGGATTTGCTGCTGTTAGTTATCTTATTCGTGGGTTTTAAAGAGATGGATTCTGGTTCTAAGAATGTTAATAAGCCTTCTAAGGCTAAGAGGTTGGCTACTAGGATTGGTAACATTGATGGTAAGATGCTTACTAATGCAAGTAAGCCATTGAAGGATATTTTGAAGAGTGCAGGTTTGGAAGGAAAAACGGGGAGTTTTGTTCTTCCTAAGGATCATGGTCCCGTTGTTTCTGATCCGAAGTTTGCTTTACAACAAGAGGTACGTTTGGCTAGTTCTAAATCTGATGTTCCTAAGGCTAATAATGTGGTAGCTTCTGATTTGTTGGGGGCTGCAATGGTTGGTACGTCTAATGATAATGGTGATAGGCTAGCTGATGGGTGTAATATTGGAGGTTCTTGTGAGCCTAAGATACCTAGTGATTCACATTCTAGTGGAGTTGATGAGGCTACTAGGTCGGGTTCAAGAGTAGTTATTCCAATGGCCGTTGTTGATGATATGTGCTCGAAACTTACTAATTCATTATACGGTTATTTCATTGGTAATAGAATTGCGTTTCCTATTGTGGAAGATTATGTCAAGCATGCTTGGGCTAGGTTCGGTTTTGAACATGTGATATTGCGGAATGGTTTCTTCATTTTCAAATTCTCATCACTTGAAGGTATGGATAAAGTGCTTAATGGTGGTCCTTGGTTTATTAGATCAACGCCTTTATTTCTACATGTTTGGGTACCTAATGTGAGACTTGAAAAGGAGAAGATTACTAAGGTACCAGTTTGGGTACGTATCCATAATATACCATCCGTTATATACTCTAAAACCGGTGTAAGTTTGATTGCAAAACAGTTGGGGCGGATAATAAGGTTTGATGCGGGTACTAATGATATGTGTAAGAATCCTTGGGGACGTTATTCATATGCACGGGTACTTATTGAATTATCGGCTGATTTGGATGTTTTGGAATCAATTGAAGTTGAAATTCCTTTGCCTAAGGGTAAGGGTCATTACATGGAGGTTCTTGATGTTGAGTATGAATGGTGGCCATCTTGGTGTTCTAAGTGTGTTTGTTTCAATCATGATGATGATGCGTGTCCTCTTAGGCGTAAACGGGTTACTAAAGATTCGACTCAACAAGATTTTGATGTCAAGCGTAAGGTTCACTCTACTAAGGCTGGTTATACAAGTGATAAGGGTAAGAAAGTAGCTTGGGGGGTTTCAACTAAGTCTAGACTTTTGTACCAACCTGTTTCTAAACCGGCTACCATGAAGAAGAATCGAGGTACACAACCTGATGTGAGGGCTGATTTTAAGCCTACTAATGGTGATTCTACTTCGAATGGCACATCTAATGATGCTTTGAAGAGTGATTTTGGGGCTGTTCCTGTTGAGGATGTACTTACTCAACCTGAGCAGATGGAACGTGTGGATACTCATACTTCTTTTGGGGGTGTGGAATCCGTGGGGTTAAGTGGTGTTAATGTGGTTCCATTGCATAGCACTACTGATGGTTTGTGGGAACATGGTTCTCACAATGATAGTGCTTCTACAAGTGTGGCCTTTTCTGATTTCGAATATTCTAACTCGTTTGCTACAAGTGATGTAGTGAAGACTCCTAGGAAGAAGGTTACGTTTGCTGTTGAAGCTGATGAAGATGATGAAGTTGATGAAGTCTATGAGAACTATGATGATATTGAAAATTATTCCAAGTTCAAGAATGGTTCTCCGAAAGATTTCCAGGTGCAAGGACGCAAGAAGAAATAGTTATCTTTATTTCTATTGTTTTGTGATTTTTGCTTGTTGAGTTGCTTTTGTTTAGCATGTTTGTTTAGTCAGTTGCACATGTTGTGCATACTTAGTTTTAAGAATGGTTGGTCATTCTTAGATAAGTGTCTTGTAAGTGTCCTTAGGGACTGGGGGCGAGGGAAATCACCCTCGTCATTTTGTACTTCAAAGTTTTTGGATAATGAATTTTACCAGGGTGCAGGATTACTCCCCTTTACCCAAAAAAAAAAAAAATTTAGATCATGAAATGATGTTGGAAATGTCCATGCACATGTTTCCTATACCACTCTACTCTTTGAAAAATACTTGTTGTTATCAAAAATATACATTTCCAAGACTTAGGAAAAAATATGGCTATTAGAAAAATAAAACTAGTTGCAATATATATACTTATATATATATATATCGTATGTACCAATGTTTGTGTTGAAATCCTCGGTTTGAAATCCTTGAAATCACGCCTTGTAGTAATGAAAATATACTTGTAATCACTAATACATCATTAGTTATGAAATTGGGTACTTGGTTAATATTTCTAGAAAATCTAGAATTTAGTACGTAGTGTTATTATTATTTCTAAAAGCTGCCAATTATAGAGGATTTTTGCCGATATTGAAACGTGAATATCTTTGTCGTTATAAGCCCGTTTTACTTGTTCTTTATATCCACGGTTACGTCTTAGTATGTAGTAATATATTTTGGAAAGCTAGACTCCTCCGGGTTACGTCTAAAGCCTCTTTTTGTCCGACGAAAAACGTCCAACAGCAACAATTTTCAGAAAATATACTTTTCGTCAATAAACTTGCAAAAATCATAACTTCTTCGTTATAAACTCTTTTTAATCCGTTCTTTCGCCTACGGATTCGTTTTTGAAAGTATTTTCTAAAAATTTTGCCAAAGTTTCATTTGTGTTTACTGATATTCCATAATTTAACAAAATGGGACAGTAGGTATATTTACTTGTTAGAAATCCATTTTCAAGGTTCAAAACTAGTTTCTACTTCAACCAAATCTCTTGCAAACACCACAAAACTATACTAATCCTACCATACACCTTCTTAGGGTGCCATGGGTTCCTAATGACAAGTAAACAAGTTAATTTAACAAAGGAACACCTAAATCACAATCTAGGGTTTGCATGTTCAAAAAGTATACAAAAATAAAGTGGTATAACTAGTTTGTGCATGAAATTAAGCATGAATACCATGAGATACATATGTTAATTAGATGAAAACATGAAAATAATTTTGAATACTCACTTTGAAATAATAGGTGATTAGATGATGAGAAACCTTGGATTACTTGTGTTTTTGTGTTATGATTCTTGATTAGGATGATGAAATGAACAACTTTGATGCTTTGTACTTTGAAAAATGATCACTTGATCATGTATATTGATATTGGGTCATGGGTTTTGGTGTAGGGAGGAAGGAGATGAAAACTTTTTGATCTTATGAAAAGTGATGTTATGATTTTTGGAAAACTAGTTAAGTTTATGTTTTGAGGTTTATTGTATTATAAGTATACATTAATGCATGAGGTTAAATGGAAGCACATGGTGTCTAGGGTAGGGCATGTGGCCGGTTTTCAATGTTAAAAAGAGTAGCAAAGTCGGTTTTGATCACTTAGGAAATGTAGTGTAATAATAATTGTAGTTTAGTGTAAGTATTAGTTATAATCGGGTACCGGGTTTGCTAGAAATAAATATTATCGAAGTTGACCGGGACTTAATAAAGTCATAAAAATGATAAAAATATGTTGGGTACAATTACTGAGTGATCGGGTGATTATTGTTTAGTTTTCCACGAAAACCGTCGTAATATTTATAAGCTCACGTTATAAATAAAATAAATTTCCAAAATACTGGGTAACTGAATGTTATAACTTTTATGATGATAAAATGGATATAAAAATATGTCGGGACCATTGTGGAATATTTAGATATATTCGTCGTGTTTATAAACCGGGTGTTAACGTTTAATTATAAATAATTATAAGAAAAACGTTAATTGTATCAAATATAGAAATTTGAAAATCCTGAGAGTGGTATAACATGAATATGCTGTTATGATGATATGCAGACTGTCTCTAGTCCGTATGCAGTGTCCTTACTGATAATGCATGAATTCGCACCTGAACCAATACGGTTACGCGAATTTGAATACCCGTAAACTAAATTTACGATGAAATGAGTAATGCAAGGGGATAGTGAAAACTTTTCCTGCAATGAATAGTGTTTAGTGAATAGTAAAATTTCTGAATGCTTCTCGGAATGTCAAACTGACACCAAAAATGATGAATAGTAAACTGATGAATAGTGTTTTGATGAATAATGTTTGATGAATAGTGTTTTTCCAAAGTTCGGGAAATGACCTGAAATGGTGAGTTGTGACAACCACTCACTTGTGAATGGAAATGGGGCATAAGCCACTCTTTAACCAACACAGAGGGTTAATTAGGCCTAGTTCTATGTGATTTAGACTTTTTGATGAACAATGCTTGTGTTTTAAGGTTGCACTAAGCTAATATGACACTGGGTTACATATATGAACTAAAAACAACAACAAGCTAAGGTTTGATCACAAAGAAACAGTCAAAACCAAACACTCCTATTAAAGACAGTTTGTAATGAAACTTACGTAAGAAGAAACCCAAGCTTAATCTACTGACTAATAATACCCTAATAAGCTATAAGCAAGCAAAATAAGCAATCATAGGACACTGTTACACTATAAAGAGTTGGAATGAGAAATTTAGGCTTACAAATGCCTTCCAAGCTATCTTCCAAGGACCAAGAACCACAGAATCACTTCCTAATGAACCTCCACAGGTTCCCTAACCCAGGGCCATCCAAAATCAACCCTTCTCCAGCTTCTTGATCACCATAACCATGATTATTTATTTTTTCTTTATTTTTCTTATTTTTTGTATTTTTTTATAACTAACACTGAGTTTTATGGTTTCTAATAGCTTATATAAGCTATACGAGGAGCTTATATGAGCTTATGTGTCCATATTATCAACTAGAAACAACAACTAAGCCTATTGAGTTTTTTTGAATTGATTTTTTTTTTGCATAAACTGAGATAGGAACTGAAACTTGAATTTGATTATTAGAAAAGGTTAAGATTACACTGAAAAAGCTTAATACAATGCTTAAAAGCTAAATAATACACTAGAATTTGAAATTTTAACTAAACGACATATATAAAAACTAATTAGACTATATCTTCTTCCTTGCTGCTTCATTCCCTTTTATAGCTGAGTTTTTGAGCTCCTTGGGTCCCCTTGATCCTTTCCTACTTCTATCTGAACCATTCGATCATCACAATTAATCCTAGCCGTTTAAATTGATTTTGGCGCCAAATAAAAATAATCCCAATTGCCTGTTTTGCGTTCACAAGGAGGGGGAAGCATTAATTATGGCTTGTTTTGTTAGGTGATGGTGGTGGAGTGGGCGGTGGAGATGTGATAGGCAAGTGGGGTGGTTTTGGAGTGGTAAGTGGTATTGTGGTGTGAGAATGGTGATGGTTGACCGGTATTGACCAGGGTCAAACCTTTGACCCTGTGTTGGTATTAAGGGTGTGTTGGACTGGGCTAGGGATTGGGCTTGGATGGGGTTAGGGTGTTGGGTTTTGTTTTGGATTTGGAAATAATAACTTTGGGTCCATTTGGTTTTATTAGTATAAAGTTGTAAAATGCCGAAAGTTTAGGGGTGAGATTTGGGAAGTTTCCAAGGTTATCATAAGGGTGTATCTTGCCAAGTTTAAATAGTTCAAGGACCATACTTGATAATTTCCATTTTTGAACGCCCGGGGACTATTTCTGCCAAATTTTGAAACTTCAGGGACCAAACATGTAATTTCACCAAACTTTTCTCCGAAGGACCATTCCTGCCAAAGATGAGTAGCACAAGGACCAAAATTGATTTCTCAAAGTTTTTACATCCCAGGGACCATTTTTGTTAATTTAAAGACAGGGACTAAACATGTAATTTTATGAAACTTCACACCAAAGGCCTAAATATGTTCATTTGTGATTCAAAAGGTCCTTTGTGAATTTTCTTCCAAAATAAATGCTCAAGGACTAGATTTGACAAGTTGTGAAAATTGAGGGACTAAAACTGCCAATTATGCAAACTTTGTTCATTATTCATTTGTTTTTTTAACATTTTGCATCTGAAACATATAAAACACAATCCTGAGATATTTTCAGTATTTTGATGCATATTTGAGTGTTTTTGGATGTTTTGGCAGTTCATATGAGACAAAAATAATGAGTATTTACACACTTATCACTAAGCTATACACATCATTGGTTCTTGCTACACTCAGCATTACCAAGTTTTCATCATCTAACTTGAACTCAGGGGAGAGAATAAGACATTTTGTGTCAAGGAATAACACAGGATATTTCTTGTCACAGATCTGAGATACTGACAAAAGATTGACTTTAAGCTCCTTCACATAATGAACATTCTCAAAATCAATACATCCAGTCTTGATGGTTCCTTTGCTAGTAATTCTACCTCCATTAAGATCATTCCAAAATGAAACTCTTCCTCCAAAATATGCCTTAAAATCTAACAAAAGCTCCTTGTCTCCTGCCATGCTGCCAGAGCAACCACTATCAATGATAATATGATCTTTAAGCTCCTCTTCTGGGTTGCCCTGAATAAAAATGAAAAAGGTTAGTTTCTTTTAGGAACCCAAGCCATTACTGAATTGTGTTCCCCTTGTTTAGTGATATACTCAAATTCTTTGAGTATGTAATCACCATTGTTTTTGAAAACATTATCAAGAATTAGTGTTTTTGATCCCAAAACCTGTGTTGGATTTTCATCAACACTCCCTTTTTCTCCCTTACTTGCTGAAAGTACTTTTTTTCCCCCATCAGTACGTTCTTTCTTAACCCATTTAGTTTTAACAGTTGGTGGTGGGTTCTTTGATCTAGGTACTCTTCTTGAGGTGTAAGGCCTTCTAGGTTTATAGGAATTGAATCTCCTTGGTCTTACATTGGAACCAGTGCTAGCAGTACTTTAATTGGGTGAATACTTAGCAGTACTTTAAGAAGGTACTGGTGGTTTGGAAAAAGGTCTTCTCTGGTGAGGGTACCTATAGTCTTTTGAGAAATTACTATGGTTAACCCTATGTGAATGATTCCAAACTGGTTTATTCTCCCTTGGCTATTGGTTAGTGGACTTTGGGAATTTACTTAAATAATCTGAGTGTAAGTCCTAGTCCTTAATCAAATGATTAGGACTATAGAAAAAAAATATATAACTTTTGATCCCCAAATCCTCTTCCATTAGTTCTATGACCAAAACTAGCTTGACTTTTTGGTGAATTATGAAAAGGTTTTCTAAAGGTAGCAGTATTTTGAAAAGTTTTTCTTGAAGATACTACTGGTTGTCCAGCAGTACTTTGAGATGTTTTTAGAAGTACTGCTTGTTTGGAAAATACTTTATCACTCCCTGAACCCTTGTTATCATCCCTAGGTTTCTCAACTGTCTCTCTTAAGGATTCAAAACCAGATGGACTTGAATTAGATTGACCTGTAAGCTTCTTCCTAAACTCCAAATTGTCTACTCCAAAACAAGAAACATCTATCCTAGGTGGTTGAAAACTACCAGTGGGTGGAGGAACTTCATTGTATCCATTATCTTTCTTAAATTCAGGAGGTGTTGGACTAAGTGATTCCTCATCACTAGATGTGTTCTCTTCTAAGCTTATGAATTCTTCATCACTAGTTGAAATCTTCTCTGAATTTATTTGTTCCTTATCACTAATTGGGTTCTCTTCTGAACTACTATACTTAACATCATAACCTTGGCCAGTTTTAAAGTTTGATGTTCTTTGTTTCTCTACAAAACTAACATGTGACAAGCCTGATTCTTTCCAACTAGCAAGTTTTGCTAACAACTTATCTCTTTCTTTAGTGACCTTTTCAAGTTCAGACACCTTACATCCTAACTTCCATTCACTCAGCTTTAATTGATAGTCTTGTTGCTCATATTTTTCTGCCCAAGCCATTTCATTATTTTCATTAGTGATTATTTTGGCTTCCATTGACTCTAAAGTCAATTGATAACCAGCAACTTCAGACCTAGCCATTCTAAAATTATCTCTTTCAGTGTCATATTCTTTAAGTAACTTTTAATAAAAATTACTACATTTAGAGCATACCTTAGAGATAGTGGATGAACTTGGTGAAGTACCTACCATAGCAATCTGAATAGGTTCTTCTTGATTTTCCATGCCCCAATCAAAGTTTCCTAGACCGTCTCTTGATTCCAAAGTAGCAAATCCTGGTTCCTCATCAAAAGCAGTGCTCCAATCAAACTCTACCAATGCAACCATAGAGTAGGTTACTGGTTCATCATCAAATTCATTACTCCAGTCAACCTCTGATAGATTTTCTTGAGCCACCAAAGCTTGTGATTTTGGTTCAGCAATAGGAACTTCCTTTCTTTCAACCTTTGGTTTTCCAATCATTCTATTTGCCTGATATTTTGCAAACTTGCATTGCCTTGCAAAGTGACCAGTCTTTTGACAATTAAAGCATTCAATCTTAGATTTATCAAATGCTATACCCTGCTTGGCTTTAAAATCAATACCTCTTCCTGTTTTGTTCATGAACTTCTTGATTATTGTAGTGATCATGGCAACCTGCCATCTTATGTCAATTTCTACTAGAGCATCATCATCAATTTGCAACACATCTTCTTGATAAGTAACAGGTAGAGTGGCTTGTTGAGCAAAGAAAGAACATAGAACATCATCAGAGTTGGTGTTATTTGATGGTGATGAAGTGGTAGTAGTCATGGTTGTGCAAGTGTGCTGTTTATCTTCAACAGTACTTTGGACAGGGTAAACAGTACTTTTAGTGGAAGTACTACCTCTGTTTTTAGAAGACACAAAAGCAATGTTATGAGTTTTCTGATGAGAACTTGAACCTATGTTACCCTTCATCTCATGCTCATACACCTTTTAAATTATTATAGAGATCATCAAAGTCCATATAATCCAAACCAGGTTGTCCTCTAATCATAGTAGCAACCACATGCAATGCAGATGGCAAACATCTCAAGAACTTTAAGTTTGCATCTTCAACAGATGCCTCTGCTCCATATATCTCTAGCATACTGAGTAGATTTTGGTATCTGTCATAGGCAGAGTCAAGGCCTTCTTTTTCACCAACAATGAATGTTTCAAACTGTTGCTTCAATAGGTTTCTATGCATCTTCTTGGAATATTACCTCCAAATTTTATCTTAATAGCAGCCCATAGTTGTTTTGCATCCTTAGCAACATGAAACTTTAGTAGATGACCATTAGGAATAGCAGACAGCAGTATGTTGAGAGCCTTATCTTGATTTCTCTTTGTAAATGCTGGCAGGGTTGGCTTAGGTGGTGTAGGTTGTCCTTCAACTGATACAGGTTCTTCAATGACAACATTACCATTGACAATCACATCCCATAGAGCATGGTCTGTGATAGCAATGTACTGCCTCATCTTCACGCTCCATAGATCATGCTCTCCCTTCTTGACAATAGGAATTCTGATTGAGGTGATGGATAGAACTGGTGCAACTTCAGTCGACATCTTTTAGGGTTTGTAGTAAAAATCGGTTTTAAGGGTTTCTTCTTAATCTTAGTTTCCACACAAGCTCTAATACCACTTGTTGGATCGATATTCTCTGACCAAACTAACTATGTAGCTTGTAATAGGTTTAACAATCTTGAATCTCCAAAACTATTAATATTGAAACACTGATATAACTTTATTAAGTATGCGGAATCTACTTAAACAAAGGTAAGAAGAACTTCAATGATTATATTAAAACCAAACTTTGAACCTACTTTCTATAGAGATTCACTAACAACCCTAATAACTCTTTAATAGTATTCTAAAGTATTCGTAGTATTCATACGTCTAATACCATCCTAAGGCTCCTTTTATAGGGACAAGGAAAACCTGAAATCGGTTTACAATACTTGAACAAAAGGTAAACTAATTCTAACTTTAACTAATTCTAGAATATTTTAATAACTTTACATAAGAGTCCTATAATGATTTTGCATAACAGTCCTTTATCAACAGAAGTACTTTAACTTTCTTCATGCACGAGTAGTACTTTGACTTTTCAACATAAACAGTACTTTTCCACAAGCAGTACTTTGATCTTCAGAACTACTTTTGATCTTCATATCCCAACAAATCCCCATCAACTTAGAAAACTCATTGATTTGCACAGAAATCATAAGTTTAGGGGAGGATTGTTGGGAATTACACTAACAGTTAACACGGCTAAGCATGAAGATAACCACTGCTGAAGAATGCACTAGCAATGGAAACACATTACCACTGCTAGTACATAATTACCACTGCTTGTATGATAACTGCTATGTATTCGTATAGATAAGTATAGAATAGATTTTGTGTATATTCTATCTAGATAGCTTGATACTTATCTTGTAAAAGAGGACTCCTTATGCTATAAAAGAAGGTCCTAGGTTAAAACTTATGTACGTATCAATTAGAAAGCTTCAAGGTGTAACCCTAGTGATAAGCTAGATCACTCGTATTATTATCATTAATAATATTGGAGCTTAACGTTTGGTTAATACTTTGTGTTCACTATATACAACTGTTCTCACTCACAAAAAAACTCATAAACAAATCTTCTAAGTATTACTAAGTATATTCCGCATACTTGTTAGTATCATTCTAACACAAGGTGTGTGTTTAGATCCTTCAATTTTTTATACATATTTTAATTGGTATACTTGTCGGGTACATGTAAAATGGCCTAAAACGCATGATTTTAATCGATTTATGAAACGTTTTTAAATCAGCCCCTAAACCTAATACTTCTGTGGTAAAATGATATTTTGAAGGTCATAATATCATTGGGTTTTGATCCTTAAGCCATTTGACACACGTACCAAACGGGGTTTTAATTCTTGTTAATTAATTTCTTTGTTTCGTTGGTTAAGTCTTTAATTCTTGTTATTAATTTTTTCCATGGCAAATACATGCATGTTTGTCCATGGAATTAGGCAACACCATGTTTTGTTCATAATTTTATTGTATTATTGTTAGTTATATGCAAAGCCGATGAAAACCTAGACCACTTATGCCTTGTTTCGTTGTGAATTGTCGTTAATTTCGTGTTTTGGGGTTTTTTGCCATTGTTTCGGCATTCAAGTATGTATTTTAATTTGGTTTTTTGCCTTTTTTTGGGAACTTTACAAGATAGAAAGTAGATTAGTTGTATTTTACTTTCCATATCATGTAATCGATGCTTGGTGAAGAATGGCAAAAGAGTTAAAGACATTTATGCCAATAAGGGCTGCTGGAACAAGTTGCAGTATTTTGGCTTTTCCTGGTGATTGGTAAGGGGTTTTTGGCTAAACTTTGGTGTGTAGGTACACAAGACATGGGCCTACAACATTGTAGCTTGGACCTAAGAGTTGGGAAGACACCTTCTAGGCATTTTGGGCCTCCCAATACAGAAATTCTGGGTGGACAGATTCATTATTTCATGTGCATAATGGGGTTCTTCTTGCTCTTGATTGTCTTGGAGCAAGTGGGAGCCCTCCATCTGGTTGTGTAGGCTTGTCACTAGTTGACCCTTGGTTCTCGTGATGGCTCACGAGACCGAGCATAGTTTTTTTTCATTAGTTGAGGCTTTTTTTTTGGGTAAAAGGGTTAATTCACCCCGGTAAAATATATTATCCAAAAAAACGTTGAAGTACAAAGGACGAGAGTGACCTCCCTCGCCTCAGTCCCTTAGGACACTTACAGACACGAATATAAGAATGACACACCATTCCTATAACTTGCAATAAAATGAACCTACCAATAATGACAAAGTACATAAAAATTACAATACTACTCAAGAAAAGTACTTGAGCCTTCTATATCACTATGGTGGTCCATCTTAACTTCCATGAAGAATCCACGTGTAAACATCCAAGTGATCTTCAACATATAATCTGTTTGAAGTAGCAACGAACACCACAAACAAATCCTCCTCTTTGTCCCACACCTTGAGACATAGACGAACACCATGACACGATTCTGTTAACCATAAGTTGCTAAATGCAAATAGGATATGAATGTAAACCAAACGTAACACAATCTGCCATAGACAAACACTAGGGTGTTGAACACCCTAACATGCATCAAGTTGGATCAGCAAAACACAAGTAAAACACGTGTATTTCTGACCATCCTAACACCAAAGGCACTCATAATTCCGAACCATGTAGCAATCAGAAACCATAGGGACAAACGACATGTTCCCTACATCAGCATATAGCACCCACCACGTGACCATTGCAACCAATTGTCCCTTTACTTACATTGATCACGATACCAATGTCTCCCAAAAACAGATTTTGAATATACATAGCCTAAACCAAATCGGAGAGACATACCATGCAGCGTTTTTGAACAAGAACCCTTTAACTTGACTTACATTCGTATCAACCAACCAACCAAACGCAGAAAATACCTCCATTGTATCCCAACAAACATCCAAAACACAGCCCATAGAGCAAGTATTGAATCGACAGAAGCATAACACAATAGCAGATCATGTGTCGCCAATACTCGTCATACAAGCATATAGCACTTAAGGACAACCAAATCATGACCAGCATGACCTAAAATCAAGCATGAACAATCATAAAATCACCACCGATCAGATCATAATTGCTATCGACAAACCTAGGGTAACAAAACCCTAACAAACACTACACCACGCCCATCTCGAACACATCAGTAAAAACCAAACACAAAACCCAATAATATACTAATCAGTCCCAGATCTTGTGAATGAAAGATAAATAAGGGTTTTTTAAACAAGATACCCAGAAAACTTGACTTACACTCTCTCTAAAAACCCACTTACAAAACATGAATCCGGTATAGCACATGAATCTGGTAAAGAACTTGTAGTCGTCACAAACCGATATACACATACCAGCAAGCAGTAGATCGAAACCCTAAAAAAGGGTTCCATTCGAAAGTTAACGCATCAGCCTCATCCACATACCAGCGAAATCAGAAAATATAGAAAAAAAATAAAACCCTACATCGTGGGTTCCTTGATTTCACTAGCCACCATGCATCAAAACGCCCCATTAGATAAATAAAATCACATACGAACAGATTTATGATGAAACATCACAAACCCTAATGAGCCGCCACACAAAATCCACCCTTATATATATAAAATCGATTAGAAACCGACTTAGGATAATCAGAATAAGAGGTACGATTTAAATTTGAAATCCTAATTAAATAGATCACCATAAAACGTTTAAGACGGATTAAAGAATCACTTGATTAGGGTTTCGACCAAGATTAAGGAGAAATCGTTTTTGATATAAAGATAAGAACCAGCCGCCCCTCCTATGAATGAAAACACCCCTAAATCATGTATTGCATACCTAAAAACAATAAGGATCATTCAAAGGTAGAGAGGACATCATATAGGGATATCTTTTTTGGCCGGAATTAAGGAAGAGGAGGGGCGGCCTGATTTCTCCAAGAGAGAGAATATTCTATACCATATGTAACTCCACAACCATTAGTTAGTTGAGGCTTTGCATATTGTAGTTGTGTGTTTGTTGATTTACTACTTATATATGCTTTGATTATATGTAAATTGCAAATTGTTTTCTAAAAACATGAAGCAAAACACAAACCACTTTTAAACTAAGTCTTATGATTTAGTTTAACTAAGTTTTTGAAACATAAAATCATTGTTTTATAAATAACTCTTAAACTCGTTATGCATGTTATTCTTGTTATGTATTGTCCAAACTTTATTTTCTACATAGGATTAATATTAGTCTTGAAAATGGACAACTCGACACACATAAATTAAAACAATGATTAGACTTAATTTAAGAAAATTTTTTAACTTGTGCTACAAAGAATGAATGCATGCTTCTTTCCTACACCTTTTTTATATTTACATCAAAATATTTTACCCGTCACAAATTTAAGTCTTGTCGTTCAATCGCCCGAGAACACTTGCAATTACTTTTTGCCTATGCGTGGGATCTAGGTTGAATTGTAACCCAAGGTGACTATTCTCTATGCGTGAGACCTAGATATTCTCACACATTCTCAAATTGGATGATTTAATCGAGTTAAGAAGCGAGACCTTGACCCGAGGCAAAGATGAGACTAAACATGCCCACATGACACTAGTTGTTTGACACTATATGCAATGAGTCCCATAAGGATCTAAGAGTTGTACATGTAATACAATTGGTGATCGTCGCCTACTAATTGAATCTACTATTGCTAGCAGATCAACTGATGTGATAGTAGAAGCACAATGTGGAACTTAGCCTTTTTGTAAATTAATTGTTTTAAATTATAAACATGGGGTAATTAAATTACAAAAGGATAATTATCAAAAATACTAAAAATGAACTTGTAACTTCGATTAATGTATTAATGCAACACAAACCGTAAACAACAGTTTGTTCTTTTTTTTTTTTTTGTTAAAAGGACGAACTAAGTCATTCTTTCCTTGTAAGAAAGACTTGTTCATATCCTTTTTCTTTATGAGGGAAAACCATAATTGGAATATTTGAATTTTCCTAATTCTAGACAAACTCAAAGAACACCTACTCTAGAAATCTTGATGTCTTTTAAAAGTCAAAACGGTTAAGTATGGTTACACATCTTATTCTTTCAAGTTTGTTTTATAACCCTAGTTCCGGTTTTGAAACCTTGAAGAAATATAAGATATTTGGATAACTAGGGAACATATTTTCTATAGCTACCAAACTAAAATGAGTTTAAATAATTAGAAGACGGAAATATCAATAAACCAAAAAGTGGTAAACGCAATTACTAGCATGATTACTAAGCAATTTATCTTAACCCAATAAACCTACTAAGGTCCTACACACCCTTGTGGTAAAGTAGGCCAATTATGGAGGAAATGCATGCCTATTTTCAAGTTAAAATAGCAATTATGGTCCTGCCACCGTATGTGGCATATGGTCACATTGTTGAGTTCGTGGCCTTTTTCATCGAAAAAGAGTGACCAAAACCCCGAATATGTGTGACAAATTAGGCACAAGTTTTGTTGGATTAGTCATTATCAGTGACCATAAACACCTTATAGTCACACGAATGGTTTTTGAGAGTGACTTTTGTTCGTCCTTTGGCCACATAAATATATAATATATGTGACATTTGAGATGATATATTCAAGTAAATGTGTATTTTGTGTGACTATTTCCCGTCCTGTGGCCACATGAATATACAATAAATGTGACGTTCGTGATGATTTAGTCACACAATGGGTGTAGTTTTTTTGGAGTTAGTCACATACAATTTAACACAAGTGGCCAAAAGTGTAAATAAGTGTGACCATATGCTGTTTAAAGTGAAGAAATGTGTATTTTGTGTGACTATTGATCATCCAATGGCCACGTGAATTTTATGTTTGTGTGGCCTTTTGTAATATTTAGTCACACAAAGCATGTTTGTTTTGGGTATTTAGTCACATACCATTAATCAAACAGTGACCAAAAGTGTTAATAAGTGTGACCATATGCTATTTAAAGTGAAGAAATGTGTATATTGTGTGACTATTGATCATCCAATAGCCACATGAATTTTATGTTTGTTTGGCCTTTTGTAATATTTAGTCACACAAAGCATGTTTTTTTTGGGTATTTAGTCACGTACCATTAATCAAACAGTGGCCAAAAGTGTAAATAAGTGTGACCATATGTTGTTTAAAGTGAAGAAATGTGTATTTTGTGTGACTATAGATCATCCAATGGCCAAGTGAATTTTATGTTTGTGTGGCCTTTTGTAATATTTAGTCACACAAAGCATGTTTGTTTTGGGTATTTAGTCACATACCATTAATCAAACAGTGGCCAAAAGTGTAAATAAGTGTGGCCATATGCTGTTTAAAGTGAAGAAATGTGTATTTTGTGTGACTATAGATCATCCAATGGCTACGTGAATTTTATGTTTGTGTGGCCTTCGGTAATATTTAGTCACACAACGACTAAAGCAAACAGTGACCAAAAGTGTTAATAAGTGTGACTATATGCATCTTTTAGTCACATTTAAAAAATCAATATATATCAAACAATTCAAATATATATCAAAACAAATTCAAGTACAATAAAATTGGAATGTATATAATTGTACAAAATATAAAATTGGACATCCTTTTATACACCAAGGAGTCCTAGTCGGCTTTCAATCGTTTCTTTATAAGTATCTATAATCTTTTCCATAAGCAACTAGCAACTTCGAGCGGTCTAAATCTCTGAGCAGTACCAACTTCAACTAGCAGTAGTAACTTTTGTACTAGCAGTAGTAAATACTTGGCCAAATTTTCTTTGAAGTTCATGAGCTGCACTAAATCCATCTAAGCAATATTAACACAAACATGATCAGCAGTAATGCAAACAACATCATGAAGACTTTTAATCCAAAACAATGAACATACTAATAAAATTTGCAGTTAAACTTACAAGTTTTTCTCCCATTGATCTAATCTCATCATTTGGATATAAAAGCCTTGAAAATGTAGGTTGCTGCATATCAACACATCAGGATGAGAGCAGGACTAGAACATGTCAAAGCTCACAACATAACAGAACTAGATGAGCCACTGGTTCAACTATCTGCACAAACATGATAGGAGAGTTAATACTAGTACCACATTAGTACTACTGGAGCAGAGTTACTACTGCTAGTATATATATATAAAACATAATGTATATAAATGAAGCAAATATATATACAATTGTATTTCAAATTCAATAAAAATTGAATGTATATAAATGAAGCAAATATATACATAATTGTAATGTCGTATATAATCAAATTCTCAACTATCATAAGTTAAAACCTGTTGACTCTTCGCCGCCTTAGCTTGCTTTTGCAAGGGTTCACTAGAGACCAAATGTTTTCGCTTCGTTGGTACTAATTTTAGTCCTGTATTTTGTTCACTAATATTTGGTATCATAGTTGGTGGTGTAACCTGTAGAACCGGTTTGTCGTGCCTTAAGCATTTTCGTATGTCTGATAGTTTTAACAGGTTCCTATATGTATATATAAAACACGGTACATTAGTCATGTATGTAAAACTAAAAAAATCAAAGGTGGATGTTTTATTACTTACCACTGTTTCTATTACTGGTACGTTTTCCAAAGTTTCAATGGCCATTTGAGTGGTCACCTGCAATATAAATTAAGAAATACAATGGCGTTATCATTAGAAAATGAAATTGTTAACAACATAAAAAGTGGCTTACATCTGAGTCTAATGCCAGTTTCTTTCTGCAAAAAAAATATGGGAAATGTAAGAAACTAAGGCACTAATAACGCTGCATAATATAAGATCTGCCAACCATGAATCCGTAAAAATATACATTGGTTGGCTTTGGTGACTGAGATGGAGTATACCCACGCCTCGAAAATGAAGTGTGCCAAAAAATCAATCTGAGGGAATTTTTAGCCAGGCATCCCATGTATCATCCTCACCCGTGAAAATAACATGTAGCCCCAGCAAGAAACAAGTAACGTGATTATTGCTAACATAAAAGACGACAACATTAGATGTCCCAAATATATGTTTAGCCTCAAAAACAAACATACGGGTTGCATATCAAATGGCAACAAATAATATACAATTGGTTGCAATTTTATGCAGTGCCAAACATGGAACGAATAAATGTCAAACACGTTACCAAGCAAGCAAATCACTAACATTTGGTACAAATGAAACAGTTTGACAAAAAGAAACCATATTTGAGTTAATTTCCTATATAACAGATGTTATGTTAATCTTTTGATACATAACTTACGCAACTGCGATAAGCAAACTCCAACTTTTCAGCAACATCCTCCCGGAGTGGAAACCAATCAAGACTCCCTTTACGAGCAAAAAAGTAGCCTCTTAGAACATGTCGATTGTCTCCATTCCAATAAATAGGAAAACTATTTCGTCTTAATAAGTCTACCTGCAACGATTACCACCACACGAATTTATAATCAAAAACATGTTTTAGGCTAGTTTAATCCACGAAAATCAAAATAAATCGTTTTATATTTGATTACACATTTAAGAAAATATAAATTAAATATGTGTTTGAGCATACCCATGAACAGAGTAGGATAGGTGAGATGAGGGTGATGGTCACTCGACTGTGATGCTGGTGGTTATCCCAAACCAAACAACCGAAGCAAACAAAGTATCCCATACAGTTCCCTTGTCTTGATGACGGTGATGGCGTGGAGGAGCGATGGTTGGTGGAACCACGACGAGATAAGGCGGTGAAGTGTGGCAATGGTGTGAGTCGATTCTAGAGAGAAAGAGAAGATATGAATAGATGGAAGATATATCTGACTTAGCTAGTAGTGTTAATGTTTTGATTTTAGGTGAAAAAGGGGCGCCATATGAGTGGAGCGGGAGATTGAAATTTTGGGGAAAATTAAGGGGCGGGATGTTGAGCGCTATACTAAAAATTTGGAGATTGAAAGCCTATCAAATGAGCTCGAAATGTTTAATGAGTTGAGCTCAACCTTATATAAGTTTGACTCGAGTTATTGTTGAGTTCTCGAGCTTGTAAGTGATATAAAATATGTATTTTTTTTAATATGTAAGTGTACTAAGTGTAAATACTTATTTATGAATGTATCAAGCTTTTCGAGCTGAAGTCGAACCAAATTCAATTCTTAGGTTATATTTCAAATTTAATTTTGGTAATAAAACACATCTTTACAGATAAATCGAGCTTTTCGAGTAAAGCTTAATCCGAGTTCAAACTTTATCGATCCCGGATAACATATGATTGGGAAGGTCCCTGGATACTTGCTTCTTAGTGTTTGTGACAAATGGTATACACCTACCAAGCCTGTGCAACCCATGCATGACCAGTGATAATGGCTAATTCACATGGGTCATGGGTCATGTGCATTAATTATGTTGTCACTGGTCACATTCATTAATTAATGGGTATTTGACATCGATCTAGGGATGAGCATTTTGACCCGAATCCCGGAACCGTACTGGTACAGTCCGGTACGGTACCGGTACCCCCCTTTCATGCTCGGGAAAAAAATGGTACCACCAATTCGGTACGAGTTCGGTACCATTCTGGTACCATGCTCATCCCTACATCGATCATATAGGTCATATGCATTGGGTGGATAGTTGCTTAGAGTGTCATGTTACGACACATCCATGACTATTGACAATTGGTAATTAACATGCATGGGTCATGGGTCATGTGCATTGGGTTAGAGTGGCTTTTAGTGTAATGGAAACCATGCATTACCGATGATAATGGCTAATTCACATGGGCATGGGTCATGTGCATTAGGTTATCACTGGTCACATTCATTAATTAATGGGTATTTGACATCGATCATATGGGTCATATACATTAGGTGAATAGTTGCTTAGAGTGTCATGTTACGACACATCCATGACTGTTGACAATTGGTAATTAACATGGGTCATGGGTCATGTGCATTGTGTTATAGTAGCTTTTAGTGTAATGGAAACCATGCATTACTGGTGATAATGGCTAATTCACATGGGTCATGGGTCATGTGCATTAGGTTATCACTGGTCACATTCATTAATTAATGGGTATTTGACATAGATCATATGGGTCATATGCATTGGGTGGATAGTTTCTTAGAGTGTCATGTTACGACACATCCATGACTGTTGACAATTGGTAATTAACATGTATTGGTAATGGGTCATATTTGTTGGGTTGTAGTGGCTTATAGTGTCATGTTATCAACCAATACATTCATGGTGATCGACAATATAATGGGTAATTAACATGGGTCGTGGGTCATGTGCATTGGGTTGTAGTCGCTTATAGTGTAATGGAAACCATGCATGACCGATGATAATGGCTAATCACATGGGCGACTTTTTAAATACAAAATACACTAAAGGCCAGGTGCGCTTGGTTCAAACTTGGGAAAGGGAAAGTGTAAGCTAATGGTCGGGAAAGGGAAATGTAAAGAAGATCAATCCCCCCAATTTATTGGGTAATGATCCATTACCCACTATTGGGTAATGGGGTATTGCATTATGCTTTGCCAAGCATATTGTTTCGCTACCTTTCCCATTCTTCACCCCCTATAACCCCCTACCAAGCATTAGGGGTTTTCAAAAAACCCGAGAAACTGACATACCAAGCATTCGGTTTCGGTTTTTACTTTTAGATATCCGTGGTTAACCGAACCGAACCATATATAATATAAATAAATTACCCGGCCCGCGATGGATAGTTAAAATCTTCCAACTAACCGAACCGAACCGCCCCGTGAACAACCCTACCAAGAGTATCAAACACACTTCACTTTTAAACTTCTGCAGTAATATATATATTATATATATATATATATATATATATATATATATATATATATATATATATATATATATATATATATATATATATATATATATATATATATAATATACAAACTTATCAAACACACTTCACACATTTCCATAATCATCTCTTTCTCTCTCACACTCTATAGAACTCTGTAAAAATTTCTTGTAATTAAATCGTTAATAAATAAATAATCCTTCGTTATCGTTACTAATTCCCATATTTTCTCGGAAAAATTTAAAATTTTTCTTATTATATTATTTTGATGATTATCACAAAATAATATAATTCACGAAATGACGGAATTAATCCTCGACACGTTACACGAAACCTAAACTTTTCATTTAATCTTAAACCAAATTCCTAATCCTAATTATATTTACTAAATATAATTAAAAATCCTAATTATACTAATTAACCAATCGGACCCTTAATTATTTCGGCCCGCACCACCATTACTATTCCTAAGCCCAACGAACTAAAGCCCAAAATCCAATTCATTAATTTTCATCCGATCGACAAGTTCAATCACCCCCCAAAACGCCTCATTTATTTCTAAATCTTACACACGACATACGCATTTTATTTTCTCATCTCATTAACCTCCTAGCCAACTATTAGTGTGTCAATTCTCACATCCATATGTTGAGTTTTGATACGTTTTTAAGAGGCAAAGTGTTCGACCCTTACAAAACCAAACCGATTTACAAATTATTCAAAACTTAACCGTTTTGATTCCCGTTTGTTTCTAATCGTTCCTAATAATATTTCTAAGTTGATTCTATGTTCAAATGTTAAGAATGATCAAGTATGTACAAGTAGTATACGATTTTGTAAATCGTATACATAGATAATTGCTTGGTCGACATAGGCATGATTCACCACAACATGTTCCATCTTTTGTGCTCTCACATACACTTGAATAACATTATAAAAATCACCTAAGAGCTAGTTTCCTGACATGATAATAGTAAGAGAAGTTCACATTGAAATTTACTTACTTACGTGTTATATATTCAAGTAATATATAAACGTACATGCATGCACTTGCTCTTATTCATTCTCATACTCTTTCACTGAGTAAAATCGAACTTCAAAACTATCCTCACAAGACCACAAGTTGATTGGTAATTATTTGGAATCAATGAAAGGAAATCGGGTTTGATATTTATATATAACGTTTGGGTTATATTGTGAAATGTGATTTTCTTGTGTTCCATACTATCACACTCGACTTTTGATCACCTCTAAGGTGTTTGTAAGTCTCCTCTACTCATTTCCATTCCAATTCGCACGTTAAGTTTATATCATGCACTTTGTTTTGTTGTTTCGAACGTATATCACTTTGCACATGTATTACACGTATATATAAATTCTTAGTACATGAAACGTGACTAGCCTCTATCTTGGAAGGCCTAGGAGTCACGTAGCACCCATAATTCACTTTAGTTATAATGTTACAAGCATTTCACGCATCCATTTCAAACTATATCCATCATATGCAATTTGTTAAAAACACTTAGTAAATATATCTAAGTTTTCAAAATATATACCGGTTCCAAACATGCTACAAACTACGCGTATTACTTTGAATTTCATTTAACGAGAGTACAATATTATTTCACGACACCGTAGACCACCTAGAAAACTAACATTTTCATATACACGACTTGTAAAAATAATCACGTTTTGACACCATACTCTAACCATTTTGAATTGACATCAACCGGATTTTCAAATCAAAATTCATATAAAAACCTTATGTTTGTCGAGTGGGCTCAATTCAAGCCCATTAAGCATTTAAAATCCGTAAGCCCACTGGGTCCATATGAAATGTTTTTAGAATCATAAAAATGACCCAAAGCCAAGCCCAAAACTTTTTCCATGCCCTCGCCTCCAAAACTATAAATGGGCCTTAATATGTCTCGTTCAAAGCCCATAAGCTAAAAAAATAAGCTTTTAAATAAATAAGCTGTTGAAATTAGCTTATTATCAACTAAATAAGCTTCGGAAATTTTTAGAAAAATTTTATAATTATTTTTACAAATTTGGACTAAAAATGTAACGCGACGACACCTAGAGGGACTAAATGTGTAAATATTGAAAAGAAAAGGCTAAACTTGTAAATACAGAAACATAAGGGTAAAATATGATAAAAATTAATATTCTAAGGTTAGAATTGATTATTGGACAAAGTAGAGGACTGTAGTTGAAATATATATAAAAAGGACTAACGGTGTAACGCAAATATCGTTAGATTTAAAAATGGTAAAATTGGAAAGGGAGACAAAGACTAAACATAATTTATTAATCATTCTTATTTATTTTGTATTTTTGTCAATTTATTTTATGTTACATTTAAACTTTATTAAATATATATATATATATATATATATATATATATATGTTATTTAACGTAACGTTAATAATATATATAACGATATTTAAAAAGTTAATATTTTACTTACGATTAAAAAGGTAAAACTTCGATGAATAATTTAAAAATCATATTTTGTCATATCATGCATATCACAATAATTACACTGCACATCACTTATTCATCATAACGAATATTTATTATTCGTTATTCCTTCGTATTTATCAAATAGTATTTGGTCAAGTTCTCAGATAAATTTATTTATCAGGTTGTATTTCGAAGCCGTTTTCATAAATTCGTCCGACTTTATTTTCTTCATTTTCAGTATCAATCAAGGTGAGTCATAGCCTCACATTTACTTATTTTCAAAACTCCGTGAGGGGGATACATGTTATAAACAGATCGCAAGTATTTTTCTGTATGCTTCCTGACTGATATATGCCTAAGTTAGTTATTGCCAAAAGACCCTTAATCATGAGCCATTAATCACTGAGGTGAACGCGAATATAATGAATAGATCTATTTAAGGTTTGACAGCCTGTCCCATTAATACTTGACGGAATGCCATTATGCATGTGGTTAGTCGGATTAGTCGTGATAATTATATTTGAGTAAAAATAGGAACTGGCAAATCACCTATTTCACGAGGGAAAATTTATCATTGATTTGATAAACACCTCCGTTTTTACGGTATTTGTTAACGTTTGCGTGTCATGAGACTTAGAGTAATATATAAACTGCAATATCAATATTTTCAAACTGATTGTATTTTCCAATACAATCTTACTTATGTATCAAAATGACTATTAAATGCAAACTCTATGATTTCACTCAACATTTTTGTTGACTTTTAAGCATGTATCTCAGGTATTTAGCAGGGGAAGCAAGCATGGAACGGGCGGCAAAAATCTTCAAAACTTGATTTCTTTATTTCAATAATGGTGTAAAATAAATGATGTTTGATTTAGTTCAAAACATCAAGACTTTTATAATACTCTGATAGGGACCTCTTGTATTTGAATTTTTATAAATGAATTTATGTTTTAAAACGTCTCTTTCGAGCCGTTTTCTATCATTATGACTTCGATCCTCACCGTAACACCCTAATTACTATTCCGCTGCCGCATTTCAAATTAGGGGGTGTTACAGATTGGCATCAGAGCTATAGTTATAGAGAACCAAATGTTTTCAAACATTGAACTCTAACCACATTTTCAAATAAATTAAATTTACACCATATAAATTTTTGCCCGCCGTACCTGCTTGCTACCGTACTCTGTAAGTTAATCATTAAGCTATGATATTTTGATTTTGATATATTAGAATTTTGTATTCTTTGATGGTAATAAATTCTTATTCTGCGTTATTTATGAATTGTTACAGTATTGTTTCAATATGAGTATGTCAGACTCCGACTCTGATATTTCCGTCGCGTCCGTTACTTCGCCTGTTTATTGTTCTACTTTTGTACCTGACGCTGTTTCCCAAGAAATAGAACCCTTCTATAACACCCCCAAAATCGATCAAATACAGCGGAAGACTTAAAATGTCAGCGGAAGACTTTTGGGGTATTATATCGTGGATCTTTGTCACAATTATAGAAAACGATTCAAGTGATCGTTTTAAGTTTTATTTAAAATACCAAATATTCATAATTCCAAGAGAATTCGTTATTCAACAACAAGTTTTTATTCAAAGAAAAAAAATAAACATTTCTTTATTTGCCCACTTCGTGCCTTTTGCCATCCATTTCATTTAGTTACCTGAGATAAACATGCTAAAAGTCAACAAAAGTTGAGTGAAATTCATAGGTTTATAATTAAGAGTTTGAACACAAGAGATAAGTGTTTATTGTACATAAATACAAATAAACAAGTTAGAAAAATCGCATTCATTATTGTCTTAAGCTTATGACACTCAACGATTCAACAGACATCAATATTTTCCGTAATAATGATGTAAAATGTATAGCCCCGAAGATAGGTATTTGCCAGTAACCTATGATATTTAAATAAAGTGCATTTGGTAACTTTCCTCTAGTAACCAAATGGGGATTGTCAATCCCTAATAGATCTATTCACAATTATTTACGTTCACCCTTCAAGTGATTAAGGTTCATGATCGAGGGACTTTTGGCAATAGCTACTTAAGCAATAATAAGATAAGGAAAAGACTTGTGTTCGGTTTTTGAGCATGTATCCCCCCCACAAAAATAAGTAAAATGTGGGCTATGAACTCACCTTAGTAGGATAGTAGAACAAATGTAATCTCAACGATGCAAGGCAACGGCTTCACACACAACCTATAAGATATGGCACGTTTTAGTTTTTAAGTCTCGTTTTATTGCGAACGTTTATTATTTATTACGAATAATCCATAAAGTGCATAGGCGATGCGTCACATCGTATAAAATAGATAATGGTTACGTATCGTTTTATTCGTCTAAATTTAGTTATCGTTATATAAATTTATTACGTATATATATATATATATATATATATATATATATATATATATATATATATATATATATATATATATATATATAATTATAAAAGAATCAATATTACTATTCAATCCTTTATGTTTCACAATTTTACACTTTTTACCAATAACGGAAAACGTTTACGTCGTTAGTCCAAAATTATATATATTTACGTTTTTAGTCCAAAATATCAAATATTTACATTCATTATCCCTAAGTTTCAATATTTACAGTTTATACCCTTAGAAAAACTGTTTTTATACTTTTTACCCAAAGTTTACAAACTTGACAATTTTAGTCCCTAACTCTCGAATATTTGCAAAAATAGTCCAAAAATCTCCAAACTTAAAATTTAACATTTTTATTATTTCAATAAGCTCATAAGGTCTCAAACAGCTTATATTCACAGCTTATTAGCTTATTCTCTTCTTATTTTACTAACTGGGCTTATCGATCCAATATTAAGGGCCCGTTAAGGATTTATGATCCAAGGGGTTTGGGGGTACATTTGTTTTATCAAAATCCATATTTTTAAGTTATAAAATCATTTCAAAAGTGCTTATACGCTTAGCTTATCGTAATAAGCTAAAATGAGCTTTTTGGGCTTTTCGGCCCACGTAAGGTTTTTAGTTTCTGAAAACTGGTTTCAATAACGATTAGCTTTAGGTCTCGTTAAGTGATTAAAAAAAGTTGTTAAATCGACTTATTTATCATTCCCGTTAGTATTCCAAGTAAACAATTAGGTCATGTAAAAATACTTAGGGGTCGTGTGTTGAAATTTGAAATGGCGAGGCCAAAGTGTGGCCAAAAACTCATGCGTAAAACTTTATAAATCTTGAAAATAAACTAAGTGTTTTAGCATATGTCGTATAGGTCCAAATGACTTAGAAACGTGTGATTTATGTTGTGTTCTCATTAATATAAGTCCAATGTTATTATAGGTTCTTGTTAAGGACTTAGTAAACATGTAATACGATATATAATATATACATGTCGCGTTTAAGTTTCACATTTTATCTAGGTAAAGTTTTCGTGCAAAAACAAGTAATACGTATATGTATATAATGAAAATAACAATTTAGGAGTCTCACCTCACCTCAAAAGGTGGAGTAAAACAACCGTATGGTTCGTGGAATGGTTCAAGTGCTTCGTGGTTCACTTCACGTCCTTCCAAAGGTTCAAAAGGCTCCAATCCTTGCTTCCTAGGTTCTCTTCAAGGCGTGGTACACTTGGTGATTTGTTCGTCCCTCACAACTGCCTCTCGTTACTATATTTTTGTGTAAGCGGTGCGTTTAAGTGCATGTAACATCTATGGTTGCATGTAATGGTTTATATAGGCTGTTTTTGGGTATGTAAGAACAAGATAAGTTCACAAGAGTTTGAGGGTGCACGTAAACGAATAGTAATGCCACAAACTTTAACTAATCGAAAGTTTACATGGCCAAGATCTTGTGTGATTGCTTCCTGGTCATTCCTGAAGTTACATGCACATTGTTAGTTTAGATGGGATTGGAGAGCAAGGGTGGCAATAAGGAATGTATTGCCACGTTTTTGGCTTATCTTTCAAGGTGAGTTTGGTGATTTACTTAGGGTGTTTCTGGGGTAGTTAACGAGCAAGAGTATGTAATGTTTTGGTCTCGTGTGATTCTTGGGTACTAGGTAAATCAAGATGTGCAATAACATTGGTTCGTTATGTGTAAAAATCGTTTAGTAATAGGGTGCGTTTGGGAGTGTCGCGACTGGGAACAAAGAAAAGAAAACAAAAAAAAATACAAAGGGTGCATTTTGGGCTTGGCCTGGTGGGCTGCTGGTTGTGTCGGCCCAAAGAAAAGAAAAAAAATAAAAAGGAGTCCGTTTGGTTTGTATTGTGGATTTCGTGGCCCAAAGGGTGTTGGGGGCCCACCTAGTGTGTCTCGATTATCGTGTCGAAGTTCAAAAATATTAGTGAGCGTTCTCGGGAAGTTTCGTAGGTTCGGGGAATATAAAAATAATATACGTTATTTAGACGAAATGTATTGTTTTAAATATAAACGCGTTATATAAATATTTATCGTTCGCAATAATTATAGGCAATCTAGGTCGTGTGTAAGCATCGTTCTTGGGTAAACGGTCAATCACAGTTATCGTAGTGGTTCAATATCAAGCCATATCATAAAAAAAAATTGTTACCCGTAAAATGGTGTTAATTTATCGTAACATCGTTTTATTTATTCGTATGCATTTACTAATCGTATGGGAAATTTACGAGAGGTTACATTACCTACCTCTTACAGGGAATTCCGTCCCGGAATTCTACTCTAAGATAGTTGCCAAGGGTGTGGAAGAGATGTGGGTACTTGGAGCGAATTTGATCCTCGCTTGGAGTCCCAACTAACTTTGACAATAGGGATACGGTTTTATTTGAGTTGTTTGACTTCTCTATCCATGATTTCAATGGGTTCCTCGGTAAAGACAAGGTTGTCATCTAGTCGAATTTCATCAAAGACACCCTTGGCTGAAGACATACGATAGAAAGTTTCAATGGGTTCCTCGGTAAAGACAAGGTTGTCATCTTTCAGACTTTTGTGGAATGAGTTGAAGAATAAAATGTTGAAGAAGTATTGTCCAAGGACAGAGATCAGAAAACTAGAGGATGAATTTCATCAACTAGTAGTAAGGTACAATGACCTGAAGACATACGATAGAAAGTTTCTGGAGTTGTCTGTGCTGTGCCCAACTATAGTACCCGATGTTGAGCAAGCATTGGAGAAATATGTGGAAGGACTGCCACCATCCATTGAAGGGGATGTTACCTCATCGAATCCAAAGACAGTAGAAGAAGCTATGGGGCTTGCACAGAGATTGTTAACCCGGGTGATCAAAAGAGGTTCTACCTCCGTGATCAATGAGCATAAGAGAAGTGCTGACAACCGTGGGAATAACAATAGCAACAACCTCAGCTACAACAACAGTTACAGTGGTAACCGGAGCTACAACAACAACAACAACAATTGTAACAATTCACATTTTCAGGTTAACTTCTATTCCCGAAAATTTCACTATTCATTTTTACTATTCACTTTTACTATTCATTTTCCCGAACTTTTCCTGAAATTTGATTTTTATTTCATGGCATCGAGTGATAAATCATTTCCATAGCAAATTAAAAGTTTGACACTCATCAGATCATTTTCGTGAAAGTTATTAAGGAATTACACGTTTTAGGGTAAAACGTCATTCAAAAATTCTAATCACAATGAAACTCGACCAAGTTAATTTTCCCCGTATCAGAAAAATGTTTGATACACTCATGATTTATTTGAGAATAAATCATGACTAAGAAAAATATGACCAAATAAACCTCGGCCGTGAGAAACAGGAATTTTCGTTTTTAAGCACTTTTACTCAGCCGTAATCTTAGCCTATACCTGCACCGCGTTTCTAAGACGATTTGAGATTCACATTTTTGGAATAAGTCAACATATTTTTCCCTCCTCCTTTGACCAAAAATCATTCCTTGATTTTATAAATCATTCCTTGATTTTTAGGCTTATGGTTTTAAGTTTAAAGACATTAAATACCAACCGACACTAGACTGAGCCCAGCCTAGACATTATAGGTCATTTTAAGTCATTAGTATCCTATTAGAAAAGTTACATTTTACTTTTCTCAAATTTACGCAACTTTCGTACGTTTTACGTATTACGCGTTTTAGGCCTGTGTTTCCAGTTTTAGCAGGGTTTGAGCACCCTAATAGAACCTACCACTCATTTTATATTTTATTATGGAGTATATTGATAAGTTTTAACATATTTATAAGTTTCATATTTTTAAGATACCCGGTTTTACATTTCGTGGCTTAACAACTTACGGTTAGCAATTTACGGAGTCAAAACTAGTCACATAAGTAGGATAATATCATCCAAGACCAAGTCACCCTTCCTTATCCTTGGCAAACCGCCATAGGGGGGGGGGATTCATCACTTGTGTGGCTTGATCTTGACCATTGATCCATTAGATCATAACATGCGTAAACTTGGTCACCAAGTTTAGGGAATTTCCTAACACCTTCCTAACCTCCTCATTCATGCTATAAAAACAAGCTCAATCCTTCCTTTCTTCATAATCCAAATGCCACACACATAAATCCCTAGCACCTTGATCCTTTGATCTTCAAACTACAAGTTACACTACAAAGTTCAAGGTCTTAGTATTCTCTACCTAGTTCTTAAGTTTGTTTCCAAAGGGTTATAGCAAGGGTTTACAAGAGTTGTGGTGAAGGGTTTGCAAGCATAGGTTTAGTGTCCTAGTTTCATACTTGACTTCCTTTCTTTAGAAAGGCAAAAGTTGTAAGAAATCCTATTACACTTTCTTCCTCAATATCATTTTCATGCTTATTATGTTTCTTTCATGCTATACATGGTCTTTGTATTATGTTCATGATGTATAAAAACTAGTAAAACAAGTTATGGAAACTATATATTAACTTATGTTATTTAAACAAGTCTAGTGACTTTTATGGAGAACCACGACAAAAATAGTATAACTATGATATTTGACACTTACCTACTGTTAAAGAGGACTTAACAAGGAAAACATAGCAATTTGAATCACCCAAAACGAGTACCCGAGTCAAAAGTTATGACCATTTGAAATTACCAAAACTTTACGGCAAAACTGCCAAATACTTTCTGTAACAGAACATAAAACACGCAAAAAGGGGCCCTTCTGGTCCGTTTCATGAAAAAGTTAAATCACGAAAGTTGTCCGGAATCACGTTTTCTTCAAAAACTCTGGAGCACGTATCCAGAAAACTAATAACGAATGAGATTTTCTTCAGTTTCTTAACAGCTATTTTATATATACTAAAGTTACTATATAATAGTTATGCTTTAATAAGACCAAGAGGTCTAATGACCTAAAGCCAAGACCACAACCATGACTAAATCCAAGGTTGAGTCTCAAGTCCATGGTAACAATGACCAAGGTCAGGGCAAAGCCTTAAAGACCATATAACTTTTAAAGATAAAAAACTTATATATATGTTATCAAATACTACAATAGTAGGGAGCCTCATGTGAGGAGTTCATTAAGTAAGCCGTCGAGATGAGTTGTGGATTTACGAATTAAAGTTTCCTGGCTCCTCGAACGTTTACTCCATGACTTCTGAATTATGTCGGCCCGAACGGTAGTAAGAGATATACAACCTATACATGTTTCATAAACCATTTATATTCAAAGACTTACACTATATACTAAGTACTACATCATGAACATTATGCAAGACATATATAGGCAATTCTTCGTATTCTTAGACATTACTCCAAACCTAAGTCGCAACGTTCTATTATAGGCTGCTCTTAGAGACTTTCGCGATTCGACTACCACTTTCATTTCTCATTACATAAGCTTAAGGTGAGTTATAGCCCCTACTCTTTTCATACTTGTTTTAACTATTTGGGGGAGACACATGCTCAACTACTTGCTTACTTGTACAAATACTCAAAACATTTATACTTGATTGTATTATACTTGATTGCATACATACATGACTGTGTTATACTTAATTGCGTTATTCTATTTAGTGGCTAGTAGTTATCTTTGGGAAATGGCTCCCAGTTATCTTTGGGAAGTGGCTCCCAGTTGTCTTTGGGAATTGGCTCCCAGTTGTCTTTGGGAATTGGCTCCCAAGTGAGGTCTTCGGAGATGAAGTAGAGACTCACGACTAATTGCTTAATTATTGTGATAAACTTATACATGTCTTAATCATACTATATATTTGGCAGTGGGTTGCGAACACACAGGTTGCAAGTGTTGTTATGGGCGGGACTTGCAACTGAGTGGATTCACAATGCCTTTGCTGTGTGAACATTCTTTAAGGCTTTTCAACTATTTTAAGACAAACTCTATGAACTCACCAACCATTGTGTTGACACTTTAGCATGTTTGTCTCAGGTCTGTAAGGTGATAGCTGTTGCATGAAGCATAGAGTCGCTTGGCATGTTTTGAAGACTTATGCTTTTATCTTTACCATTCGATATGTCTTTAAACTCTTATGTATTGTATTATGGAACTCAAGTTTGTAACTCGGAATTTATTAATCGAATGGTAACTTTTCAAAACGTCTCATTTAGAGGTCGTTTTCTATACCTTATACTTTGTATTATGAAGTAGCACCCCAATGACACAGTCTTCCGCTGTGATATTTTGGGGGTCTTACAGATTGGTACCAGAGCCTTGGTTATAGAGAACTAGGTTGCATTTAGTGCCTAGACTATAACTACTATATACGTTAAGACTCTTCTCTTTACACTACATACGCATACGCTTTTTGTTAGTTGTTGGTTTAGTTCCACGCTGTTAGATGATGTGACTTTAGTATTATAAGGAACCCCAGAGATTAGTCGAGTCATTAAAAATATGGAGCTCAGTAATAACTAATTATTTAACTTGATCTTATGACAGTTCTTGTTTGATGAGACATAACGTTTGAGTTAAATAATATTATTACTTAGCTTTAGGGATTTGATGACTTGATTATCTTACTATCTGCCTCGGAAAGCGGATTTTGTGTCGGAAATTCTTAAGTAGGATGATTTAGAATCTCCTTATTTAAATGGATTGGGACGCCTCTTTATTTAAATAAAGAAATTGTAAATCACTGAACCATAAGTTTATGATACCTTACTTACATAAATTTGGACGCATCTTTATGTAAGTAATGTGTTATAAATAAGTAGGCTTAATTGTAGCCGATACAACTCCTAAACCAGAACCTTAGACGAATCAGAGTAAACACCACTATATTAGAGATCCCGAATTCTTTTAGACACACCGTAAGTAGTTAACATCAACTGAATTCGGGACGAAGTTCTCCTTAAGGGGTAGAGACTGTAACAATTCACATTTTCAGGTTAACTTCTATTCCCGAAAATTTCACTATTCATTTTTACTATTCACTTTTACTATTCATTTTCCTAAAATTTTCTCGAAATTTGATTTTTGTTTCATGGCCTCGAGTGATAAATTATTTCCATAGCAAATTAAAAGTTCGACATTCATCAGATCATTTTCGTGAAAGTTATTAAGGAATTACACGTTTTAGGGTAAAACATCATTCAAAAATTCTAATCACAACGAAACTCGACCAAGTTAATTTTCCCCGTATCAGAAAAATGTTTGATACACTCATGATTTATTTGAGAATAAATCATGACTAAGAAAAATATCACCAAATAAACATCGGCCGTGAGAAACAGGAATTTTCGTTTTTAAGCACTTTTACTCAGCCGTAACCTTAGCCTATACCTGCACCGCGTTTCTAAGACGATTTGAGTTTTCACATTTTTGGAATAAGTCAACATATTTTTCCCTCCTCCATTGACCAAAAATCATTCCTTGATTTTTAGGCTTACGGTTTTAAGTTTAAAGACATTAAATACTAACCGACACTAGACTGAGCCCAGCCTAGACATTATAGGTCATTTTAAGTCATTAGTATCCTATTAGAAAAGTTACATTTTACTTTTCTCAATTTTACGCAACTTTCGTACGTTTTACGTATTACGCGTTTTAGACCCGTGTTTCCAGTTTTAGCAGGGTTTGAGCACCCCAATAGAACCTACCACTCATTTTATATTTTATTATGGAGTATATTGATAAGTTTTAACATATTTATAAGTTTCATATTTTTAGGATACCCGGTTTTACGTTTCGTGGCTTAACAACTTACGGTTAGCAATTTACGGAGTCAAAACTAGTCACATAAGTAGGATAATATCATCCAAGACCAAGTCACCCTTCCTTATCCTTGGCAAACCGCCATAGGGGGTGGGGATTCATCACTTGTGTGGCTTGATCTTGACCATTGATCCATTAGATCATAACATGTGTAAACTTGGTCACCAAGTTTAGGGAATTTCCTATCACCTTCCTAACCTCCTCATTCATGCTATAAAAACAAGCTCATTCCTTCCTTTCTTCATAATCCAAACGCCACACACATAAATCCCTAGCACCATGATCCTTTGATCTTCAAACTACAAGTTACACTACAAAGTTCAAGGTCTTAGTATTCTCTACCTAGTTCTTAAGTGTGTTTGGTGATTCCATGGTTGAATTGGGAGCTACACAAGGTGATTAGGGGCTGAAGTTAATTGGTTTTCCAAAGGGTTATAGCAAGGGTTTACAAGAGTTGTGGTGAAGGGTTTGCAAGCATAGGTTTAGTGTCCTAGTTTCATACTTGACTTCCTTTCTTTAGAAAGCCAAAAGTTGTAAGAAATCCTATTAAACTTTCTTGCTCAATATCATTTTCATGCTTATTATGTTTCTTTCATGCTATATATGGTCTTTGTATTATGTTCATGATGTATAAAAACTAGTAAAACAAGTTATGGAAACTATATATTAACTTATGTTATTTAAACAAGTAAACTAGTGACTTTTATGGAGAACCACAACCAAAATAATATAACTATGATATTTGACACTTAACTACTGTTAAACTTAACAAGGAAAACATAGCAATTTGAATCACCCAAAACGAGTACCCGAGTCAAAAGTTATGACCATTTGAAATTACCAAAACTTTACGGCAAAACTGCCAAATACTTTCTGTAACAGAACATAAAACACGCAAAAAGAGGCCCTTCTGATCTGTTTCATGAAAAAGTTAAAGCACGAAAGTTGTCCGGAATCATGTTTTCTTCAAAAACTCAGGAGCACGTATCCAGAAAACTAATAACGAATGATATTTCCTTCAGTTTCTTAACAACTATTTTATATATACCAAAGTTACTATATAATAGTTATGCTTTAATAAGACCAAGAGGTCTAATGACCTAAAGCCAAGACGAGTGCCAGGTAAGGGTTGTACTCTTTTTCCCTACTCCAAGGTTTTTCCCTATGGGTTTTTCTTGGAAAGGGTTTTTAAGGAGGCAGTCTTCCTGGGTCGCCTTGCTCCCTTCGTGCTTATGGGTGGATGCGGGACGTTCGCTTGATTCAAGATTTTTCTTGTTTTTATACCTAGTTAGGTGCTTGTATTATTGCTAGGTTTGTGTTTATGGCATGTCATAAGCACTAGTTTATCAAGCTATTTGCTTGAGGTTAATGTGGTACCTCAGCCACATTCCATTTGTACTTAACGATTTTTTGGTTATATATTTACCGGGGTTAACCCCTTTACCAAAAAAAACCATGGCTAAAGCCAAGGTTGAGTCTCAAGACCATGGTAACAATGACCAAGGTCACGGAAAAGCCACGGTTAAAGACCATATAACTTTTAAAGATCAAAAACTTATATATATGTTATCAAATACTACAATAGTAGGGAGCCTCATGTGAGGAGTTCATTAAGTAAGCCATCGAGATGAGTTGTGGATATACGAATTAAAGTGTCCTGGCTCCTCGAACGTTTACTCCATGACTTCTGAATTATGTCGGCCCGAACGGTAGTAAGAGATATACAACCTATACATGTTTCATAAACCATTTATATTCAAAGACTTACACTATATACTAAGTACTACATCATGAACATTATGCAAGACATATATAGGCAATTCTTCGTATTCTTAGACATTACTCCAAACCTAAGTCGCAACGTTCTATTATAGGCTGCTCTTAGAGACTTTCGCGATTCGACTACCACTTTCATTTCTCATTACATAAGCTTAAGGTGAGTCATAGCCCCTACTCTTTTCATACTTGTTTTAACTATTTGGGGGAGACACATGCTCAACTACTTGCTTACTTGTACAAATACTTAAAACATTTATACTTGATTGTATTATACTTGATTGCATACATACATGACTGTGTTATACTTAATTGCGTTATTCTATTTAGTGGCTAGTAGTTATCTTTGGGAAGTGGCTCCCAGTTATCTTTGGGAAGTGGCTCCCAGTTGTCTTTGGGAATTGGCTCCCAGTTGTCTTTTGGAATTGGCTCCCAGTTGTCTTTGGGAATTGGCTCCCAAGTGAGGTCTTCGGAGATGAAGTAGAGACTCACGACTAATTGCTTAATTGTTGTGATAAACTTATACATGTCTTAATCGTACTATATATTTAGCAGTGGGTTGTGAACACACAGGTTGCAAGTGTTGTTATGGGCGGGACTTGCAACTGAGTGGATTCACAATGCCTTTGCTGTGTGAACATTCTTTAAGGCTTTTCAACTATTTTAAGACAAACTCTATGAACTCACCAACCATTGTGTTGACACTTTAGCATGTTTGTCTCAGGTTTGTAAGGTGATAGCTATTGCATGGAGCATAGAGTTGCTTTGCATGTTTTGAAGACTTATGCTTTTATCTTTACCATTCGATATGTCTTAAAACTCTTATGTATTGTATTATGGAACTCAAGTTTGTAACTCGGAATTTATTAATCGAATGGTAACTTTTCAAAACGTCTCATTTAGAGGTCGTTTTCTATACCTTGTACTTTGTATTATGAAGTAGCACCCCAATGACACAATCTTCCGCTGCGATATTTTGGGGGTGTTACAACAATCAAAGCAGCAACCACAACAGAGATCAACAGCAGAACCGTAGTAATCATCATCAGCAACAGAATCGTCGACAAGAAGCTACCAGAGCTTATGCAGCAGTCCCTGCAGAAAGTAAAGGTTATGCCGGAACTCTACCCCCATGTAACAAGTGCAACATGCATCATACTGGAGCATGTAAGGCTTCTTGTGGCAACTGTAGAAGAATTGGTCATATGACAAGGGACTGTCGAGCGACTGGAGCCAACACACAACCGATAGCAGTAAAGTGCCATGGTTGTGGAGAAGTTGGACATTACAGAACTCAATGTCCGAAAATCGCCAATAATGTTGCCCGAGGAAGAGCGTATGTACTTGGTGATGGGAACACAACGCAGAACTCTGATGTTGTTACGGGTACGTTCCTATTAAATCAACAAAAGGCTAAGATATTATTTGATTCAGGAGCAGATAAAAGTTTTGTGTCGACTTCGTTTGCCGCAATTCTAAATATTACTCCTGTAGAATTAGATACTATCTATGAAATAGAATTAGCAGATGGAAATATTCTAAGTACCAATACCCTAATCGAAAACTGCACCTTAACCCTTCTAAATAAATCTTTCCCTATCGATCTTATGCCCATCCAATTAGGAAGTTTTGATGTCATCATTGGTATGGATTGGTTATCCAAACACCGTGCCAGAATAATTTGTGACGAGAAAGTCATTCAAATTCCATTCGACGGTGAAACCTTAATCATCCAAGGTGATAAACCTAAAACTTCGTTCAATATTATTTCGTACGCCAAGACGATGAAATACATAAGCAAAGGATGCCATGTTCAAATCCAAGTAACGGGAGGAGAAACAAAAGAAAAGAAGAAACAACTTGATGAAGTGCCAGTTGTAAAAGAATTTTCTGATGTATTTCCCGAAGACTTACTTGGAATCCCACCAACCCGTCAAGTTGAATTCCACATCGATTTAGTGCCTGGAGCAGCACCAGTTGCAAAAGCACCATATCGATTAGCACCCTCCGAAATGAAAGAATTATCTGAACAGTTAAAAGAACTATCAGATAAAGGTTTCATTCAACCAAGCTCATCCCCTTGGGGAGCACCAATCCTATTCGTCAAAAAGAAAGATGGAACGTTCCGAATGTGTATCGATTACAGGGAGTTGAACAAACTCACGGTGAAAAATCGATATCCATTGCCAAGGATCGATGATCTATTTGACCAATTACAAGGATCAAGTGTTTACTCAAAAATCGAACTAAGATCAGGATATCATCAATTAAGAGTTAGGGAAAAGAACATTCCCAAGACAGCTTTTCGAACACGATACGGACATTATGAATTTCAAGTGATGCCATTTGGTCTTACCAATGCACCAGCTGTATTCATGGATTTAATGAACCGAGTAT
The DNA here is from genome assembly GCA_030686995.1 of Artemisia argyi. Lineage (NCBI taxonomy): Eukaryota > Viridiplantae > Streptophyta > Magnoliopsida > Asterales > Asteraceae > Artemisia > Artemisia argyi. Next base: position 139,620 of record JARVZY010002725.1, on the reverse strand, counting down.
GCAAACCATACTTGGATATATTCGTTATTGTGTTCATTGATGACATTTTAATCTATTCGCGCAATAAAGAAGAGCATGCCGAACACTTAAGGACTATTTTGGAGTTACTTAAGAAGGAAAAGTTGTACGCCAAGTTTTCCAAATGTGATTTTTGGATTTCTACCGTTCAATTTTTAGGCCATATCATCAACAACAAAGGTATCCATGTAGATCCCGCGAAAATAGAAGCAGTTAAAGGTTGGACGTCACCCACCACCCCAACCGAAATTCGTCAATTCTTAGGTCTCGCTGGTTATTACCGGAGATTTATAGAAGGTTTTTCAAAGATTGCAAAACCTTTGACGGAACTAACCCAGAAGAACAAGAAGTATATCTGGGAAGAGAAGCAAGAGTCAGCATTTCAACTACTGAAACAGAAGCTTTGTGAAGCACCAATATTAGCATTACCGGAAGGCAATGAGGACTTTGTAGTGTATTGTGAAGCATCTCATCATGGTTTAGGTGCGGTACTAATGCAAAGAGACAAAGTTATAGCCTATGCTTCACGACAGCTGAAGAAGAATGAAGAAAACTACACCACTCATGATCTAGAATTAGGAGCAGTAGTTTTTGCTCTTAAGATATGGAGACATTACCTATACGGTACAAAGTGTACGGTTTTCACCGATCACAAGAGTCTATAGCATATACTAGATCAGAAGGAGCTGAACATGAGACAAAGAAGATGGTTAGAATTACTCAATGATTACGACTGTGAAATTCGTTACCACCCTGGTAAAGCGAATGTAGTAGCCGATGCGTTGAGTAGAAAAGATAGAATTAAACCTCTTAGAGTTCGATCTCTAGGAATGACAATTCATTCGCCACTTCCAGCTCAAATCATCAAAGCTCAAGCAGAAGCTCTACAAGAAGAAAACCGGCAATATGAGAAAATTGACAGATGGTCAAACCTGGAAGAACAGGTTGACAGAATGCCAAATAATGAAAAAGAATTTGTGAGAAGAAATGATGGAATGTTATGTTTTAAGGAAAGATATTGGATTCCTCTCTTTGGAGGTATTTGAGACCTTATCATGCATGAATCTTATAAATCCAAATATTCTATTCATCCCGGTTCCAATAAAATGTACCAAGATATGAAGAAGAATTATTGGTGGCCAAATATGAAAGCTGATATCGCCGAGTATGTTGGTAAATGTTTAACCTGTTCTAGAGTAAAGGCAGAAACTCAGAAACCATCAGGATTACTCGTGCAACCAGAAATTCCTGTCTGGAAATGGGAACAAATCACCATGGATTTTATTACCAAATTACCAAAGACTTCGACCAGATTAGACACAATCTGGGTTATCATCGATCGTTTAACCAAGTCTGCACATTTTCTACCAATCAAGGAAATTGACGAGATGGAAACACTCGCTCAGTTGTATTTTAAGGAAATTGTGATTAGACATGGGGTTCCAATATCTATTATTTCTGATAGAGATAGCCGATTCACCTCAAGATTTTGGGAATCGCTACAGAAATCTCTTGGTACTCGGTTAGATATGAGCACCGCTTATCATCCGCAAACCGATGGACAAAGTGAGAGAACAATCCAAACCTTGGAAGACATGCTCCGAGCATGTGTGATTGATTTTGAAAAAGGTTGGGATAGAAACTTGCCATTAGTTGAATTCTCATACAATAACAGCTACCATGCCAGCATAAAGGCTGCACCTTTTGAGGCACTGTACGGAAGAAAGTGCAGATCACCAATCTGTTGGACAGAAGTTGGTGATATGCAACTCACCGGACCAGAGCTAATACATGACACTACAGAGAAGATATTCCAAATCAAGCAACGCTTGCAAGCTGCTCGTGACAGACAGAAGAGTTATGCTGATGTCAAGAGAAAGCCTATGGAATTTCAAGTAGGAGACAAAGTCATGTTGAAGGTTTCGCCTTGGAAAGGAATGATTCTCTTTGGAAGACGTGGAAAGTTAAATCCGAGGTACATTGGACCTTTCAAAATTCTAGAGAGAATTGGTTCAGTTGCTTATAAGTTAGAACTTCCGGAAGAACTTAGTAGGGTACATCCTACGTTTCACGTATCACAACTCAAGAAATGTTTGTCTGACGAAACTTTCGTCATTCCACTAAAAGAGATTAGATTGGACGACAAACTAGTGTTCACAGAAGAGCCTGTGGAAATAATGGATAGAGAGATAAAACAACACAAACAGAATCGTATCCCCATTGTAAAAGTTAGATGGGACTCAAAGCGAGGACCAACTTATACATGGGAAAGAGAAGATAGATTCCGTGAGAAATATCCGCACTTATTTTCATAGAACGCACTTGTTAGATTTCTTAAAATCGAATTTCAGGACGAAATTCAGAATGACAAGTGGGTACTGTAGAACCCTGTAAAAATTTCTTGTAATTAAATCGTTAATAAATAAATAATCATTCGTTATCGTTACTAATTCCCATATTTTCTCGGAAAAATTTAAAATTTTTCTTATTATATTATTTTGACGATTATCACAAAATAATATAATTCACGAAATGACGGAATTAATCCTCGACACGTTACACGAAACCTAAACTTTTCATTTAATCCTAAACTAAATTCCAAATCCTAATTATATTTACTAAATATAATTAAAACTCCTAATTATACTAATTAACCAAGCGGACCCTTAATTATTTCGGCCCACACCACCATTACTATTCCTAAGCCCAACGAACTAAAGCCCAAAATCCAATTCATTAATTTTCATCCGATCGACAAGTTCAATCACCCCCAAAACGCCTCGTTTATTTCTAAAACTTACACACGACATACGTATTTTATTTTCTCATCTCATTAACCTCCTAGCCAACTATTAGTGTGTCAATTCTCACATCCATACGTTGAGTTTTGAGACGTTTTTAAGAGGCAAAGTGTTCGACCCTTACAAAACCAAACCGATTTACAAATTATTCAAATCTTAACCGTTTTGATTCCCGTTTGTTTCTAATCGTTCCTAATAATATTTCTAAGTTGATTCTATGTTCAAATGTTAAGAATGATCAAGTATGTAAAAGTAGTATACGATTATGTAAATCGTATACATAGATAATTGCTTGGTCGACATAGGCATGATTCACCACAACATGTTCCATCTTTTGTGCTCTCACATACACTTGAATAACATTATAAAAATCACCTAAGAGCTAGTTTCCTGACATGAGAATAGTAAGAGAAGTTCACATTGAAATTTACTTACTTACGTGTTATATATTCAAGTAATATATAAACGTACATGCATGCACTTGCTCTTATTCATTCTCATACTCTTTCACTGAGTAAAATCGTCCTTCAAAACTATCCTCACAAGACCACAAGTCGATTGGTAATTATTTGGAAGCAAGGAAAGGAAATCGGGTTTGATATTTATATATAACATTTGGGTTATATTGTGAAACGTGATTTTCTTGTGTTCCATACTATCACACTCGACTTTTGATCATCTCTAAGGTGTTTGTAAGTCTCCTCTACTCATTTCCATTCCAATTCGCACGTTAACTTTATATCATGCACTTTGTTTTGTTGTTTCGAACGTATATCACTTTGCACATGTATTACACGTATATATAAATTCTTAGTACACGAAACGTGACTAGCCTCTATCTTGGAAGGCCTAGGAGTCACGTAGCACCCATAATTCACTTTAGTTATAACGTTACAAGCATTTCACGCATCCATTTCAAACTATATCCATCATATGCAATTTGTTAAAAACACTTAGTAAATATATCTAAGTTTTCAAAATATATACCGATTCCAAACATGCCACAAACTACGCGTATAACTTTGAATTTCATTTAACGAGTGTACAATATTATTTCACGACACCATAGACCACCTAGAAAACTAACATTTTCATATACACGACTTGTAAAAATAATCACGTTTTGACACCATACTCGAACCATTTTGAATTGACATCAACCGGATTTTCAAACCAAAATTCATATAAAAACCTTATGTTTGTCGAGTGGGCTCAATTCAAGCCCATTAAGCATTTAAAATCCGTAAGCCCACTGGTCCCATATGAAATGTTTTTAGAATCATAAAAATGACCCAAAGCCAAGCCCAAAACTTTTTCCATGCCCTCGCCTCCAAAACGATGAATGGGCCTTAATATGTCTCGTTCAAAGCCCATAAGCTAAAAAATTAAGCTTTTAAATAAATAAGCTGTTGAAATTAGCTTATTATCAACTAAATAAGCTTCGGAAATTTTTAGAAAAATTTTATAATTATTTTTACAAATTTGGACTAAAAATGTAACGCGATGACACCTAGAGGGACTAAATGTGTAAATATTGAAAAGAAAGGACTAAACTTGTAAATACAGAAACATAAGGGTAAAATGTGATAAAAATTAATATTCTAAGGTTAGAATTGATTATTGGACAAAGTAGAGGACTGTAGTTGAAATATATATAAAAAGGACTAACGGTGTAACGCAAATATCGTTAGATTTAAAAATGGTAAAATTGGAAAAGGAGACAAAGACTAAACATAATTTATTTATCATTCTTATTTATTTTCTATTTTTGTCAATTTATTTTATGTTACATTTAAACTTTATTATATATATATATATATATATATATATATATATATATATATATATATATATATATATATATATATATATATATATGTTATTTAACGTAGCGTTAATAATATATATAACGATATTTAAAAAGTTAATATTTTACTTACGATTAAAAAGGTAAAACTTCGATAGATAATTTAAAAATCATATTTTATCATATCATGCATATCACAAGAATTACACTGCACATCACTTATTCGTCATAACGAATATTTATTATTCGTTATTCCTTCGTATTTATCAAATAGTATTTGGTCAAGTTCTTAGATAAATTTATTTATTTTTTTTTGGGTAAAGGGGAATAATCCTGTACCCCGGTAAAATGCATTAACCAGAAAAATATTGAAGTACAACGGATGAGGGTGACGTCCCTCATCTCAGTCCCTAAGGACACTTACAGACTCTCATATAAGAATGACACACCATTCTTATAACTTACACAATGAACCTACCAATAAAAACTCATATAAACGTGACAAACCACGCTTATAACAGACATTGAACACAAACTATAACGACTATATATAAAACATAAAATGCTATTCAAGTAGACAAATCCTTGAATCTTCAAATCGTCATAGTAGTTCAAACTTCCAGCTTCAACCAATTGCGTCTTCTATTAGTATTATGCAAAATGCATAATCTAATAACCTAATGAGAGTGACTTCCGTAGCAATCAAAATTGAAGCATAAACATGGTCTAACCGACCCAACCTTCTAGATCTAGAACATGAAGAAACCATAACCAGGTTTCCCCGCCTCCAAGTGTTCCACATAGCATACCAATCAACCCAGTAAGATAAGAATTCTGCCCGAATACGAAGGATCAAGAGGTCCAGCTAACATGCTTTCAAGCGACTAAGAAGAGGTAATAACCCTCCCCAATAGCTCAATTCGTCCGACTTTATTTTCTTCATTTTCAGTATCAATCAAGGTGAGTCATAGCCTCACATTTACTTATTTTCAAAACTCCGTGAGGGGGATACATGTTATAAACAGATCGCAAGTATTTTTCTGTATGCTTCCTGACTGATATATGCCTAAGTTAGCTATTGCCAAAAGACCCTTAATCATGAGCCATTAATCACTGAGGTGAACGCGAATATAATGAATAGATCTATTTAAGGTTTGACAGCCTGTCCCATTAATACTTGACAGAATGTCATTATGCATGTGGTTAGTCGTATTAGTCGTGATAATTATATTTGAGTAAAAATAGGAACTGGCAAATCACCTATTACACGAGGGCAAATTTATCATTGATTTGATAAACACCTCTGTGGAAAACTAGAATGGGGGGTTGAATAGTTTTACGTCATTTTTAAATTGTTATAAAAATTTGTTTAAAAGTTTTCTTTGTTTTGTAAAATATAGATTCGATGTTATATGAAATCAAGTCATGCACAATATGAACAACACTAAGTATGTATGATAAAGCAATAATAACGTAAGTAAAAAAAAGAAGATAAGAGTTGGAAAGATCGAACCGAGAGACAAGAGATTTATAGTGGTTCGGCTACAAGGTCACCTTCCTTGCCCTACTCCACTCCCCGAGCACCTAACTCGAGAGTTTTCTTCACTATATCAACAAGCTCCCTTATGGCGGAGAAAACCTTACACACCAATTTATACACCACAATAACTTCACAACTTAATCACAACTAGTTCACACCTATTCACTACTTAATCACACCACTTCTTCACACCAATCTTCTACACACCAATCTTCTTCACACCTATTCTTCTACACACCAATCTTCTTCACAACTATTCTTCTACACACCAATCTTCTTTCTAACTTATCTTCTTCACAACTATTCTTCTAACCAATCACACTATATATCAAACTACACTATCTTCTAACAAATATTCACAACTAATCACACAATGAAATAATAACAATGATGATTCACTAACAACTTAGATGTGGAGATCACAACAAGTTGTAATACTTCTTGTCTTGAGGGATAGAAGTATTCTTCTCTTGCACTTGATGGGATGATGTTTGGATCACTTTGAAACAAAGATTTAAGAATGTATGATCAAAGGATTTATAGATTAGAAATGGAGATCCAGAACAGAAAGTTCTGTAATGCAAAAGGAGAGGAAAAAATCCAGGTTTAAGGTGGTATTTATAGGCAACAGATTCTGACAGAGGAGCGTGGCCGGTCCCCTTAAATCATGGCCGATCCCCTTAATTTTAAGGGGACCACCCTTTATAATTAAGGGGGCCGCCCAGCTGAAACGGCCAGAAACTTTGTCTTTTAGTGGGGAAAGTTTATTTGGTGAAAAACTAACTGATTTTGGTTAAAAATTTGAATTCATATATTTAGTATGAATAAAACATTTTTCTTTATTACCAAAAGTGTTTTTCAAAAATTTATAATATGTTTATATAATTAAATAAACTTTGCATTAGTTAATTAAATACCCCTTTGATCATAAATTGCACTAAACACTTTGTTTATTCATACCTTAAGTGATTTGGATGTAAAGAGAAATATTAAACACTAAATACTTGTTTATGTCACAAGTTTTAGTTCTATGAGTTTATATTTTGTGATAATTAAAACATAGAGATATGGATAACATGTTAACAATGTTTTTAGGCATTATTTATGTCAACAATCTCCCCCTTTTTGATTATTACAAAACCTTAAACTCAATATATCTAAAACTTGTTTTTAGACAAGTACTATAGAGTTTACATTTCTTTTCTCCCCCTTTTTGTAAAATTAAAAAGGTTAAGCCGAGTAAGCTTCGCGAGGGAAGTTTAAACGGGTAGAATGCTCCCCCTTGATGTATGCTCCCCCTCATTTGAGAGCACCAAGGGAACAAGCTATGGGGATCTTTGCTACAAAAATATTTGAAGAGAGCAAGATACACATATATGCAAGGCAACAATTATGCAACTAAACATAGATTCATTCAAGCATTATAGAAATGATAAGCATTACAACATTCAATATGCTTGAACCATATTGATAAAAATAACACAAAAGAAAAGACATAGTCCTGTATTGCCTAGAAAGAGTACTTGGACTTGCTTGCAACTCATGGTTGATTGTTTTATTTGCTTGAAGGATATCATAAGCGTAAAGCTTAGTTGGTAGATGGAGAGGGATATGGAGTAAGGTATGGAGCGGAAGAGGTGGCCCTTACGATATTGTATCGTGTTAGGGGTGGAACGGGATGAGGTCGAGTGAGGAGATATTCAATCCAAGAAATATCTTCACTCACGTAAAGGATTTGTTTTTGGAGAAAGATGCATCAAGGGCAATAGTGAGTGTGGTTTGTAACTTGATCCAAGTTGAGAGAGTGAGGAAGACAATTGTTATAGGGTGATGATGGAGGTTGCCCTTTGTTGCGTTGTGCAAGATGCATGGCATTGAGATCACTAAGATCATGGATTTGTGATATTTCATCACGGAACTTTTGCTTTTCCGTGGTAATATGGAGAAAGTCATTGTGTTTATACGGATGAATTGGGTTTGTGTAGTTGGAGTTGTAGTGGGATGGTTGATCAACCTTGTATGGATCATTAGAAGGGATTTGAGGATGAGGTGAGTGATTTGGCATGAATGAAGATGTTTGGCCAATGTTGTATGGTTTGTAAGTAGGATCAAATGAATGTCCTTGTGAGTGTGGTGGAAAGTTTGGGAAGTAAGTGGTTGGTGGTGTTGAATGACTTCCAACTTCACTTGTTATGATGGATTTGTTTCGAGGGCTTTTTCTTCGCCAAACGGGTTTTTACGTCATTCTTGCAAGCCTTGAGGCTTTTGGTTTGGGTTTGTTTGGAGAAGCCATGAAGGGATGAGTAAAGAGTTTTGAGGATTGGGGTTATTTATAGTGTAAGATTTGTGTGTTTATGGATGGATAAAGTTTGTTTGGGAGATTAGAACAAATTGTGTTGGTGAAGATTGGGAAATGTAGGTTGAAATGGGCTAAAAAGAAGAAAAGATTCTGTAAACCCGACCATCAGATGGCAGGTCCCCTTAATTAGGGGGCGGTCCCTTAAAATTAAGGGGGCCGCCTTACATAATTAAGGGGGCCGCCCATCTGGTGATTTTCAGATTGCCAGAATTGGGTTTTTGGCAGAAAATTTGCAGAAAGGTTGTGTTTTTGGATTAGAATTCAAGCAAGTTCAATTCTCTTAGGCAATATAGAGTCTAATCTAATCAAGATATAGCATGCATGCAAAAACACATAGGCAAAAGAGCAAATAATCAACACATAATAAGCAATAGGAGGTAAGTAAAGGCAAGCACACTTAAGCTTCCTAAGGCACCTATCTTAGATTAAAGGCAAAGGCAATTAGTGAGTGAAAAACTAGTGATGGATCAAGATGACACCATTATTTGTGAATTTGTCCTAGTGAGTGTCTATATGCAACAAATGTGGAGTTGTGATTGTTTCGACTCCTAGAAGCAAAAAGAAATAGCGATCCTAAGAAACAATCCAAAAGATCTCCTTGATTCAATTTTTGCTCGATCATGAATGTCAAAGACATATATTAGATTATATACCTTGACAATTTATGTGAGACTTTATGCATGATTTTGAAATACAATGTTTTTAGAATTAGTCAACAATGCAAGGAAAATGATCTTCATGTGATTCCTAGATCGTGAGAATAATTTTTAGAGAAAATTGATTGAGTTTTACAATAAATATTTATGCAAAGAAAATAAATCTTCTCAATCTTTAGTTTTGTGCGAAATAGATTCCTAGACTCAGAAAAGGTGGAATGGAAAAAAAATAAATTTCATGCAAGTATAAATTTGAATTAATTCAGTGTAATTTAGTCAACTTGTTCCATCATTCCTAATCCTAAACGCAAGTGGTTGAATAATTCACGCTTAAGGGGTTTTGTGAATATATCCGCAATGTTGTCTTCCGATGCAACCTTTTCTATAGATATATTTCCTTTTTGTACATTTTCCCTAAGAAAATGGTGACATATTTCTATGTGTTTAGTCCTAGAGTGTTGTACCGGATTTTTACTTAAGTCTATCGCACCTTTGTTATCGCACATAATGGGGACATTTTCTAACCTAATGCCATAGTCTACGAGAGCTTGTTTCATCCATAGTGCTTGTTGACATGCCTTTCCGGCGCTTACATATTCGGCTTCGGTGGTAGAAATAGCAAGAGCGGTTTGCTTCTTCGAAAACCAAGACGTTAGACAACATCCCATAAACGTGTAAATACCGCTAGTACTCTTTCTATCTACGTAGTCTCCCGCATGATCCGAATCCGCATAGACAATGGTTTCTATGCCGGATTCCTTAGGATACCATAATCCTAAGTGTATAGTACCTTTAACGTATCGGAAGTTACGCTTAACCGCTTCTAGGTGAGAGGTTTTGGGATCCTCTTGAAAACGGGCACAAAGGCATACACTAAACATGATATCGGGTCTACTTGCTGTCAAGTATAGTAAACTACCTATCATTCCTCTATACTTGGTGTTATCTACGGACTCACCTTCATCGTCCTTTGTGAGCTTTACCTCCGTAGACATGGGTGTTTTCATGGGTTTTGAGTCTTCTAGGCCAAATTTCTTAAGCATTTCCTTAATGTACTTAGATTGGTTAAAGAATATTCCATCTTCTAATTGTTTTATTTGTAATTCTAGGAAGAAGTTAAGTTCACCCATCATACTCATCTCAAACTCATCATGCATGATTTTGGCAAATTCATCACACATGTCTTGACAAGTCGATCCAAATATAATGTCGTCAACATATATTTGGACAATGATGAGATTTGGGTCTTTCCTTTTAGTGAAAAGAGTGTTATCTACCATTCCCATGGAATAATCATGTTTAATAAGAAAAGCTTTTAATCGATCATACCAAGCTTTGGGAGCTTGTTTGAGTCCATACAAAGCTTTCTTTAACTTATAAACATAATCAGCTTTTGCGAAGTCAATGAATCCTGGAGGTTGGGCCACATATACCTCCTCATTGATAAAACCGTTAAGGAATGCACTTTTCACATCCATTTGGAATAACTTAAAATCTAGGGCGCAAGCATAGGCAAGTAATATCCTAATCGATTCTAGTCTAGATAAGAGGGCATAAGTTTCGTCATAATCAATTCCTTCTTGTTGATTATAACCTTGGGCAACTAACCTAGCTTTAGTCCTAGTAACTATTCCGTTCTCGTCTAACTTATTCCTATATACCCATTTGGTTCCTATGATGGTCATATCCTTTGGATTTGGGACTAATTCCCAAACATCATTCGCCTTAAATTGATTTAATTCTTCTTGCATAGCTATAACCCAACTTTCATCCTTTAAAGCCTCGCTAATATTCTTAGGTTCTATTGCTAAGAGGAAACAAAAGAAATTGTTTTTATCTTGGGCTTGTGACCTAAGGGTTCTTGGGTTAAGATGTCCTATTATATTATCTAATGGATGTGATCTAGGTTCTTTAATATTAATAATTTCGTTATTTTCTAAGTGAATGTCTTCATTATCATTTCCTATGGGTTTTGTTTTACTAACCTCAATAGCTTCATCTTCGACTAAATCATCATCTTCTAAAGGTAATGTTTTAGGAGGTGGTGGTGTTTCATCAAATGTTACATTTAGTGATTCCTCTACTTTCATGGAGTGTTTGTTAAGTATTATATATGCTTTGCTATTTTGTGAGTATCCTAAAAATATTCCTTCATATGATTTTGGATCAAACTTAGTGAGATAGTCCTTAGTGTTTAAAATATAGCATTTACTTCCAAATACCTTAAAGTAGCTTAAGTTTGGTTTTCTACCTCTTAATAACTCATAAGGAGTTTTTCCTAGAATTCTTCTAATTGATACCCTATTTAAAATATAAGTTGATGTATCTACGGCATGACACCAAAATTTTTGTGGGATGGATTGTTCATTTAACATAGTTCTACTCATTTCTTGTAGTGACGTATTTTTTCTTTCTACTACGCCATTTGATTGAGGAGTACGAGGAGCGGAGAAATTGTGAGATATTCCATTTAACTCGCAATATTTTCCGAATTGTACTTCGTTATCAAATTCCCTACCATGGTCCGTCCTAATGGCAACTATTGAGCATCCTAATTTATTTTGAATCATTTTACTAAATATTTCGAATTTTTCAAAGGCTTGGGTTTTGTCACTTAAAAAACTAGTCCACGTGTATCGTGAGTAGTCATCTACTATTACTAGGGTATATTTGTTTCCTCCATAGTTCCGCACAGCGGATGGACCAAAAAGATCCATATGTAATAATTCTAGGCACCTAGTAGTGGATACTATATTCTTGGCTTTGTGACTAGCATGAGCTTGTTTTCCAATTTTACATGCATCACAAAAATGCTTGTCATATTTTAGATTACGCAAATTTCTAACTAATTCCTTAGAGGCCAAAGATTGTATTTGTTGCATGTTAGCATGTCCTAATCTCCTATGCCATAGTGTAGAGTTTTCATCTACGGTCGTTAGGCATATCCTATCCTCAGGTTTGTTTCCTAGTTTCATAACATATATGCCACCTTTTCTAATCCCTCTACCTATAATTTTTCCATTCTTAACTATTTCGCTATCATCTTCGGTAAATGTGACTCTACATTTATTATCACATATTTGTCCTACACTAAGCAAGTTATATGTTAATTTATCTACATGCTCTACATTTTCAATAGTAAGTGAGTCTTGAGAGATCGTACCTTTGCCAATGATTTTTCCACGTAAGTCACTACCGAAAATAACGTTACCTCCATTGTATGCCTTGTATGTTGAGAATAGATTGCGATTCCCCGTCATGTGCCTCGAACATCCGCTATCTTTAATCCATTCGTCAGGTTCCAAGTCAATTCCTAAACATATTTCGTCGGTTTCTTTTTCCATAAAACACTTTTCATCTCTTGGCTTTTCAACTTCTTCTTTGTCATTATCACTCCATGTTCCACTAACAAAAGCACCTTGACTTTCATAACCCGGTGGCTTTAGACATTCGCCAATGAGATGATTTGGACTTCCATATCTAAAGCACTTTCTTTTCCCGTAGTTATCACTTCTATTCCTTTGGAATGCTTTTCTTTCGTCTCGTGATGATCTAGTGAATCTTCCTTGTCTCTTGAAGAACTTCTTGAATTCTCTTACGGCCATTGCATATTCTTCGTCTTCACTTTCGTCACTTGAATCATCATCATCACTAGGTTCCTTTTTGGCTTTTAGAGCAATGGATTTGGTTTGTTCTTTCTTGACTTTGACCGTTTTCGAATCTCTTCTTATGATTTCTTCATGAACCTTCAAGTTGCCAATTAGTTCATCTAGTGATAACGTCATCAAGTTCTTTGATTCGTCGATTGCCGTGACCTTAGCTCGCCATTTTAGATGCAATGCCCTAAGAAATTTCCCAACACAATTTTTACTAGAAAATGTCTCATCAAGTGCTTTTAAACTTGTGATGATAGTGTTAAACTTAGCAAAAGCATTATCAATTGATTCCTTTTCCGGAATCGTAAATTGTTCATATTGTTGTACAAGAAGATCTATTTTATTATCTTTGACTTGGCTATTACCCTGGTGAGTAATTAGTAAAGAATCCCAAATTTCTTTGGCGGTTTTACACATAAAAATTCTTTCATATTCTTTGCATGGTAACGCATTATAAATTACCATTTTAGCCTCATTATTCTTTGCTAATTTCTTTTTCAAATCATCATTTTGTTCTTTAAAAGATACAATTTCATTCATTTTAGTTTCAACATTATATTGAATAGGAGGAAAATCACCAAAGGTAATAATATGCCAAAGATCAAGATCTTTTGATTTTTTTTTTTTGGGTAAAAGGGTTCCACCCTGGTAAATTATTACTCAAAAAAACGTTGAAGTACAATGGATGAGAGTGAATCTCTCATCGGAGTCCCTAAGGACACTACCACTACCACTATATAAGAATGACAGGCCATTCTTATAACAAACAGATCTAAATACAACTAACATGACTAGCAATAAAAATACAATACATCACAACTTAAATAAAATTTAAGTCTTCTTAGTCATCCTAGCTCTCCAGATCATAAACATGAAGAAACCCGAACCAAGTTTCCCCACCTTCCAAGTGCATATTCCGAACAAATCCATTTGCGCCTTCTATTAGAATTATGCAAAATCATAATCTAATAACCTGATAAGAGTAAAATTTATGGCAAATAGATTTGTGAGAACTTCCAGCTTCAACCAATAGCGTCTTCTATTAGTATTATGCAAAAAGCATAATCTAATAACCTAATAAGAGTGAATACCGTAGCTAATCAAACTTGAAGCATAAACATGGTCTAAGCGACCCAACCATTCAGCATATCCGAACTTGAACTAATCTTCCAAAAATACGAGTGTACTCATGAAGACTACCAATGATCAAGTTACAATCCATGGGTAATAAACCCAGAAAAACAACCAAAACCTACATATAATGGACCAAGAAAAGAAACAGTCACAACAGCAACTAGTCCATGTTATATACGAACATGTCATCCCCATCTACATAGCAACAGTAAAATAAACCTTTGTATACCCAATCACTTCGTAGATGAACAGAAACTAGCAATCATAGGGTTGTTAAACCCTAACTAGTTCTAAGACACAGCAAACAGGTTGAACATAGAGTATTACACTCCAAGCATCCATTACCACATCAAACAGATCGAACACGAAGATAGACAAGTCAATGGGATCCAATCCTGATGTAGCGAAACAAGCATAACGTACCTCTCTCTCATAACCCATAAACACCAACAACCATCAAATAATAATCATGCAACCAGCATAGACACCCTAACTAGGGATAACACGAATAAAACCAGCATTCATCACATCCCGTGACAACAGATAAACGAAACCCTAATAATAGGGTTCCATTGCGTTAAAAGCAGCATCATCAGTCATAATAGTCGAAACCCTAAATCAGGGTTTCTTATATCGATTAAGAACCGTAGTCCACAACCAAAACACGCCTCCAATAATATTCTGATGAGTTTCATGAGGCGCCGACAATATAACCCTAAGACTGTAACGATTGGAAGAATAAGACGCATAGGGATTATAACAAACCAAGAACGAAACCCTAACAAGCCTATAGCGATCAGGAATGAAAGATTCAAATTAAGGGTTTCGTTGAACAAAACGTGTAACGATTCTGAAAGAAAAAAGGATATAAGAAGCACCCCGACCGCCACCACTAGATAGATAAACACAACATAAATCGATTGCATACCATGTAATAGGTAGAGATACGATCTAGGTTGTGAAAAATTGGCCGGAAAAGATAGGGTGGTGGCGGCCAGAAATCGCCACACACAATCTTTTGATTTCACATAAGTTTCGAATCTATTTTTCCAATATAAAAATCCGTCACTTTCAAATAGTGGTGGTCTTTGCATAGATTGCCCTTCTAAATATTTTAAAGATTCCATAGATCATTACAAGTTTTAAAATACAATATATTTTAAAGATCTTGTTAGACGTGGCTCTAATACCAATTGTGGAAAACTAGAAGGGGGGGGTTGAATAGTTTTACGTCGTTTTTAAATTGTTATAAAAATTTGTTTAAGAGTTTTCTTTGTTTTGTAAAATATAGATTCGATGTTATATGAAATCAAGTCATGCACAATATGAACAACACTAAGTATGTATGATAAAGCAATAATAACGTAAGTAAAGAAAAAGATAAGAGTTGGAAAGATCGAACCGAGAGACAAGAGATTTATAGTGGTTAGGCTACAAGGTCACCTTCCTTGCCCTACTCCACTCCCCGAGCACCCAACTCGAGAGTTTTCTTCACTATATCAACAAGCTCCCTTATGGCGGAGAAAACCTTACACACCAATTTACACACCACAATAACTTTACAACTTAATCACAACTTCTACACAACTAGTTCACACCTATTCACTGCTTAATCACACCACTTCTTCACACCAATCTTTTACACACCAATCTTCTTCACACCTATTCTTCTACACACCAATCTTCTTCACAACTATTCTTCTACACACCAATCTTCTTTCTAACTTATCTTCTTCACAACTATTCTTCTAACCAATCACACTATATATCAAACTACACTATCTTCTAACAAATATTCATAACTAATCACACAATGAAATAATAACAATGATGATTCACTAACAACTTAGATGTGGAGATCACAACAAGTTGTAATACTTCTTGTCTTGAGGGATAGAAATATTCTTCTCTTGCACTTGATGGGATGATGTTTGGATCACTTTGAAACAAAGATTTAAGAATGTATGATCAAAGGATTTATAGATTGGAAATGGAGATCTAGAACAGAAAGTTCTGTAGTGCCAAAGGTGAGGAAAAAATCCAGGTTTAAGGTGGTATTTATAGGCAACAGATTCTGACAGAGGAGCGTGGCCGGTCCCCTTAAATCATGGCCGGTCCCCTTAATTTTAAGGGGACCGCCCTTTATAATTAAGGGGGCCGCCCAGCTGAAATGGCCAGAAACTCTGTCTTTTAGTGGGAAAGTTTATTTGGTGAAAAACTAACTGATTTTGGTTAAAATTTTGAATTCATATATTTAGTATGAATAAAACATTTTTCTTTATTACCAAAAGTCTTTTTCAAAAATATATAATATGTTTATATAATTAAATAAACTTTGCATTAGTTAATTAAATACCCCTTTGATCATAAATTGCACTAAACACTTTGTTTATTCATACCTTAAGTGATTTGGATGTAAAGAGAAATATTAAACACTAAATACTTGTTTATGTCACAAGTTTTAGTTCTATGAGTTTATATTTTGTGATAATTAAAACATAGAGATATTGATAACATGTTAACAATGTTTTTAGGCATTATTTATGTCAACAACCTCCGTTTTTACGGTATTTGTTAACGTTTGCGTGTCATGAGACTTAGAGCAATATATAAACTGCAATATCAATATTTTCAAACTGATTGTATTTTCCAATACAATCTTACTTGTGTATCAAAATGATTATTAAATGCAAACTCTATGATTTCACTCAACATTTTTGTTGACTTTTAAGCATGTATCTCAGGTATTTAGCAGGGGAAGCAAGCATGGAACGGGCGGCAAAAATCTTCAAAACTTGTTTTCTTTATTTCAATAATGGTGTAAAATAAATGATGTTTGATTTAGTTCAAAACATCAAGACTTTTATAATACTCTGATAGGGACCGCTTGTATTTGAATTTTTATAAATGAAATTATGTTTTAAAACGTCTCTTTCGAGCCATTTTCTATCATTATGACTTCGATCCTCACTGTAACACCCTAATTACTATTCCGCTGCCGCATTTCAAATTAGGGGGTGTTACACACTCACAATTACAACTCACTCGGATCTAGGTTTTGATCCTAAATCTCAGAAAGCTGATAAGATCACAAATGAATATAATCCAAATACCCCCTTAGAGCTATTTATTCTTAGGCTTAGGTTGATTATCTGTTATAAGAATTGCGTTGCATTTGTGTTGATAGAATAAGGAAGAACATGCTGTGTTGTTTTTGTGAATAATTAGAGCAAAAGAGATATTAAAGTTTACTTGGATTAGCTTATTTTATCTTAGGATTAGGTTGACTATCTGTTATAAGAATTATGTTGCATTTGTATTGAGAGAATGAGGAGGAAAAGTGGTGGATGTGTGTGCGAATATTTAGGATAAAACATCCAAGTATCAAAGATCGAAGAAGTATCAATGATGGGTGGACTGACACCACTTTCAAGTATGAACATAAACTTGTTCTGGTGTTGTCCATCCATTATTGATTCATCTTTTCTCTTTGTCAAAATACAGAAATAATTATCAAGTATAATTTGTATTGATAGAATAAGGAAGAACATGCTGTGTTGTTTTTGTGAATAATTAGAGCAAAAGAGATATTAAGGTTTGCTTGGATTAGCTAATTTTATCTTAGGATTAGGTTGAAGTACAATAAACATATCAAGAACTTAAAGAGTTTTTTCATGTATTTAGTTACAATGAAAATATTTTCATTGCATTGTTGATATAAATTTAATATGATTTCATTGATTCATGATTAGCTCTCTAATGCCGTAGGACCTACATAACTAATATGTATATTCGTCACATTTAAGTGAGCAATATAAATGATAGTAAGAATTTGGTTTCTAAGAACTTAAAGCTCAATAATCAGGGCTCATCTATCTAACGATGTAGATGGGTTCCATCACTTTAATAGGACCCCATTTTCTAATGATGTTTAATGGTTCTTTCAATAATCAAGATTAAACATCGTTAGAAAACGGGGTCCAATTAAAGTGATGGAACCCATCTACATTGTTAGATAGATCTGGCCTAATCATTGAGACGTCTTCAATGCGATAATGATATAGTGTGTATTGTTCATGACAGGCCACACTCCTTCATTATCGCATTCAAGATGAGTGATGTTACTTAGACTCTATTCTTTACTCAACATTTGTAGATTGTTTGTATAACTCTGTTTGCTTTATATATATGTATGATGTATTTTTGATATAAGAATCATGTTGCATTTGTATTGAGAGAATAAGAAAAAAAGGTGATCATATGTGTGTGCGAATATTTAGGCTAAAACAGCCAAGTATCAAAGATGGAAGAAGTATCAACGATGGATGAAAAGCACCACTTTCAAGTATGAACATAAACTTGTTCTGGTGTTTCATCCATTACTGATTCATCGTTGCTCTTTGCCAAAATACAGAAACAATTATCAAGTATATGTTCAACTTGCCAAAATACAGAAACAATTATCAAGTATTAGTTCCAAGAACAAACGTTGTTTCAAACACACCCTGAATTGCAACATTATCTTTTATTTCATTTACACTATATTTTTTAAAATTTTAATATATTTTTTAATTTTTTTGCAGCAAATCCATGGTCAGACTACTTTCCAAAGGGATATTTGGATCATGTCAATCATGAAATTTTGCAGATTTCTTCAGGTCAATCATGTTCCATTGTGACTAGTCTTTGTTGGCGACTAATATGTATATAGTTCTGTCAAGAGTTATATATAAGCATTGATCCCTGGCAAACGCTCGTCCCAATGGATCATGGTTGGCCCGAAGATGTTAAACAGGTTCAAGCCACCTGTGGGAAACATCAATCCTTTCCTGCATTAAACATAGGTAGTTTGGTTTTCCCATATCCCCTTTTTATACTCGTTTCCATGTGTATCTCAAATCACAAATCCTAGTTTATCAAATCTCTAAACAAAAACCTGCAGGAAGTATTCATAAACAATGTCTGCAAACAACAAGAGATCAGCACAATGGGTTGATGGAGAAGGTTCAAGCATGTCTGCTTCAAAAAATAAATCGGCAAAAAGTGTAAAAAAATTTATATTGGATGGAAATGCGTGGTACAATTGATGGGCTGCTGAAAGAAAGAAAGCAGGAAAAACACAATCTATCAAACAATATGCTGAGGATGAAAAGGAATACAAAGCAACAAAAAAACCATCTCTCAAACAACATCCCAAGGCGTACAAGACATTGGATATTGATGATTTGACTGATGTGGAGTTTGATGGGTTGGATTACGAAGATGCACATGTGGCATTTGACCCGGAGAAATCTCCAAAATTAGATTAGTAGATTTTTAGAATGTGTAACTTTTATTTATAGTATTTTGTAATTTTTCATTTCAAGTTTTAATGGAAAATGTTTAATCTTAATTCGAGTACTTTTGTCATTACTCAATTTTCTCATTACTTGTTGATACTAATATAATGATTCACCCTTTGCACTAAAAAAGATTCTGCTGCTAAGAAAATGTTACTACAGCTGGTTTTGTACAATATTTTGTAATTTTTTATTTCAAGTTTTAATGGAAAATGTTTAATCTTAATTCCCGTACTTTTGTCATTGCTCAATTTTCTCATTACTTGTTGATATTAATATAATTATTCACCCTTTGCACTAAAAAAAAAAAAAAAGAAGAAAAAAAATCTGCTAATCTGCTGCTAAGAAAACGTTATTTCAGGTGGGTTTGTACTGCTAGAACTGAGAGTGCAGGGGTGGATTGGTAACATTTACACTAACGGTTTAAATCCCCAATCAAATCGATAATTCAGTTTCACACACACATAATTTCTCTATAATCAAAAACACTAACATCTTTTATTAATCAGTTTCAAAATCCCCAAATCACAAAACCCTAATTCAAGATGGTGTTGCCAATTGAATCAAAACGCACATTTGTTGACAGACACAACATGGTCGCTTTTTTGAAGAAACCAGATGGTTCTGAAGGATTCGCACAGATAATCGATTTCTTGAATGCTACCCCTATTAGGTATGCATTAATTGTGAATCCTCCTATATGCATTTCTTTTATTAAGCAGTTTTAGGCTACTGCTAAGGTCATAACTTTTAATGAAGAAAAACAGATTAAGGCTAAGGTAGATAGCCAAGATATACTCATAACTGAGTCATCTATTAGGGAATCTCTTAACCTACAAGATAATGAAGTGATTGTGTGTCTTGAAAATGCCGCCATTTTCAAAGGTTTGAAAAAAATGGGGTATGAGTAGAAGAATGATAGATTAAAATTTTACAAAGGTCTCTTCTCATCTCAGTGGAAATTCTTGATTCATACTCTCTTACATTGTTGGAGTCCTAAAACAACAGGTTGGAATGAGTTTGGTACCACCATGGCATCAACAGTGATATGCCTTAGTAAAGGAAAACCTTTTTATTTTTCAAAAATGATTTTGGATGGTATGATCAAGACCTTGGATGATGATGGTAATTCTTTATTGAATCTAAGGTTTTTGCAGCTTATTATTCCAAATCAATTGACAACTATTAAGACACATAGAGAAACTTTTTATGCCACCTCACTACAAAAGAAAGTAATTTGAAATCTGAAAAATAATGGCAAGGATTTTTCAGGAAGGGTTACACCACTTTTTCCATATATGGTGACCCTTACACAAAAAAAGGGTGAGGATGTCATGGAAGGGGCTGCCACTTCTGCTGCTAGCTTAGAAGCAGAGCAGGCCAGTGGTAACATACATGAGACTGAGTATATAGCCGTTGATTCACCTCTCAATGAAGGTAACTATAACAACCCGCATTTTCAGGACATTTCTCCTATTCACTATTCATCAGTTACTATTCATCATTTACTATTCACCCAGTCACTATTCATCATTTTACTATTCATCGTTTTCGGAGTCAGTTTGTGATTCCGAGAAGTGTTTCAAAAGTTTACTATTCATATGACACTATTCATTTCCGGAAGGAAATCACTATTCACGATTGTTGTTCATCTCATCGTAAACTGAGTTTACGGGTCTTCAAATTCGCGTAACCAATGTGGTTTCACTGTGAATTTATGCATCATTCATTAATGACACGTCATATAGACTGGAGTAGTCTACATATCCTCGGTTACATCATCATCACATTTTAGGCCCTACACGGATATGCATTATTTCTATATACGTATGCTTAATTTGTAATTAACGTTACCACTCAGTTTTTACTACGAACGTATACCCAATACTCCCGACTACGACCCTAACATATTTTCATACTTATTATAATGATATAAAAATTATATTATTAATTTACCCGGTGTTTTGAAATCAATTACTATATTTCACGGTCGGAGCTTATAACTCTGTTGGTTTGCGTTATTTCAACCCGATAAATATTTTAACACCCAATTCTCATCAGGAATGTAAATTTATAATAATTACAACGTAATCACGTTTTATTTGGTACAGTTAAACTTTATTTCTGGTTAACTCGGTACCCGGTAACACCTAATACATAACAATGTTTAAATAATACTTGCACATACTAGACACATTCATTTATTAGTCCACAACGCTCCGGTACCTTGCTCATTCTCCAGTCTATAATTTTATACTATAAAACAAATTTCTATTCTTTAAATACTTACGGTTTTAAATTCAATAAACGTTAATTTTTATTCAAGAATTTAATACTCGACATACCCGACTTTCTCAACAATTATTTTTAGGGTATTTTTATACTTCCAAAATTATTACAAAAGTCCCAAAAATATTTTTCGACGTCCAAATTAAATTCTTTACACCTTACGTTTAATTACGTATAACTTTCGTTAACTACCAAACTAATACCCAATACATATTTTGACTACCCAATACATTCAATATATATATATATTTTAGACAAATAAAAACAATTTTCTTCCTATTTTAGTCCTAGAGCCCCCCCCCCCCCCCCCCCCTTGTCCCATAATTAATTACCTACCATAATTTCTCTACTTGTAATAATAAACCATGAAACATGGCATTAATTTTTGGTGGCTAGAACAACTATTTGCCCCTTCCTTTCCCTTAATTTTCGGCAACCACAAGGACCAAAACATGGGATATTTTTGACCATGTTGACTCATTTAGTATATATATACATAGGCTTAGTACTCATTTTTTTTTTTACAAAGAAAAATATAATCACCTCCTACACATATACACAAATCGACCCACCATCAAGAACTAGAAGAACCCATCATTTTTCAAGAATCAAGTGTTGATCAAGTTCTAATCATAATCTAGTTGGGGTTTTGTGCTAAAATCCCTAGGTTACTTATATATAATCTTCTCCAAAAACTCATCAAACCTTCAAGTAAGTTACTAATAATCTTTCATACTCTTTTAAACATTTACTTTATATATTTTCATGATCTAGTAACAAAAACATGCAAGTATACTATGATCCATACCACTTATTGTTTATTTTTGTTTATAAACATAGATCTATAAATTTCACTAGTAATCTCATTAGATCCACTAAGATTGGTGATGTTTAGGACCCCATGACACCCTAAGAAGGTGTATGGTAGGATTGGGTACTTGTGGAGTTGATTTGAGATAGTTTGGGTAAGATCTAAACAAGTCTTGAACTAGAAAAGTTGATTTTTACAAACTATATAAAGCTACTGTCCATTTTTGAAAAAACGTGGGAAACTCAGGGTCTAGGGTGTAATTTTGGACCAAAGATTTAGAAAATACATTCCGAGACGAAACTATGGCCGAAAACGGGGATAAAATCCGAGTTACGACGAAA
This sequence comes from Artemisia argyi, assembly GCA_030686995.1. Lineage (NCBI taxonomy): Eukaryota > Viridiplantae > Streptophyta > Magnoliopsida > Asterales > Asteraceae > Artemisia > Artemisia argyi. The sequence goes on along the minus strand of JARVZY010002725.1, from coordinate 116,869 downwards.
AAGTTATGATATTTCCAATATTAACGACGAAAACTATTTTCTGAAAAATTACTTGCTGTCCTATGATTTTCTTGGACTGTTTTGAGGCCTAAAACTTGATCTAGCCGTCCCGACTTATCAAAAATATACTAGTATGCCATCCCACGATTTCGGGGATATAAAGAGCGTAGAAAACGAGCTTATAACGAAAAAGATACAAGCGTTTGAACTTAGACGATTTTTACAAATTTCCATCAGCTTTTCTATTATTATTTTGCCGCAAAACTGTCTTTGCGAGACACCACTTTCTTGGCTGTTTTTCTTCATGATCGGATCAATTTGAGTCCGAGCCGTAGTTTTATGAAATCAAGATCTTCCAACAAGCTTTTCAAATCAATTGGCCGTTCGTCAAATAGACTTATAACGAATAAACTACGACCTCATCTATATACTCGATAAACTATATATATTTTGACAGCTTTTACTATAATGAAATTTTCTAAGTGTTGAACATAATATTTTCAATTAACAACAATAAGAGTCGATTTTCTCATTGATCGAGATCCGTATCACCAAAAGTTAAATGACACGACTTCAAGATATTGTTACAAGGTTTTCAAAAACGCCGAGTTTTATCACTAACCACTAACGTACAACATTTCGCGACTTGTTTTGCGAGGCCATTTCGGGCATATTTTCAAGTAATGAAAATGTTATTTTTGCGACAAAAACATTATATTTGCCGATAGAACACCAAACAAGGATCGTGGAGTACCGTTTCAACATATTTATATGAAAAGTGGTTATTAACCTAACGAGACGTCAAAAGTATATATTTTCGACGATAAACGTTATTTTCAAAACTAACGAGTGGTATCGATAACATACGTATTTGCATGTGTAGCATTATTTCATTTATTACATTAGATCATACCATTCATATTAGGTTGCGGTTAGAGATCGTGCCTCATTTCTGTGTATTCACTTTTGTCATCGTAGCTATCGCACCAGGTGAGTTCATAACCCCTACTTTTACTTGTTTCACAACTGTTTTGGGGGAAGATACATGCTCCTTACTATTTAAATTCAATGCTTGTTTTACTTGAACGCGATTCATTTTCTCAAACATTACTGAATGGTTGAAATACTTGTTCTATGTTTTTATACGATTTGAATTACTTATGGGGAAACGAAACCTTACTTTGAAACCCTAGTTGTCTCTCCCCTAGGGGGCGAAATCCGGCCACCCTATCCTCACTATTCCGATCACAAAACTGCCACTAATTCCGCCTCTCTATTGTTCTTAGGAATGATATGCAATCGGTTTTAAGGGTAGTTATCATCTAGGATGGGGTGTGCCTTTGGTTTTATTCAATAACTTTCTGATTTCGCCTCCTTATTACTAAACCCTAAATCATTTTTATTGTTGGTTCTTAAATCGATCCTTGTGGTTGGTTTATTAATAAGATCCGTTTTTTTTTGGGGTTTAGTTATTGATCCTTATGTGGTTATGTCGGTTCTGTTATTATTTAAGGGTCGATCTACTCCTTGTTGCGCATTGGTTAATCAATCTTCTGGTTAACATGTTTCAATCTATTCGATACCCTATTAGGGTTTCGTTTTTAGTGTGCAGTTTGGGTTTTGTGCTATTTAAAACCCTAACGATTTGTTGTAATCGTTTTTAGGGTTTTGTTTCTGTTAGATCGTTTGGTGTTCATAGATTATATTTGTGATGTACGATCTGTTGGTGATGTGTGGATTGACATGTTTCGTATGATCATGTTTCTGGTCAATCCATATGTTGGGTGGGATGTTACTGTGCGATCATGCTTATGAAACCCTTTTAGGGTTTCGATTCTTTTTATGGTTTATGATGTTGAATCTGGTCGTTCCAATGAAGGGTAATCCGCTTTGAGGTTTGTTGATTGATGATTTTAATCAGGTTCTAACATGTAAGCATGTGTATGTGGGTTTGAGGAGAGATGATTCTGTTATGGTTCTTTGGGGTTGTTAGGGTTTCGTATACCCTTGTTTAGAATCCCATGGCTTCAAGCCACGATCTGATCCTTTATTGGCTGCCGTGGTATTGATGTTGTTGTTCATCGATCATAGTCGAGTTTCCATTCGTTTTGATATTGCCTTTTGAGCGATGCTACTGGTTTTATAGGGAATTTCACCCTTGTTTTGTCTATGACAGATTTTGATACATTCGGATTAGCATTCTTATATTGGTTGCATTTGGGCAGCTTAGTGGTACGCAATTCTTGTCATAGGGTTTGTATAACCCTTGCTGGTCTATTGATTCGTAGTACATTATTCCATGATCTGATTGCATATTTTCTATGTATTACGATGTCATTCGTGGAGATTTGGATACTATATTCGGCTGCAATTGGGTTTGATGAAGTATTATCTTCTTAGCATGCTGATATGGTTCCTATGATGCATCATTAGCAGCTCATTCTGGTCCTTATGCTTATGCTTATGGAATCATGATGATATTAATGATATGTGTTTTCCTCTACTGATCACACGCTTATGAAGGCTGATGTGCAATTGAAGATTACTAATTTCAGTCCTTGGGTGATCATGGGAGGTGTGGTGTTCCTGATCATCATAGTTAATGATCATGGGAGGTGTATTGCATTGTGACTTGATCATTGGATATCTTCATGTGTTTCACTCGTATTTGTTAGAAGATTGGTTCAAGTTCGGATATGCTGGAAGGTTGGGTCGCTTAGACCATTGTTTATGCTTCAAGTTCAATTTGCTATGGAAGTCACTCTTATTAGGTTATTAGATTATGCTTGCATAATTCTAATAGAAGACGCAATTGGTTGAAGCTGGATGTTCGCATGTTTATGATCTGGATCGCTAGGATGACTAAGAAGACTTAAATGTTTATTTGAGTTGTGATGTATTGTATTTTTACTGCTAGTCATGGTTAGTAGTATTTAGATCTGTTAGTTATAAGAATGGCCTGTCATTCTTATATAGTGGTAGTGGTAGTGTCCTTAGGGACTTCGATGAGAGACTCACTCTCATCCATTGTACTGAAACGTTTTCTTGATTAATGAATTTTACCGGGTGCAGGATTACTCCCCTTTACCCAAAAAAAAGAATTACTTATGGGGAAGAATACGCTGCTTGAATTATTTTTGTACAATGCCAAAGTATTACAAATTCCATACATTGCTTAAGTTTCCTTAGTACTACCACATTAAGTCCCTTTTATTATCATGGACCGTTAATTATATTGCCAAGCGAGAGTGAATGAATAGATCTATTGAGGGTGACTCCTCCATTCGTGTTTGGGTTGCTCCATAAGGAAAACGAATGCATTTCATGTCTAATATTTGAGTGACTGGTAACCACTCCTTTGGGGCCAATTTTAGTACGTCTAGCTTCGAGGCCCTGAGCTTAAGAGACAATGTAGTTTTTTTGACATTTTGTCACCTTACTTTATACTTGTGGTTATTGTACATACGAGTTAATTTATCAAGTATTTCTTTTGTTCACGGAAACTAATTACATTTGGCAGTGGGTCGTAAACACACAGGTTACAAGTCTCTTATGGCGGGACTTGTAACTGAGTGGATTTACGATACTTTTGCTGGGAATTCTTCTTTCAAATATTTTACATAACATGTTTACTAAAATCTATGAACTCACCAACCTCGTGTTGACACTTTAGCATGTAATTCAAGGGCCTACTTCCGCACTACTTTTAAAAATGTACACTCAATATTTTTGATTATGATATTTTATTCTAAATAATTCAAGTGAAAACCAGTTTTGAACGTGTGTTGTAATACCAATTGAGTTACATCCCAGCTACATGTATGCTTCCGCTGGACCCGATTCTGGGGGTGTGACAGTAACACATCCCGAAGTGATGAGGGTAGATCTGAAACACATGAATTGATGCATACTGATGTACAAAATGTCAATTCCAATGATCCATCTCTCGGGCTAGGTAACACAAGCCGAAGTCGTGAGGCTAGAATGAAACTTATACAGGATTTGAAGGACAATTGTACCCAGTTAGAAAAGGATGTTCTTGGCCTCCAAAAGCGCTCAACAAAACAAGGTGAAAAGATCAAAAAGTTTAAAAAGAGACTTCGATATTTGGAAAGTCAACAGAGCTCAAGAAAAACTCAGTTCAGATGTTTGAAGAAGGTGGGCACAGCACACAGGATGAATTCTTCTAAGGCTGCTAGTTTGGAGGATCCTCCCAAACAGGGGAGGAATGAAAGCAGAGTCTCAAGGGAGGAAACAACAAATGTTGAAGGTGCTTGTGCTGATATGCATGTGGATATAGATATTGGGATTGATAGTGGTGATAATATGGATGATGACTATGTCGTTGCTGACAATGAGGGTAATGAGGGGTTTTGGAAGATGTAAATAAACAACAGGTAGTGGAATTTCCAGGTGAAAATATTGTACAAGCTTCAAAGATCATGGTGGAGACTAATACTAGTTTGGGAGAAACTGCTGCTACTAGTAATGTTGAACAACTGGCCAAGGTGGTACAAGATGTTTCTACTACTGAAGTTTCTACTGTTGAAGAGGTTGCAAAGAGAGTTGATGAAGCTGAAATAGCTAAATTTATGGATGAGAAAAGGAGATATAAAGTGTCTGAATTTGAAACAGAAGAGCAAGTAGCATTCATTCTTCAAGAAAAGGAGAAAAAAAGAGCTCATGCAGAAAAAATGCATGCTTTTATTGATGAGGATGAAGTACTACAAGCTAGAATTGCAGAACTTTACAAAGATAAGACTTTAACTAATGACAACAGAGTACAAAGACTTGCTGATTTGATAAATGGAAGAGGTGTAGAATTAGCTTTGAGTCAGCAAAGTAAGTCAATGAAGCAAGGTCAAAGTCAGAAGAGGAAAAGAAATACCACAAAGTCTCCGCTCATGGGTGTAATGAAAACATACTTAAAGAATCAAGGTTTTTATAAACCTCATCAACTCAGGAGAAAGTCATATGACGAAATTGCACATCTATACTACCACTGCAAGAGATATATTGAAGAAAAGTTTATCCCCATGGGTACAGAAGAAACAACATCAAAGAAACAAAAGATCATTGAAGACAAGCATGCTGAGAAGAAGAATGATTCACAAAGAAATGAAGACAGCTCTTCTCTTGATCAGATGATGGTGATTGTTCCTGAAACATTATATGCTGATACTATTCAATCTAGACATCCAATCATAGACTGGGAGATTTACAAAGATAAATTTGGAAAGGCTTGGAAGATAATCAGGCTTGGTGGAGGATCAGAAGTGTGCAAAATTTTTCAGGAATTGATAAGAAGAAGTGACAGAGAAGACTTAGACAGATTATGGGAGTTGGTTAAAAAAAACTCAAAACAATCAAGAAGCCAGATGTGAAAGAGCAAGAGCTGTGGGTTGAGTTACACAGGTTATATGAACCTGATCCAGCTGATATCTATTGGAACTTCCCAATTTATGATCTCTCAACTTCATGGAAGTTTTATGATAGCTGCCATGTACATCAGTTATCAACACAAGGTGGAGTTGATGTTTTTATGCTTGCAGAAAAAGAGTATCCTTTGAGTGTTAATTACTTGCTGTGATGATATCTAAAAAGATAATATGTGAAGAAATTACAGAGGTAGTTAAAGATCTCATTGAAAGAATTCGTGCTCAGTATGAGAGACAAATGCAAGAACGGAATAAAAGAAGATAAGGTGTTTGGAGGTTGCAGGGGTGTAGCTTCTCTGTTTTCATTAAATAGAGAATTGTAGCTTCTCTGTTGTTTGTACAAAAGTTACTAATGCTATTATTAAGTTACTACTGCAATTACAATAGTTGTTTGTGTAATTTAGCCTATTGTAATGGATTTAGACTCCAAAAAGTCAAGCTTTTCTATGGCAATGAAAAAATTTGCAGTTTTCACTAGTATATCTACTTGCAGGCAACATAATTAATAATATAACATTAAAATTGATTAAAAAAAACATAACATGACACGATAAAAACATAACATTAAAATTCAAAGGAACATAACATGGTTGATAAAAAACAATGAAAGAAACTCTAAAGTCCTTTGACAAATGCTTGCTTGTTGAAAAGCTTGAGCTTCGCTTCGGCAATCTTCTTCTTCAATTCCAAAAGCTCGATAATGTTGGACTTTTGAAGCTTCTTAAAATACTCCAAGCACTTGAACATCTGCACCGAAGGACGCACAAGTTCCATTTCAGCCATGTACTTGTTCCTTTGAATAACAATATCAAGCAACATTAATTTATGCCTAGCATCATTAAGTTATGCCAAGCAGCATTAACATAATTAAAGTAGATTACAACTACTTCATTTCGTTTAACTTGATGTTTTAACTTTATTTCGTTTGTAAATACAAGAATTTTAATTAGATTATAACTTTTACATTATAGTTTTAAATGATTGTTACAAACATTTAAAACTACAATATTAAAACAACAAATCTTTGTAAATTTTTAAAAAATAAAACAATCCTATCTAAATTCATTTTACAACTAACTAAATCTATTTTTAGGTAATGAGTAACATAATTTAAGTAGACTACAACAACTTCATTTATGTTACAAGGATAAATGTGTACATGGTTAATAGTCACATATAATACCCTTATAACGTGGCCATAATCATGATTTAGATACACATTTGTGATATGGTTTGACTATTGTAAAGCCTATAGTCACATGATCGTGGTACAAATATATATGACTATACACATTAGGATTTGGAAAGCAAACATACACTAAACTTTAGCCACACATATTAACTTACGTGACCATATGTATCGAATTTTCGTTATGCTTAAGCATGTTTGTATGGTTTAGTCTGACCATATATGAGATTTGGTCACACTCTTCAAGTGTGTGACATATATTTGTCACTCTTAAATGCATATCGTGACTAACGTTTCAAACTAAATTTTTAGTTGTCACACATTTCAAATTCATATGTGGCTAACTATTCAGCAAAGAATAGCTGTCACGTTTATATAATGTGTGACAAACCTGACTATATAATTTAGCCACATACGCAAGTACTTCATGTGACCATATATCTTTTTTAGTCACACTCTTCAATTGTGAGAGATATACTTGTCATATATGTATATCTATAGTGTGACTAATGTTTCAAGCTGATTTATATCAGTCACACGTCCCGAATTAAAAGTGACTAAAATATCGAAAAATATTTACCAGTTACCCTCTAGTCACATATATACACCAATGTGTGACATATATTTTACGAAATGGTCACACAAGTCGGATCAAGTGTGGCTGTTTATTTAAGGCTGGTACATTTAGTCACGTAAATATGTTGCTGTGTGACCATTCGAAATACGCTATGTGTGATGAAAGGCCAAATCTGTACTAGTGTAAAGCAGGTAGGAGCACCTTTAGATCTTGAAGTTATTCAAGAGCTAAATACACAACCTTTTAAGTACACTTGCTAATGTCATACTAAGCTTTAACATGTGTATGTTAAACCATATATTGATATATCTCATTCATAAATCTGCAAGGATACCTCTTGCACCTGGATGATATAGGTTTTTTTATATCAATGCTAAGGGATATAAGTTGGAGGATCATAGTGAACCTACTAACTATAGAGATGCATTATCAGATCTTGAATCTGATGAATAGCTCAAAACTATAAATGTTAAAATGCAGTCCTTGGAAGACAATCTGTTAGGAATACAAATATTCCTATAAAAGACTCGGTCACCTAAATGTTGTAATAGCATTAAGATTGCTTGTAGTTAGTTTATTATTTAGTTAGAATTAGTTTAAGTAACATCGTGGAAGAAGGACGGGTCTTTACCCACTGTATGCCTGATCCACAGCCCGGGTGTGGGCGTTTTCTTTTCTTTGTATAAATACCCCTCTCCCACCAAGGGAGAGGGTTGGACCTTCATTCACAAGCTAATAGATTACAACTTTTTCTCAAGGCTCCCATCTCTTTCTCTCTCTAATCTCTCTCTCTAAAACTACACTAGTCGATCCATACATGCAAAACCATACGTGTCTATGATTATGTTTATCCTACACAATCACTCATGGAGCCTGATTGATCTCTTAGCAAATCAGTTAGACTGTGAAATTAAAAATGGTTTTCTTAATGAGAAGACTCAAAAAGACAAACTTGTACACACATTTAATGCATGCGTAGTAAAAGAAGTTTACTCGTACTTAAGAAATTGACTATGATTAAATCTTTCTACCTACAAACATTAAATGAATAAAGATGATTAAATTTAATACCTGTTTTCATGTAAATGAAATATGACAATAGGATATCAAAACACGTTTCCTGATGATTACCTTTGCGAGGATGATGAGTAATCAAAAGGGTTTATGAATCCATATAATCTTTATTATGTATACAAGATATAAGAGTCCAGGTGTGGATTAGATCATGCATCTAGGAGCAGAGATCTTAAGTTAATTATAAAATCATTAATTTGATTTGATTAATAAGATTACTCCTAAGTACACTAAGAGCAAGTGGGAGCAATGTGTTTATTTGTTGGAGTATGCTCGTGTCATAATAAATAATTGTATGGCTAGACATATATGAGCCTATGAGGTCACACACTTATACACAGAGACACCATTTTATAGATTGTATTTATCATATTTACAATATATAAACGACTATGTAACTCGGGATCTATAATGGGCCATTAAATGCTAAGTTAGACTTAGCATTTTTGGAGTGGACTAACAATGGGCAAGCCGATTGTGGGCCTACAGAGTGGCCGGCGTAAGGGGAGAGTTAGAGGGGTTCATGGAGCATATTTTAAGGTGCAAAATGTCAGTTGTTAAATGATAAGATCAAAGGTGATTAGGTAAAATATTTTACTACTTATAATTTAACCTAATAAAATATTCTCTCCTCCTCATCCTTCTAAAAAGTGACGGCAAAATAAAATTCCCATCTAGGGTTTTTGATTTTGATATTTACTTGGCTCTATCTTGTAAAGGTGGTTGCAAGGATCGTTGTTACGGGGTAAGACTAGCATCATTTGGTGACAAGGACGTGTAGTGGGTTTTATAAATAGAAGAGATCAACCTCATGGATCTATTGGGTTTCTCATTCCATTTCGTGGGTATTGGTGTGTTGGTGGATCCGTGATCACGCTACAAAGGTATATAATCGTTATATTAATTATTGATTGATCATATGGCAATATGGATCCATTGTTAGGAGATGTTCCGATGCGTTTATATGTTTATTGTATGTATATATTATTCATCATCACCTATAGTGGTATCACGAGCCATCATATGAGCCATATGATTATTGGGTACGTGTAAAATGGCCTAAAATGCACTATTTTGATCGATTTATGAAACAATTTCAAATCAGGCCCTTAGGCTTAATTTTCTATGGTAAAATGATAATTAGAATTTCCTAATATCATTGGGTTTTGAACCTAAGGCCATTTGACACAAATACCAAACGGGTTTTAATTCTTGTCAATTTATCTCTTCGTTTCGTTGGTTAAAATTTTAATTCTTGCAATTTTATTTATATGTCCATGGAAAATACATGCATGTTTGTCCATGGAATTAGCCAACACCATGTATTGGTCATAATATTATGGTATTATTATGTGTATATGTAAATCCGATAAAAACCTAGACCACTTGTGCCTTGAATTGTCGTGAATGTTGTTTAATTTCGTGTTTTGCGGTTTTGCCATTGTTTCGGCATTTGTGTAATGATATTCTTTTTGGTTGTATCCATTGTTTGGGCACTTTTAGAGTAGTTAGAAAGTAGATTAGTTGTATTATACTTTCAATATCATGTAATCGATACTTGGTGGTGAAAGGCGAAAGAGTTAAAAACATTTTTGCCGAAAATGACTGCTGGAATAGTTGTTGGTAAAACGGAGTTTCCCGGTGATTGGTAAGGATTTTTTTGGCTAACGTTTTCTGTAGGTACACAAGACATGGGCCTACAACTTTCTAGTTTTGAGCTAAGCCCGGGGAAGCTTCCTTCTAGGTCGTTTGGGCCTCCGAACACAGAAATTCTGGAAGGACAACTATTTTTCATGTGCACAATGGGGTTTCTACTTGCTCTTGATTGTCTTGGAGCAAGTGGGATCCCTCCGTGCGGTTTTGTGGTTTGTCCCTAGTTGACCCTTGGTTCTAGTGATGGCTCACGAGACCGAGCATAGGTTTATTCATCGGTTGAGGCTTTGCATATTGTGGTCGTGTGTGTTGTGAATTTGCTTCTTATATATCATGTGATCGTGTAAATTGCAAATTGTTTTCTAAAAACATAAAATGAACACACGAACCATTTTCCAAACTAGGTCTTTTTATTTAGTTTAACTATGTTTTTGAAACTTGAAATCATTGTTTTTTAAATAAAACTTAAACTTGTTATGTATGTTATTCAATTTATGTATTGTCCAACCTTAATTGTCCACTTAGGATGAATATTAGTCATGAAAATGGACAACTCGACACACATAAATTAAAATAATGATTAGACTTAGTTAAGAAAAGTTTTTAACTTGTGCTAGGAAGGATGAATGCATGCTTCGTTCGTATACCTTTTGATCCACATCAATACTTTTAGCCGTCAAATTTAAGTCATGCCGTCAATTTTTTGAGAACACTTGCAATTACTTTTTACCTATGCGTGAGACCTAGGTTGAATTGTAATCCAAGGTGACTATTCTCTATGCGTGAGACCTAGATATATTCTTGCACGTTCTCAAATTAGATGACTTAATCGAGTTAAGCGGTGAGACCTTGACCCGAGGCAAAGATGGGACTAAACATGCCAGCTTGACACTAGTTGCTTGTTCACTAAACATAAAGATCTAAGAGTTGCACTTGTAAAACAATTGGTCGACGTTACCTACCTGTTGAATCCTTCATCACTAGCAGATCACCTGATGTGATGGTGGAACCTCAATAAGGATCTTACCCTTTGTTCGTAAGATTAATTGTTTTAATATTGTAAACTTGGGTAGTTAATTTATTTATTTTGTAGATGAAAACTCTAAATCAAACCATGAACAACTCGTCAATCAGATCAATTCTTGTAACACCCCCATTTTTCACTGATCGCAGTGGATAAAGTGTTTGGGGCATTACCCATGGAAACAAAGACAAGATAATAGAAAACGACTCGAAAAGAGACATTTTTGAAAAAGGTTGTTATCATTAATTTATTCATCAGAGTTTTATAGCAAAAGATATACTTTTTCCAAAAGAGAGATCCCTAAGATACGTTTTATGACACAAAATTGATGAATGATAACTATTCTGGACGTCCTCATGTCCAGTGGTTCTCCGTGCCAGGGTTCTTATAGTGCCTAATTACCTAAGATAACATGCTTAAAATTCAACACGTATGTTGAGTGAGAGTCATAGGTTTAAAAGTAAAGTGTAAATACAAGTTCCACAGAGTTTAGCTTAAACTCTACGTGTGGAAAAGGGTTAGTGTTAGAAATAAGGAGTATTGCACTAAGCTCATGAACCACACGTTAACGATCCGGGTCATGGGGTCTGCAGACCAAACCATGAGGGGATGGGAAGGATAGCTTGCCAAAGTTAAACCTTCAGTGGGTTCAAATATAGTACTTATTGGTACCACCTAGTGGGGTGTTAATACCAACGGGAGTTGTCAAACTCCAATAGATCTATCAACTATATTCGTGTTCGTTCGGATAAAACCTTCCAAACAATTAGATTCATGAATTTTGGGTTATGTAATGATGGCTGTTAGTTTACTCGTGTAATAACAAGAGCAAAGACTTTTATTTGGTTTTAAAGCATGTATCCCCCTCACAGGGTTTGTAAAACATTTAAAAAGCATTTAAAAGGGTGTGAGGCTATGAAAACTCACCTGAGTCTCTAGCTAATTTATGTAGGGGTTTAGACAACTTACTCACGTATCTTGGGGTAGTATGGGTGTGCGTATGTCAAGTCTTAGTCTAGGTTTTCTTAACTAATTACTATTTAGGTTTTTATATATAACATAACACTGTTCAAGCCATTGTAATTCAGAAGTATATGACTCCTCACATGAAGCTCCCTACTATTGTATTATGTGATCAGCATAATACTGTTTAGGCCATCATAATTCAGAAGTTAATACTCCTCACACAAAGTTCCCTATTAATGAGTTATGTTGTTATTAGGGTTTAGTTATAACATAACACCGTTCAGGCCATCATATCTCAGAAGTATATGCAATAATCGTTCAAGGAGTCAGGGCATTTTAATTCGTAAACCCAACAAACTCGTCAAAACGAAATATCCACATAGTACTCCTCGCATGAAGCTCCCTAGTATTGTTTTATGCTTCTAACTTATATAGGTTTTTATATTTTATGAAAATAGTTCATTTTTACCCTTTATATTTATATATTTACGTTTTCTACCCTAAACTTATAAACTTATAACAAATAGGCATATAACTTTCTAACTATTGCATATTTAGTCCCTAAACTATCATATTTTAAAGAAATAACACATATAGTTCCTAGATTATACTAGCTTCTATTATTTACCCTATTTACCCTTATATTTATACTATTTGCAGTTTTAGTCCTTTTAGTTTTATATTTGTTTTATTAGTATATTTTAAGGTTTAATATATTGCAAATTTAGTCCTTACACTAATATCTTCTAGGAAATGTCAAAAACAGTCCCTAGACTTTATAGTTTCAGGAATTTACAATATATACCCCTATGCATGTAATAATTTGCAAAACTAGTCCTAAATGCATATAATTCTAATTCTAGCATGGCAATCTAGTTTCTAAGCTTATATCTAACTCATATAATTTCAAATAAGTCACATAATGCAAGTTATATCAAGTAGGAAAGCAATATAACACATAATCATGCAATTCGACCTAAAACTAGGGTAACGAGAGTAAACATGAATGCATGGCAATCTACTAACTATCTAAAGCATGTACTAAGTATCTAAACCTATTCTAAGACTAATTGGACGTTAACTAAAAGTTACCTAGGTCGGAGGAGGGTTGAACTAAGGTTCTAGGGTTTCTTTTGGCTCGCACGACTTCAAAACGCAACACAACCAACCGAGGCCTAGCTACTTGCTTCCTATTGCTTCTAACCACTCAGTATTACATAAATAAGAGATAAAGAGAGAGAGAGAGGAGAGGTGTGAGGAAGAATGAGAGGAGAGGGGGGGTATTTATAGTCGCGTAGAGGCGGTTTGGGTAGAAATGGCTGCCTAGGTGTCGTGCAGTGGAGGGCTGAGCAAGCATCGCTATGGGGTTATGTGGTGAGGCTAGAAGGTGACATGGACGGGCTATGGTGGTAGCTAGGGGGCTGAGTAGGCCGGTTGTGGTGGTAAGAAGCCATGGAAGGTGGTTCGAGCCAAGGTGGTGACAAGGAGGTGATGCACCTCCATGCTTGGGTGCTTGGAGGTGCTAGGGTGCTATTTTGTTCCTATTAAGGTGCTCGGGTGGTTGCTTGTTTATATTAAGGTGCTTAAGTAGTATAGTTTAGGTGTTTAAGTCAAGTTTTAATCTAGTTTTGTTTTATAAGTGTTTAGGGTTTTATCTTTGTTTTAGTATCTTAATTAAGGTCCTAATAATGTTTAGTAACTATTAGTAGCTTATACTAAGTGATGGTAGCTTATGGTAATGTTTTAACCTGGTTTTGACCTAGTTTCAGGAAGTTATGACCTAATTAAGGTTTTGTGCTTATATGACTTGTACCTAAGTTTCTAGGGGTTGTACTATTTTATAAGGGTTCTAATATATCCTAAAGTATCTATTCTAACTTATATCTAAGTCCTAAGCACTTTGCATGAAAGTTCAAATAGGCAGTTAGGGTTTTAAAACTAATTGTAAACATGTAGGTGCATTTAGGGTTTTCTAGCAAGTATAGGGTAGTATAGTATTAGTTTTCTTAGTGAAAATATGTTTATTACCTTGACTTGACATACTGGCGTGTTTACATCAAGTAAAAATAGTAGTGGTTGGCATAGGTGGATACGTGAGCTTGTCTGAGGGTTAGTTAGTTTATAATGATATATTAAAGCAAAAATTTAACTCGGGAAAATACTATAGGCATTTCTAATCCTAGTGTGCTCTAATGAGGGCCTAAGTTAAGTTAGTAAGGCATTTCTAATCCTAGGGTGCTAGTGAGGGCCTAATCTAAGTTAGTAAGGTATTCTAACCTAAGGGGAAGTTAGTGGTTTGTGACAGTCTCCCATCCTGAAAGAAAATCACGTCCCAAGATTTAACTATGGTTAGTACGTGATGGTGTGAATAGATGGGGATATTTAGCACAGATTTCATCCTCTCGTTCCCAAGTATACTCTGGTCCTCTTTGGGAGTCCCAGCGTACCTTAACGATAGGAATCCGGTGATGTTTTAGATTTTTGACCTCTCGGTCCATAATTTCCACTGGTTCCTCAGTGAAATTGAGTTTATCATCCAATTGAAGCTCGTTAATAGGCACAACTAGTGATTTGTCCGATAAACACTTCTTAAGATTTGATACATGAAACGTGTCGTGTATATTACTTAGTTCATCCGGTAATTCAAGTCGGTATGCCACTGGACCAATTCGTTCTAAAACCTTAAAAGGTCCAATGTATCTCCGACTAAGCTTTCCTTGCTTTCCGAAATGAAAGTCACCTTTCCTAGGTGAAACTTTCAACATAACCCTATCTCCGACTTGAAATTCTAAAGTCTTACGTCTTATATCGGCATAACTCTTTTCCGGTCCCTTGCAGCTTGTAAGCGTTGTCGGATTTGAACTATTTTCACATTTGTCTCATGGATTATTTCCGGACCCGTGAGTTGTACTTCTCCAACTTCAGCCTAGCAGACCGGAGACCTACACTTTCTCCCATAAAGTGCCTCATACGGTGCTGCTTTCATGCTAGCGTGATAGCTATTGTTATACGAGAATTCTACTAATGGCAAGTGTTTCTCCCATCCTTTTCCGAAATCTATCACACACGCTCGAAGCATATCCTCGAGTGTTTGGATAGTTCTTTCACTTTGACCATCGGTTTGCTGATGATATGTCGTACTCATGTCTATCTGAGTACATAAGGCCTTTTGCATAGATTGCCAAAATCTGGACGTGAAGCGAGAATCACGATCCGATATAATAGATATTGGCACTCCAAGTCGGGAAACTATTTCCTTGAGGTAAAACCTAGCAAGGGTTTCCATATCATCTGTTTCTCGTATAGGAATGAAGTGTGTTGATTTTGTAAGGCGATCACCTATTACCCAAATAGCATCATGCCCGTTGAATGTTCTATGTAGTTTAGTGATAAAATCCATCGTGATTCTTTCCCACTTCCAAATGGGAATCTCAGGCTGTACCAATAAACCGGATGGCTTTTGGCAATCAGCCTTTACTCTAGAACATGTTAAATACCTACCCACATATCAGGCAATGGATGCCTTCATGTCGGGCCACCAATAGTGTTTCTTCAAATCTTGATACATCTTGTCAGATCCCTGATGAATGGAGTACTTAGATTTATGGAACTCGTGCATTATTACGTTCCTTAAGTTACCATGATAAGGTAACCATTTTCGACCCTTAATATAACGAGTTCCATCTGAACTTATCTCAAAAGCCTTATCCATCCCTCGTAAATTCTCAAGTTTACGATCGTTCATATCGAGGGCTTCATTCTGGGCTTTGAGTATTTGAGAAGGTAGATTCGAATGAAGAGTCATTACTAATGACCTAACTCTAAGTGGTTTGATTCATTCCTTTCAGCTCAAAGAATCTGCTACTACGTTAGCTTTGCCAGGATGATAACGAATCTCACAATCGTAATCAGCAAGCAGTTCTACTCATCTACGTTGTCTCATGTTCAACTCTATTTTGATCAAGAATATGTTGTAGGCTTTTGTGATCAGTGAAAACCGTACACTTAGTACCATAAAGATAATGTCTCCATATTCTTAGAGCGAACACTACTGCTCCTAATTCTAGATCATGTGTAGTGTAGTTTTCTTCATGTTTCGTGAGTTGACGTGATGCATAAGGGATTACTTTATCTTTTTGCATTAATACGGCTCCAAGACCTCTTCGAGATGCATCACAGTAAACAACAAAATTATCGTTTCCCTCTGGTAATGCTAAGGTCGGAGCTTCATACAACTTTCTCTTCAAAAGTTGGAAAGCTATCTTTTGATCTTTTCCCCAATCAAACTTCCTGTTTTTCTGGGTTAGCTCTGTCAAAGGTTTAGCTATTTTTGAAAATCCTTCAATAAACCTTCGATAGTAGCCCGCAAGTCCTAAGAATTGTCGTATCTCTGTAGGATTCTTAGGTTGTGACCAATCCTTAACGGCTTTGATTTTTGTTGGATCGAAATGAAGTCCTTGTTTATCTATCATGTGTCCGAGAAATTGCACAACACTAATCCATAATTCACACTTAGAGAACTTTGCATAAAGTTTCTCCGTCTTAAGCAGTTATAGGATTATTCTCAAGTGTTTAGCGTGCTCTTCCTCATTACGTGAATAGATAAGGATATCATCTATGAACACTATAACAAATCTATCCAAGTATAATTTACACACCCGATTCATGAGATCCATGAAAACCGCTGGTGCGTTTGTCAAACCAAATGGCATAACTTGAAATTCATAGTGCCCATATCTCGTTCTGAAAGCGGTCTTAGGGATATCTTCTTCCGTCACTCTCAGTTGATGATAGCCTGATCGTAAGTCGATTTTTGAGTATACGCTCGAACCTTGTAGTTGATCAAATAGGTCATCAATCCGGGGTAATGGGTATCGATTTTTGATAGTATGTTTGTTTAATCCACGATAGTCGATACACATCCTCATAGATCCGTCTTTCTTCTTTATGAATAGGACAGGAGCTCCCTAGGGTGATGTACTTGGACGTATAAAACCTCGATCGGTTAATTTCTGAAGTTGTTCAGAGAGTTCCTTCATCTCTGAAGGGGCTAACCTATAGGGGGCTTGGGCTATAGGTGTTGCTCCGGGAATTAAGTCGAATTGAAATTCAATTTGACGAATCGGAGGTAAGCCAGGTAAATCCTTAGGAAAAACTTCTGGGTATTCCCTGACTACAGGGACATCCTCCAGTCGTTTTTCGTCTGGCTTAGTCTCTATTACTTTAACCACAAAAACTTGACAACCTCGTGACATGCATCGTTTTGCTTTGATACATGAAATGAAGTTAAGTCTAGTTCTACTTTGATCTCCTCGGATAGTTAAAGTCTCACCGTTGATAGGTACATGGATGATTTTCTCGTCATAAAGAATCTTTGCTTGATTCTTGGACAACCAATCAATTCCCACAACAACGTCAAAACTACCAAGCCTAATAGGTATGAGATCGATCTCAAAGTGATGGTTAAGTAATGTTAGGGTCCAACCCTTAATGACCGTGTTAGTACTAACTAAGTTTCCATCGGCCATTTCTATCTCATAATAATTATCTAAAGCTATGGGTTTTATCCTAAGTCTAGAGGCTAAGGGTATAGATACGAAACTTCTATCTGCTCCAGAATCAAATAATATTTTAACTAAATGATGATTTAAAAGAAACTTACCCGTGACTATGCTGGGATCTTGTGGATCATTCCTATCCCTCAACATGTATGCTCTACCCTGGGCACCATCAGTATTCCTCTTTGGGCATTTAATCATGTAATGACCCTTTTCCCCGCAAGTATGACAAATGACTGTTGCTGGTGGTAGATTTCCTCCAGCAACTAGTCTTTTGTTCTTGCAATCCTTTGAGTAATGGCCCACCTTGTTGCATATGTTACATTTAATGACACAAGGCCCTGTGTTATGCCAGTTGCATCTCCTACACAGATGGGCACTTCCAGCATACCCACTTTTCTCATTTAAAGTGGTGGCATAAGCTCTTGCATTATCTTGCCTTGGTTGAGGATAGGGATTCGTATGATTACCTCCGGTGTTATTACGGTTACTACCGAAAGCTCTCCCATAGTGGAACTTTCTCTTATTATCGTAGGGCACTGGCACAGGGTTGTGCTTTGTTACTTGGTCCATTAACCTTAAGGTTATATTAATGGCCTCCTCTAACGTTTGAGGTTTAGAGGCTGTAACATTCCCTTCGATACTCCGGAGCAAACCTCTGATGAAAACTTCTATCGTCTTTTCAACAGTTGGTACCATTGTAGGGCACACAGTAGCCAACTCTTGAAATATCCTAATATAAGTTTTAACATCGTTCCCCTTCACAGTCTAGTTATAAAATTCATCCTCCATTTTCTTGACTTCTATCCGAGGGCAGTATTTCTTAATCATAAGTTTCTTAAATTCAACCCAAGATAACTTATATACCTCTCCTATTCCTATTGGTTGGGCATATGAGTTCCACCAAGATAATGCTTCCTCAGTAAGCGTTCCCGTTGCTAACTTAACCCTACAATCATCTGTACAATTACTTCGAGAAAACACCGATTCACATCTCTCAAACCCATGAATTAACCCTATGGCCCCTTCTGTCCCCTTGAAATTGAAGGGCTGACATCTTATAAATTCCTTGTAGTTACTCTTCTTCACTACAGGGATTTCAGGGTTTCTAGCCATATTTGCATCCCTAGCTCCTAGTGCTGCAGTTACACTATCGGTCACTAGTCGCTGGATATCTTCTTGAGTCATAGCGGGAGTAGTAGGAGTGACAGGTGGAGTAGTTCTTGTGCGTGCCATTCTAAAGGTAAGATATGGTAAGAATTTTGTTATAGTTTATGTTTTAAGTGCTGAAAGCACTCTTCTGATACCGGATGGGTTTAAAAAGAACAAGTTCCTAGCAAGAATCGTTGTGGTTCACTGAAAATAGTTTCCCCCTCCGTCTAAAGGCATAGTGATTCTAAGTGATCCTAAGTTTTTACTATTCCTAGGTATGTCTACTTGTTTTAATTTTTCCTAGTCGTTTTAGTTTTTAAGTTCCTAAGGCAATCTAGTGTGTTCTAAGGCAATTGGGGAATCCTAATACGGGATACGAGTTTTATGAAAAACTCTTTTTTTTATCTCTTTTTTTTTTCTTTTTTTTTTTTTATAAAAACCTAGCAAGTACCCGTTTAACTAAGTTATCTACCTATGTTATCTAACCTTATAACCTTATTTTTGCTCTAGGTTACTCTTGAGATCTTGAATAGCCTTCAAGAGTTCGTCTATGTCAGACCTATGATTATCCCTAAGATTCTCGATAATCATTTCGATAGTGGAAAGTCTAACATGTGCGATGCTTACTTCGTCAGAGTGTCCTTCATACTTTGTTTGTAACCTAAAGATTTGATTGCGAGTTTTCTCTAGTTCATTTTCTAACCTATTTTTACCTATTCCTAATTCCCTAATCCTAATTTCTACTTCTTCCATTCTTTCTAAAGAAAGTTTATCGGGATGACTAAGTTTTTCATCTATTTGTTCATCATGCCTTTCTAAAGGTGTTTTATACAAACTACTACCTATATGGAACCTAGGGGGAGGTGATGGTGGTATAAAATGTATTTTCTTAAGGGGAGGTGAATCTATTTCGGGAACATGATGATCTTGACTAGTATAGTGGGGTTTAGGTGGGGTAGGGGCTATAGTAGGTACAGTGGGAATGTTTCCACCATATGCTTGCATATAGGGGTCATTCGGGGAAAGTTCTAATCCGAAGTTAGTTAAGATGTTATGGGCTAATTCTTCTGGAGAATTTGAACCAGTAAATGAGTGAGTAGGAGTAGCTGGAGCATACTCATCACCATCGGATGAAGTATCCGTCTCATCGGTATCCAACACGATGATAGGATTGTTAAAGGATGAAATATCTAACTATAATTCCCGAAGGAATCTCTTAGAATAATTCTAACCTAAATATGCATTTTAAAGGTAATTCTAATAGTGGGAATTCTATCCTAAGGGCAATAGTGAGATTTCTAATCCTAAAGGCAATTCGGGGGTTTTAATCTAAAGGCAAGTTAGTCTAAGGGCAAGTTAGGGATTCTAACCAAAAGGCAGTTGGGGATTCTAAACTAAAGGCAGTTGGGGATTCTAAACTAAAGACAATTAGGGATTCTAATCTAAAGGCAATTAGGGATTCTAATGCTAAAGGAAGTTGGGGATTCTAACCTAAAGGTAGTTGGGGATTCTTCTGGCTCAGAGGACCTTTTTGAAAAAGTCGTTATAGTTTTAGGAAAATCCTTTTGTTCTATATAACCAAGGCTCTGATGCCAATCTGTAACACCCCCATTTTTCACTGATCGCAGCGGATAAATTTGGGGCATTACTCATGGAAACAAAGACAAGATAATAGAAAACAACTCGAAAAGAGACATTTTTGAAAAAGGTTGTTATCATTCATTTATTCATCAGAGTTTTTACAGCAAAAGATATACTTTTACCAAAAGAGAGGTCCCTAAGATACGTTTTATGACACAAAATTGATGAACGATAACTATTCTGGACATCCTCATGTCCAGTGGTTCTCCGTGCCAGGGTTCCTATAGTGGCTAATTAACTAAGATAACATGCTTAAAAGTCAACACGTATGTTGAGTGAGAGTCATAGGTTTAAAAGTAAAGTGTAAATACAAGTTCCACAGAGTTCAGCTTAAACTCTATGTGTGGAAAAGGGTTAGTGTTAGAAATAAGGAATATTGCACTAAGCACATGAACCACACGTTAGCGATCCGGGTCATGGGGTCTGCAGACCAAACCATGAGGGGATGGGAAGGATTACTTGCCAAAGTTAAACCTTCAGTGGGTTCAAATATAGTACTTATTGGTACCACCTAGTGGGGTGTTAATACCAACGGGAGTTGTCAAACTCCAATAGATCTATCAACTATATTCGCGTTCGTTTGGATAATACCTTCCAAACGATTAGATTCATGAATTTTGGGTTATGTAATGATGGCTGTTAGTTTACTCATGTAATAACTAGAGCAAAGACTTGTATTTGGTCTTAAAGCATGTATCCCCCTTACAGGGTTTGTAAAACATTTAAAAAGCATTTAAAAGGGTGTGAGGCAATGAAAACTCACCTGAGTCTCTAGCTAATTTATGTAGGGGTTTAGACAACTTACTCACGTATCTTGGGGTAGTGTGGGTGTGCGTATGTCAAGTCTTAGTGTAGGTTTTCTTATTTTTTTTGGTAAAGGGGTTAACCCCGGTAAATATATAACCAAAAAATCGTTAAGTACAAATGGAATGTGGCTGAGATACCACATTAACCTCAAGCAAATAGCTTGATAAAATAGTGCTTATGACATGCCATAAACACAAACCTAGCAATAATACAAGCACCTAACTAGGTATAAAAACAAGAAAAATCTTGAATCAAGCGAACGTCCCGCATCCACCCATAAGCACGAAGGGAGCAAGGCGACCCAGGAAGTCTGCCTCCTTAAAAACCCTTTCCAAGAAAAACCCATAGGGAAAAACCTTGGAGTAGGGAAAAAGAGTACAACCCTTACCTGGCACTCCCCTCGTGAAAATTTAGGTTTTTATATATAACATAAAACTGTTCAGGAAATTGTAATTTAGAAGTACATGACTCCTCACATGAAGCTCCCTACTATTGTATTATGTGATCAGAATAATACCGTTCAGGCCATCATAATTCAGAAGTTAATACTCCTCACACAAAGTTCCATATTAATGAGTTATGTTGTTATTAGGGTTTAATTATAACATAACACCGTTCAGGCCATCATATCTCAGAAGTATATGCAATAATCGTTCGAGGAGTCAGGGCACTTTAATTTGTAAACCCAACAAACTCGTCAAAACGAAATATCCATATAGTACTCATCGTATGAAGCTCCCTAGTATTGTGTTATGCTTCTAACTTATATAGGTTTTCATATTTTACAAAAATAGTCCATTTTTACCCTTTATATTTATATATTTATGTTTTCTACCCTAAACTTATAAACTTCTAACAAATAGGCATATAACTTTCTAACTATTGAATATTTAGTCCCTAAACTATCATATTTTAAAGAAATAACACATTTTTTGGGTAAAGGGGAGTAATCCTGCACCCTGGTAAATGACATTAACCAAAAACATTGAAGTACAAAATGACGAGGGTGATTTCCCTCGCCCTCAGTCCCTTAGGACACTTACAAGACACCTATCTAAGAATGACAAACCATTCTTAAAACTAACATGCACAACATGTGCAACTGACCAAAACATAGAACATAAACTTACATTGAACATAAACGACAACGACTATAAAAAAATAACAATTAAATGCTAGCCAAGTAAAAACTTGATTCTTCAAAGTCGTCATAGAAGTCCAAACTTACCACGTAGCGGCCTGCCATAGACGACCATCCATAAGCAGCAGCACAAAGACCGATGAACCGACATAGGGTTTCCCAAACCCTAACCACCATCACCGATCACAAATCCAACCATTAGCATGATTCGTAAATCTTCAGCATCCTCTAAAACAAGAAGAGTGATTGAAATCCAATCGAACCAGAATTGCCATGGACCAGAAATAGAGTTTTGAACAAACCCTAACTTACAATCATAAGGATAAATCCTGAATGAAGCCAAAAGAAATAACACATTTAGTTCCTAGATTATACTAACTTCTATTATTTACCCTATTTACCCTTATATTTATACTATTTGCAGTTTTAGTCGTTTTAGTTTTATATTTGTTTAATTAGTTTATTTTAAGGTTTAATATATTGCAAATTTAGTCCTTACACTAATATCTTCTAGGAAATGTCAAAAACATTCCCTAGACTTTATAGTTTCAGGAATTTACAATATACACCCATATGCATGTAATAATTTGCAAAACAAGTCCTAAATGCATATAATTCTAATTCTAGCATGGCAATCTAGTTTCTAAGCTTATATCTAACTCATATAAGTTCAAATAAGTCACATAATGCAAGTTATATCAAGTAGGAAAGCTGTATAACACATAATCATGCAATTCGACCTAAAACTAGGGTAACGAGAGTAAACATGCATGCATGGCAATCTACTAACTATCTAAAGCATGTACTAAGTATCTAAACCTATTCTAAGACTAATTGGATGTAAACTAAAGGTTACCTAGGTCGGGGGAGGGCTGAACTAAGGTTCTAGGGTTTCTAGGGTTTCTTTTGGCTCGCACGACTTCAAAATGCTACATAACCAACCAAGGCCTAGCTACTTGCTTCCAATTGCTTCTAACCACTTTGTATTACAGAAATAAGAGATAGAGAGGGAGATCAGAGGTGTGAGGAAGAATGAGAGGAGAGGGGGGTATTTATAGTCGCGTAGAGGCGGTTTGGGTAGAAATAGTTGCCTACGTGTCGTACAGTGTGGGGGCTGAGCAAGCATGGCTATGGGGTGATGTGGTGAGGCTAGAAGGTGACAAGGACAGGCTATGGTGGTAGCTAGGGGGCTGAGTAGGCCGGTTGTGGTGGTAAGAAGCCATGGAAGGCGGTTCGAGCCAAGGTGGTGACAAGGAGGTTATGCACCTCCTTGCTTGGGTGCTTGGAGGTGCTAGGGTGCTAGCTTGTTCATATTAAGGTGGTAGGGTGGTTGCTTGTTTATATTAAGGTGCTTAAGTAGTATAGTTTAGGTGTTTAAGTCAAGTTTTAATCTAGTTTTGTGTTATAAGTGTTTAGGGTTTTATCTATGTTTTAGTATCTTAATTAAAGTCCTAATGATGTTTAGTAACTATTAGTAGCTTATACTAAATGATGGTAGCTTATGGTAAAGTTTTAACCTGGTTTTGACCTAGTTTCAGGAAGTTATGACCTAATTAAGGTTTTGTGCTTATATGACTTGTACCTAAGTTTCTAGGGGTTGTACTATTTCCTAAGGGTTCCAATATATCCTAAAGTATCTATTCTAACTTATATCTAAGTCCTAAGCACTTTGCATGTAAGTTCTAATAGGCAGTTAGGGTTTTAAAACTAATTGTAAAGACGTAGGTGCATTTAGGGTTTTCTAGCAAGTATAGGGTAGTATAGTATTAGTTTTCTTAGTGAAAATATGTTTATTACCTTGACTTGACATACTGGGGTGTTTACATCAAGTAAACATAGTAGTGGTTGGCATAGGTGGATACGTGAGCTTGTCTGAGGGTTAGTTAGTTTATAATGATATATTAAAGCAAAAATTTAACTCGGGAAAATCCTATAGGCATTTCTAATCCTAGTGTGCTCTGATGAGGGCCTAAGTTAAGTTAGTAAGGCATTTCTAATCCTAGGTTGCTAGTGAGGGCCTAATCTAAGTTAGTAAGGTATTCTAACCTACGGGGAAGTTAGTGGTTTGTGACAATTCTCGAGAAAGAGAAATTGAATGGTAACAACTTTTTAGACTGGTACCGCAACTTGAGGATTGTCCTCAAGGCTGAACAAAAGTTTTACCATATGGAAGAAGCTTTACATGAAGCACCTCCTGCTAGTGCCACTGCTGCTGTTCGTAACGCCTATACTTGTAGGTGCAACGAACAACAAGAAGTGGCTTGTCTCATGCTGGCAAGCATGATTCCTGAGTTGCAAAAGAACTTAGAGAAATTTGTAGCATTTGACATGATGAGAGAATTAAAAACCATGTTCGAGCAGCAACCAGAGCAAGAACTATTTGACACGGTCAAATCTTTTCATGCCTGTAAGCAGGAAGAAGGCCAATCAGTCAGTAGCTATGTCATGAAAATGAAAAGCTATCTCGACCAGATGGAGCGACTAGGTTATCCCATGTCTCAAATCCTTGGAGTGAGCATGATTCTTACCTCACTTTTGAAGGATTATAACCAATTTGTATAGAACTATAACATGCACAGCATTAGAAAAACCATTACCAAACTGCATAACATGCTTAAACTTGTAGAAAAAGGCATGCCCAAGAAGGCTCTAGTTGTCCTAGCTATCAACCAAGGTAGAATCCAGAAAAAGATCAAGGGGAAACCGCTAGCACCTGGCAAAGGACAAGGTAAGGGCAAGGGTAAGCTTGCTTACGCCCCCAAACCAAAAGTTCCCCCACCTGCTAAGAAGGAGCACCCAACAAAGGACACCGTCTGCCAACTCTGTAGAGTGGCTGGGTACTAGAGGCGAAACCGTGCCGCCTACCTAGAAGGGTTGAAAAAGATAAAGCTAGCGACACTAGCACATCAGGTATCTTCACTATAGAACTCTATACTTTTCTTAACAAATCTTGGGTATATGATATTACTCGATTAGGGTTGAGTTTTTACTAAATTGCAAGTAACCCGTTTAGGGTTTTGTTGAATACAAGTGCGTTTGGTTTGTGGAAGTTACGCTGCAAGTTATCTCATCTTAGGGATTGGTTTGTGATTGCATGTTCAATGCTGATGTACGTGATTATGTTAGTGGGTTATGAGAGCGATGTAAGTCAAGTTTTGGGTTCCTTGTTCAAAAACCCTTAATGCCGGTGCGTTGATGTGCTGCTGTTTATTTAGCAGGTATTTGTACGTGGGTTATGGGAGAGGGCTACGTGATGGTATCGGTATGTTAGGGTTTATGTAGCCCTATTTTCTGCTCGTGCATGCATTGTATGGTCCTTGCTGTTCAGAACTATGGTCTGGTTGACTTGGTGGTATGTTGTTAATATGGTACGTCTGATGCTAGGTGGTAATGTTTTGGTACGAGCTTTGGTTGTTCAATGGGTTGTTTGCTGTTCGTGTTTTCTAGTGGATTGATCTTTATATAAGTTCATTGTAACTTTTATGGTATCTGCTGCTGCTCGAATTGGTGATGTAAGTTAAGTTTAAGGGTCTTATTCAAAACCTTTTTATCATCGTTCATGGACATGGCATTGATTTATTTGATCATTTGATCGATGATGCTCTCTTTGATGTAAGTTAGGGTTGTCTAGCCCTATTTTCGTCTACAACTGATCAAGATACATTGTTTTTCATTCTTAGCTTGAGTTTCCTTTGAAACTTGTAGTAGATGCGGTATTGGATCGAGTTGTAGTGTTGGTTTGGTCCTGGTTGGATCAATGAAGATCGGTGTAGTTGGTGGATCTATTGTGTGGATTGGCGACTGTCTATTCTACCATGGTTTCGGCTGCATCGTTGATGGTCATGAACTTCTATGACGACATGGGAAGATTCAAGTTTTTACTTGATGTTTTTATTTTTAAATCTTATAGTCGTTGTAGTTTTATGTTCATGTATTTGTTATAAGAGTGGTTTCTCTTATAGGTGTTATAGGTAAGTTATAAGAATGGTTTGTCATTCTTATATTTGAGTCTGTAAGTGTCCTAAGGGACTGAGATGAGGGGTGTACGCCCTCATCCTTTGTACTTCAACGCTTTTGGTGTAATGTATTTTACCAGGGTGTGTTATCCCTTTTACCCAAAAAAGATATTGGTTGCGGTACTCACATTTGTAATAATGTGCAGGGGCTTAGGGGAAGTGATAAAGATTTATTTGATACTCATTTAAGCCTTAGATTGTAAATATATAGTCAAATATTACCTTAAATCGCTTCTTTTATACTTGGGACGAGAATTCTTGAAAATTGAGTATTTTGGACATTTTTTGAGTTAGAAGTGAAGAAAACAACAAAATCAAGAAACTATGCTGGAAATTGCACCTGACGATGTCACACCTTACAAGGTGACGCCGTCACTTGAAGATTCAAGAGGTGGAATTGTTTGTATATGACGCGCCAGAATACTTTTGGTTAATTAACACGTGACGGCGTCGCGTGTTATTTGGAGTAGGCCGTCACGTATAATGACAACAAGAGATGGCCCAGTGAATTTAAAGAGTGACGACGCCAAGCAGCTTAATTGGGCATCAAGAAACCCTAATTACGGAAAGATGACGGTGTTAGGACTCAAAACCTGACGCCGTCACCTGTGTATCTTTATATATACTTTTAAAGTTTTTTGATTAAAAGAGGTGGAACTTGTGGAACTTTGTAGGGAACTTTTTTTTTTGGGTAAAAGGGTTCCACCCTGGCAAAATATTACTCAAAAAAAATGTTGAAGTACAATGGATGAGAGTGAATCTCTCATCGGAGTCCCTAAGGACACTACCACTACCACTATATAAGAATGACATGCCATTCTTATAACAAACAGATCTAAATACAACTAACCATGACTAGCAATAAAATTACAATACATTACAACTCAAATAAACATTAAAGTCTTCTTTGAGTCTTCTTAGTCATCCTAGCAATCCAGATCTTAAACATGCGAACTTCCAGCTTCAACCAATTGCATCTTCTATTAGTATTATGCTAAAAGCATAATCTAATAACCTAATACGAGTGACTTCCATAGCAAATCGACGTTGAAGCATAAACATGGTCTAAGCGACCCAACCTCACAGCATCAAATTCCCAATGCATCTTCTATTAGTATTATACAAGAAGCATAATCTAATAACCTAATAAGAGTGAAATCCGTAGCAAGTTGAATTTGAGACTTAACTTCCAACGCTATTCGAACAGCAACAGATTCACAAAAATGTAATAAGGCTAGATTGATGAAATCTACCCATTCTTCATGAACGAACAGCAAAAATCTTACTTCAGCCATCAATCCGCGAATAGAAACAAGCATGTCTCAAATTAATGATATCACAATCCAAACCCTTGATTAATTGAAGCAAAAATAATCACTATAGCTAATATTCTAACCCCAATACGATTAGAATCCACCATAGGTAAGCACAAGGGTTTTAAAACCCTAACATAACATCAATTCCAGCAACGAACAGTTTAGATACATATGTAAAATAATGTGCGAAACCGATCAATGAGGAAACAACTTGAATGAACATCTCTCTTAAAACCCACAGCCAAAAAGAAATACAACCAGAACCACGAATCAAAACAATCCCTAAAAAATCATCCAATCAACAAAGTAACGTATACGAGCAATAAATAAACAACGTTGCACCAACCCTGATATACGTATAACACCAGCAAGCAGATTGTAAAAGATAATCCCAAGTAATACTATACGATCGAACCTAGAAATAAAACCGACCCACGATTAATATTTAAATAAAATAGGACAGAATCGGTTTGCAAAGTAAATCACATGCAACCAATCAAAACGTTATAAGGAATAAACAATGAAGTATGAACGTTTATGATAATAACAATAAAAAAAAGATAGATGTAACTTCAACGATTTGAATAATATAGATAATAAGAGACACCGACCCACGATTATTGAAGCAACCAATTAAATGTAACCGACCCACTGTGTGATGAAGATTAAACAAATAAAAGGATTAAATATCGTATGTGATTGAATCGTATAGGTGATGTAATCGCTGATTTACTCTTAGTAGCCACCAAAAAAACGAATCTTAGAAAAGTTACACCGACCCACGATTACTAGATCCAATAAATTAAAGGATAAAGAATCGAAGAGGTGCAAATCGTTATGAGCAGGATTCGTTTTTTGGTCGCCAAAATTCGCAAAAGGAGAGAACTAGAATTAGGGTTTTTACACTTTGTAGGGAACTTTGTGAGTCCAAATTTTACAGCACTTTTAGGGTTTCAAACCCTATTGTCTTCCATGTTCAATTAAAAGATAAGTTCTCCTTTAATCATTCAACATGCTAGCTTAGATCTCTTAGTGTTTGCTTAGATCTAATGAAACATACTTGTTAATTATTGATTGTTGATTTGTTATTGATTGTTTGGTTGATTGACTCACGTTAGGCTTAAGAAAACTGGCTAATCTCTTATACGGTAACATGCTTGAATGTCTTAAGAAACGTAATCGGATGTGTACTACGGTTTTATTGATTGTATTTAATACATGAGTAGATGTTGATGATTCTATGATAGGACACTAAACGTGTCATCATAAGAAGAAATAGATACTCATAGAGTTAAGGAAGGACGTACACGCCCCCACGACCGGTATTAAGGAATAGAATCCTTTAACTAAACAATTGTAACAAACCAATAAATCAATAAGAGATAACTAGGGAGTAGTGAAATCTAAGTAAACACACTTGTCTCTCATAAGAAGTCCACCGCATTTACTTTTCTTGTTATTTATTTTATTATATTTTGTTTAATTAGTAATTTTGGGTTAGTTGACTAGCAACTAATTTTGCCCACTCTTCCAATACTCGAGATTTTACTGCTTTCCATAAAACATAAAAATATAAAAAGAATCATCCCTCACCTATAGACCTAGTAAACCTACATCTCAATCGTAACGACACTATTCCCCTAGAGAACGACCAATCCTCCTGACTTACCATATACTACACTACAGTGGTCAGGTACACTGCCTGGTGGATTGCAAAATCTCTCAAGATCCCTTGAGAGGTAAAACCTTTTACAAGGTTGCAAAAAATGCATCAAGTTTTTGGCGTCGCTGCCCGGGGAATAGTTATTGTTTATGTTGATTTTTATTTTGATTAGGTCTACTCGTTAGATTCATATCTAGTGAGATTTTTTTTTCATAGGATTTCTTTAGTCTATATTTCTCTTCGTGTCTTTGTTAGTAATCATTATCATCCGTCATTATAGAAGGTAATAATATCCTAGAACCTGTCATTCAACCAAACCACCAAAACCACCAAAACCCACCCAAACCACCTAGAGCCCGCACCTTAGGAGACTACTCCTGACCAAGCCACCAAGGCTATCGAAACACCATTGAGCTCAAGCAAGGAGCCAATGTGTCTCCCTTGTGATCCGACACCATTCAGTTGAGGCAAAGCGGATGTGCATTCCATGGACTTCGTTCCGAAGATCCAAGCCAACATCTCAAGGATTTCCTTAAAATTGTTGATTCCATAGACCTTGATGTTTCTACTCGAGAGACGATATGATTGCGTCTCTTCCAATTCTCTCTACGTGACCAAGCTAGTCAATGGCATGAGCGTTTATGTAACACCCCCATTTTTCACTGATCGCAGCGGATTAAGTGTTTGGGGTATTACCTCATGGATCATATATACTGTAAGAGGGAATGACTCAAAAAGGGACATTTTATAAAAATGAGTTATCATTCATTAAAATTATCAGAGTTTTATAAGATGAGGCCCCGTGAATCTAAGTGTGAAATGTTATGTTTGAATGATAACCAAATAGAAAGTCTTTCAAGTCTCGTGCCGCTCCATGCCATAAATTCCACAGAACTCCGTTACCTAGGATACATGCTTAAAGAGTCAGTACTAGGTGTTGAGTGAGAGTCATAGGTTTAGGGGTTAGTGAATACAAGTTCCTCAGGGTTCAGTTGTTACACCCTTCAAGGAAAATGTAGTGTGTGTATGTGTGTGTGATAATTGCAATGCATGTACAATTATCAAGAGTTAGTCAGTTGGTCTGTTGCACTAAGCTCATGAACCACACGTTAACAATCCGGGTCATGGGGGCTGCAAACCTAACCATGAGGGGATGGGAAGGATAACTTGCCAAAGTTAATCCTTCAGTCAGGGTTCAAATATAATACCTATTGGTACCCTCTAGTAAGAGGTAGTACCAACGGGAGATGTCAAACTCCAATAGATCTATCAATTATATTCGCGTTCACTTGTGTAAAATATCACAAGTTATTAGATTCATGAATTTTGTTGTGTAAGGGTGGCAGCTAGTTTACTCGTGCAACAACCAAAGAAACAGACTTGTATTTGATTTAAAGCAAGTAGCATGTATCCCCCTCACAGGGTTTATAAAGCATTTAAAAAGTGAGGCTATGAAAACTCACCTGGGCTTAGGGAAATCTAATTGATGTGAAAAGTGACTCGGAGACTAGGCTACCTACTCACGTATCCTGGTGGTATTGTTGGTGTGGATGTATGTCAAGCTTTAGTTATCTTGTTTAAGTTTATTAAGTAATCATTGTTAGGGTTGTTAATGTTTTAGATATAACATGACACCGTTCGGGCCATCACAATCCAGAAGTATAAGACTTCTCACATGAAGCTCCCTACTATTGTATTATGTTATCAACATAATACCATTCGAGCCATCATAATTCAGAAGTTAATACTCCTGACGTGAAGCTCCCTAATATTGAGTTATGTTGTTATTAAATTTATTTATAACATAACACCGTTCGGGCCATCATAATCCAGAAGTACATGCAATAATCGTTTGAGGAGCCAGGGCACTTTAATTCGTAAACCCATCAAACTCGTCAAAACGAAATATCCACATGGTACTCCTCACATGAAGCTCCATAGTATTGTGTTATGCTTCTAACTAAAATTAGGTTTTTTTTTTCTTTTTTTTTATATTTATAAAAATACTTTCACTTTATACCCTTATAGTTTATATATTTACAAAATCTACCCTAGACTTATATACTTATATTATTAACTATCTAAACTTAGCAATATTAGTCCATATACTTATATATTTTAGGAAAATAACAAAAATGACCCTTGGACTTATAAGTTTTCAAAAATTACTATTTATACCCTATTATTTATAACTTTTGCAAATCTAGTCCTTATTAGTTTATAACTATTTTACTTTTTATCCTAAGGTTGTATAACTTTGCAAAAAGGGTCCTTATACTTATAAATTCTAAGAAATGTCAAAAATAGTCCCTAGACTTAGTATTATTAGAAAGTTACCATATATACCCCAATGCATGGAAAACTTTGCAAAACTAGTCCTAATTCCATGCAAACTATATTTTTATGAAACAAAAAGGTTTCCTAGATTATGTTTAACTAATATTAGCTTAATTAAGTTACTTAAACTAGCTTATAGCTTATGATAAGGTATTATAACATATAATTAGTATTTAGTGCATAATTAGGGTTTTAAAAAGAAAACTAGCAAATGAAAATAATCAAGGCCCAAGCAAGGGTTCCTAGGTGATCTAAGGCATCTAATGTCTATCCTAAGACTTTAATAAAGCTAATAGAAGCAAGGTTAAAAGCTTACGTGACCAGAAGTGGGGGAACGAGGGTTTTAGGGTTTCCTAGGGCAAAAACTATTTTGACAAGGCCTCAAGGCTTATCGTACTTGACTTCTTTGGCTACCAGGGTCCTAATACTACTAATAACTACAGAATGTAAGAGGTGAAGAGAAGTGGAGAGGTGTGGTTTGGAATGAGGGGTGTACGAGGTTATTTATAGGCTTTGGGATTTATGTGTCAAAATGGGTAGTGAGGTGTCGAGGAGGGGGGGGGGCTGTGTAAGCTCTGAGAGGGGATGATGTGGTGGGTCTAAGGAGGTGACTAAGGGTGGCTAGGAGTAGGTAAGGGCTATGTAGGACGGTAGTGGTGGTGGTGAGGCCGCGGGGTTAAGGTGGTTACAAGGAGGTGATGCACCTCCTTTCTAGGGTGCTTGAGAGGTGCTAGGGTGTGTGCTACACATGACTAAGGTGCTTGCCTAGGTGCTTGAGGTGATTTGTTTAGGTTTTAACTAGTTTAGGTTTTGTTTAGTCCTAATCTTCCTTAGTGAGGGATTAGGGTCTAGCTTAGGGTTTAGTACCAAGATTAGGGTCCTATGAGTGTTTAGTGACTAATACTAAGTCTTAAGAAGCTTATACTAAGTGGTGGTAGCTTGTGGTGAAGTTTTGGGATAGTTTAGACCTAATTCTAGGAAGTTATGACCTAGTTATGGTTTTGTGCTTAAGAGACTTATACATAAGCTCTAAGGGGTTGTACTAGGGTCTAAGGGTGCTAATATATCCTATTGATCTTAGGGTAACTTATACTTAAGCCTTGAACACTTTCAAACTGGTTTAGATAAGCAATTAGGGTTTTGTAAACACATAGGCCTGATTAGGGCTTAATTAAACGATTTTCTCTCTCAACTAGGGGCGATTTCAGCCCCCACCCCCACCCTATCAAATCCGGCCATAATTCTTCCTATTCGATTGGTTTTTTCTTTAATCTCTTGTGGGATTACTGAATTAATTACAAAGATTCTGGTTTGTTAGGGTGGTGGGTGGGTTTTCTATCTGTTTTTATCTATTAAATCGTCCTTATTCTTATGATCGAAACCCTAATATTCCGACTTTTGTTTAATCGTTGATTGGTTAGGGTTATCTTTGTTGGGTTGCCTGATTGCATTGGGATTCGATTGCTAAGGTCGGTTTGGTATTCTCTATTTATTTAGGGATGTATTCAAATCGATTCTTTATTCTTTAACTTTTGCGATTAGGGTTTTTTTTGTTTCTGGTGGATCGTATGGATTTATGGGTTTATTTTTTACGATCTTCTTGATGGTGAGCGTAGCATGTTCATGCTTCTGAATCTATTCGGTTTTCATTAATCGATTATATTTAACATGGTGCGTTTGTATTGGTTTGATGTTCTTCATGATTAACGAAACCCTTTTAGGGTTTTGTATATTCTAATTTGTTTGTGACTATGGATCTGGTTGTTTCCTTGGAAGTCAATCTGTTTACGGATTGTGTGGTATTCATTGTGTTATCATGTTGGTGCTGCCATGAACGTGGGTTAGAAAGAGATGGAAGTTAAGTTTTAGGGTAACTTATTCAAAAACCCTAGGTTTGATCGATAAGATGGTTCTGCATCTCTATTGATCGTTCAGGGGTGGATCGATCTAGACACATGGAGGGTATATTTTGAGATGGATCGATGCTACTTTGTTCCTTAGAAGTTAGGGTTCTTATTAATGAATTCTATGATTAGTTTGACATGATCCTGCTGCAACCGTTTTTGTTTACCTTCTGATTGGATCGTTGTTGATGTGGTTATGCTGGAAGTTAGGGTTTGTGACACTTGAACAGCCCCAAGAAGAGTTTGCTACTGGGTTATTGCTTTGGGACGTTGCTATTATGTTATTATCTGCTGTTCATGTGGGTAATGGATTGATGAGGTTGGGTGTTATAAACCCTATGTTGATTATGATCATGCTACTCTTGTTAGCTTCTGTGTGAAGCATGACGGATGTGGTATGGTGATTGGTAGTGGGTGCTATGTGCTTATGGTAGGGCACTATTCGGTTTTCCCTTTGGTGTCTGATTGCTACATGGTTCGGCATTAGTAGCGCCCTAGGTGTTATGATAATGGAAGTTAAGTTTGTGGGGACTCTTGTTCAAAACCCCATTCATATGATGCCATGCATTTTGGTGGTTGGTGCATGGTTTTTTCCTACTCTTTGTGACCTGAATTTTCATATGACGATCCATGAGTGAGGAATGTACTATGTTTGGTGGGTACCTTTCGTTCCCTTGTATCCGGGCTGCATTCTTATTTAAAGGGTTGATTGGTACTCCATGTGGAAGTTAAGTTTGAAGGGTCTTATTCAAAACCCTTTGTATCATCAGATTATAAAGTTGAAGATCGCTTGGATGTGTATTCGTGGGTTCTTCATGGAAGTTAAGATGGACTGCCAAAGTGGTTTAGAAGGCTCAAGTGTTGTTCTTGAGTAGTATTGTCAAGTTTTATGTACTTATGTCATTATTGGTAGGTTCATTTTATTGTAAGTTATAGGAATGGTGTGTCATTCTTATATTCGAGTCTGTAAGTGTCCTATGGGACTGAGGTGAGGGATATCACCCTCATCCTATGTACCTCAACGTTTTTTGGTGTAATGAATTTTACCGGGGTGAATAAACCCTTTTACCCAAAAAAAAGATCAGGGTTTATTATTATATTATGATATTTTTAGGGTGTTAGATTGGTAGATTAATTATTATGGAGTTGTTGTGATCTTATGCTTGACATACTAGAAGTTTATAGGATGTGTGGGTAGAGATATTTGGCTTATATGGATACGTGAGGAAGTCTAGAGAGTCATGCAGGTAATGAATGCACATAAAAAGCAAAATTTACCAGTGAAATACCTGACATAGGTATTTGTAGTGGAAATGATAGTGATTAGTTTTTGTGGGTTGTTATAGTTTACCCACGATATCCATCACATCTTGGGATGATCTCACCTTTCATTTCCTTGCTCAATTATTCCCACCGGGAAGAACTACCAAGTTAAGGAATGACATCTTGATGTTCCAAAAACAATAAGGTGAAACTCTTTATGAAGCATGGATTCATTTCAAGGACTTACTCCAAAAAGTCCCTCATCATGGCTTCGATATTTAGCTCCAAGTCTAAATCTTTTATGATCATGTCAATCTCTCCACAAGGCAAACCATTGACCAAGCGGCCGGTGGTAAGCTACGTGATAAGAATGTGGAGGAATCATGGTGAATCATAGAAGATCTTGCTCTCTATGATAACGAATGCTGGAATGACCCCCGTGATTTAAGCAAAACGGTCAAGGCAATATCTTTGCCTACGAACAATTCAAGCATTCCCGACCATAGGATCATGGAACTTGAGGACTGATAATGTGGAAAACTAGAAGGGGGGGGGGGGTTGAATAGCTTTCCCTCTTTTTGGTTTTATAAAAACTTGGTTTCGAAATGTTAATTTGAATTTATTCAATTGTTTGTTTGGAAAACTTTCAATTAGAGTTTATTATGAAAACAACATATAATATGATCAATTATATATGTGTGCTTTGGGATTAGTTATCAAAAACTTAGTTTTATGAATGGAGCTTTTGTTGATCTTTATGTGAATACGTTTTCTTTTAAAATCTTAAAGTGTTTTGTATCAAATTATCGATTAAGTTAAACTCTACATGAGAAGTGTGAATAATACATCTAAGTCCATTAGACCATATCATATAATATATATCCTATCACAATATTAACTTCTATGCACACCACAATCAACATCACAACAATATAAGCAACAACTAAGACATATAGGAAAGGATAGATGTAAAGCGATAAATGCAAGAATAAATGAAATGAGATAAGAGAAAGGAAATGCAAACTGGACACGATGATTATAGTGGTTCGGCTACAAGGACACCTTCCTTGCCCTACTTCACTCCCTGAGTCACCTAGTCGAGAGTTTTCTTCATTACTCAACAAGCTCCCTTTTGGCAGAGAAAACCTTAAACAACTTTTGCTTACACCAATTAATGACACTAAGCTAAATGTCGAGTCCTATTTGTAGCTAGAACCAATCTCACAACTTCGATCACTACACAACTTCTACACGACTTCACAACATCTTTATGACTTCACGACTACTTCACAACTTCTTCTACACTCCACTACTTATTCACCCACCTACTTCTTCACTACTACATGACTTCTCCACACTACTACTTCTTCCCACTACTTCTTACTCACTCATTGACTCATTACTAAGTAAGATCATCTTGATCTACTTATTACATATACATACATAACTCACAACTTCACATCAACACTAACTAGACTCTAATACATCTTTGGCTTAATGATAGGAAGGATTCTTCTCTTACACTTTGAGTGGTGAATGATTGGATCACTTGAAACAAAGATTTATAATCTTTTGATCAAAGGATTAGAAAGATGTTTTGAAAGGATTGGGACTGAAACTTTTTGTGCAAAAGGTGAGGAAAAATTGCAGAAATGATCAAGTATTTATAGGCAGCCGTTTCTGGCAAAAGGAGCGTACCGGCCCCCCTTAAATGGTGGTCGGCCCCCTTAATTATTAAGGTGGACGCCCATAATTAAGGGGGTTACCCAGACAGAAAATTGTTTTTTTTGTCTTTTTCTGGGGAAGGTTTATCTAGTGAAATTTTCAATATTTTTAGCTAAAAATTTGAATTCATATATTTATTATGAATTAAACATTTTCCTTTATTTACCAAAAGTGTTTTTCAAAAAATATATAAGATGTTTATAAC
Source organism: Artemisia argyi (assembly GCA_030686995.1). Classification (NCBI taxonomy): domain Eukaryota; kingdom Viridiplantae; phylum Streptophyta; class Magnoliopsida; order Asterales; family Asteraceae; genus Artemisia; species Artemisia argyi. The sequence continues at coordinate 80,220 of JARVZY010002725.1, read as the reverse complement.
ATTTTATAAAATTTGTAGTGTCTAAATAAAATCCCTTTGATCATAAAATGTATTAGACATTTGTTTGTACATACCTTAAGTGATTTTTCAAGCATACTCGAGACGTTGAGATGTCGAGGCTTGTTGACGTATGAATGCATAGATGAATTGTGATCACAAATAACTTAAGAACTTTACGTTATATGTTGTAACTTACATCTTTGTCGTCATCAAAACGTGAAGAGGATGTTTAGATTAAATATCGTAATATTCATGCCAACAATCTCCCCCTTTTTGATGATGACAAACTATGTAAACTATAACTCATAGTAGAATGTGTAGAAACTAGAAGGGGGGGGGGGGTTGAATAGTTTCACCGCTTCTTTTTAGTTTTCTCAAGTATTTCGCCGTTTTAGGTCCGGTTATTTTTCATTTACAAGCTTGTTGAATTCTACTAGTTACGTGATATCAATTCAGTTACTAGCATACATAAATAAACAAGTAAAGTAAAGAGTAAAGAAAGAGTACAACCAAGAGACGCGACGATTTATTGTGGTTCAGCACGAAGCTTACTCTCCGTCCTACTCCACTCCCCGAGTACCACACTCGAGAGTTATCAATCACTATATCAACACACTCCTTCAGGCGGAGCAATCCGTACACATGCTTACACAAGGCTTAACGACACTAAGCATAATGTCGAGTTCTAATCATAACTAGAACCAATCTGTTCCAAGGCCCACGTGGCCACACGAATAAGCACTCTTGTCCAACTTGAATCTTCACCTTATCCAAGCCTTCTCTTATTTGACATACTTGGTTATTCACCCGAACCAAGCCTTCACACACATGACTCACTTGATTCTTCACCCGAATAAAGCCTTCACACACTTGACACACTTGATCATCACTCGATCCAAGCCTTTACATAATGACTCAACAAGTCCTAACCTACACTTTTAGGACATCACTCTCCTCACATCAAATACATGAACCAATCTAGTTACAAGACTTCTTGGATCTAAATCACCTTCCAAGATCACACAAATATAATACTTGGAACTACATCACCATCCAAGTTCACATAAATATCCCCATCCTTGACTCACACACAAGTCGGAAAACAATGACATAATATACATAACCTATCACATAATGTAACACCCCCAAAATACCGCAGCGGAAGACTGTGTCATAGGGGTGCTACTTCATAATACAAAGTACAAGTTATAGAAAACGAACTCTAAATGAGACGTTTTGAAAAGTTACCATTCGATTAATGAATTCAAAGTTACAAACATGAGATTCCAAAGGTTCTGGTTAGTAATTAATCTGAAAATGCGAATTGTTACAGTCTCTACCCCATAAGGAGAACTTCGTCCCGAAGTTCAGTTGATGTTAACTACTTACGGTGTGTCTAAGGGAATTCGGGATTTCAGGATCTCTAAAATAGTTGTGTTCACTCTGATTCGTCTAAGGTTCTGGTTAAGGAGTTGTATCGGCTACAATTAAGCCCACTTATTTATAACACATTACTTACATAAAGAAGCGTCCAAATTTATGTAAGTAAGGTCTCATAAACTTATGGTTCAGTGATTTACAATTTCTTTATTTAAATGAAGAGGCGTCCCAATCCATTTAAATAAGGAGATTCTAAAACATCCTACTTAAGAATTTCCGACACAAAATCCGCCTTCTGAGGCCGATAGTAAGATAATCAAGTCATCAAATCCCTAAAGCTAAGCAATAATATTATTTAACTCAAATCTTGTGTCTCATCAAACAAGAACTGTCACAAGATCAAGTTAAATAATTAGTTATTACTGAGCTCCATGTTTTTAATGACTCAACTAATCTCTGGGGCTCCTTATAATACTAAAGTCACATCATCTAACAGCGTGGAACTAAGCAAACCTCTAACCAAAAAGCATATGTGTATGTATTGTGTGTAAGGCAAATAAAGAGGAAGGTCTCAATGTATATAGCAGTTATAGTCTAGGCACTAAATGCAACCTAGTTCTCTATAACCAAGGCTCTGGTACCAATCTGTAACACCCCCAAAATACCGCAGCGGAAGACTGTGTCATAGGGGTGCTACTTCATAATACAAAGTACAAGTTATAGAAAACGAACTCTAAATGAAACGTTTTGAAAAGTTACCATTCGATTAATGAATTCAAAGTTACAAACATGAGATTCCAAAGTATGATACATAAATGTATACAAAATGTTTTGAATGATAAATGATAAAAGCGTAAGTCTTCAGAATATGCAGCTTGACTCTAAGTTCCACGCACTAGCTATCGCCTTACTAACCTGAGATAAACATGCTAAAGTGTCAACACAATGGTTGGTGAGTTCATAGAGTTTGTCTTAAAACAGTTGAAAAGCCTTAAAAGAATGTTCACATAGCAAAGGCATTGTGAATCCACTCAGTTACAAGTCCCGCCATAAGAGACTTGTAACCTGTGTGTTCACAACCCACTGCTAACATATAGTATAATAAAGACATGTATAAGTTCATCAAGACAATTAAGCAATTAGTAGTGAGTCTCTACTTCATCTCCGAAGACCTCACTTGGGAGCCAATTCCCAAGGACAACTGGGAGCCACTTCCCAAAGAAAACTGGGAGCCACTTCCCAAAGATATAAGTTTACTGGGAGCCACTTCCCAAAGATAAAAGACAGTCATGTATGTATGAAATCAAGTATAATGCCATCAAGTATAAGACAATCTAGTATAAAACAATCAAGTATAAATGTTTTGAGTATTTGTACAAGTAAGCAAGTAGTTGAGCATGTATCCCCCCCAAGAGTTAAAACAAGTACGAAAAGAGTAGGGGCTATGACTCACCTTAAGTCTATGTAGTGAGTAATGAAAATGGTAGTCGAATCGCGAAAGTCTCTAAGAGCAGCCTATAATAGAACGTTGCGACTTAGGTTTGGAGTAACGTCTAAGAATACGAAGAATTGCCTATATATGTCTTGCATAATGTTCATGATGTAGTACTTTAGTATAATGTGTAAGTCTTTGAATATAAGTGGTTTATGAAACATGTATAGGTTATACATCTCTTACTACCGTTCAGGCCGACATAATTCAGAAGTCATGGAGTAAACGTTCGAGGAGCCAGGACACTTTAATTCGTAAATCCACAACTCGTCTCGACGGCTTACTTAATGAACTCCTCACATGAGGCTCCCTACTATTGTAGTATTTGATAACATACATATAAGTTTTTGATCTTTAAAAGTTATATGGTCTTTAGCTGTGGCTTTGCCGTGACCTGGTCATTATTACCATGGTCTTGAGACTCAACCTTGGCTTTAGCCATGGTTGTGGTCTTGGCTTTAGGTCATTAGACCTCTTGGTCTTAGTAAATCATAACTATTATATAGTGACTTTGGTCTAAAAATGGGCTGTTAAGAATTTGAAGAAATTATCACTCGGAAAGCGTTTTCAGGGCTCAAGCTTCTTTGTTCCTGAACGAAAACGTCGTTCCAGACAACTTTCATGTTTTAACTTTTTGATGAATCGGAGCAGAAGTGGGACTTTCAAAATCAAAATTTGATCAGAATGCTATTTAGGCAGTTTTGCCGTTTTGGTTTCGCTAACTTCAAATGGTCATAACTTTTGACTCGTGTACTCGTTTTGGGTGATTCAAATTGCTATGTTTTCCTTGTTAAGTCCTCTTTAACAGTAAGTAAGTGTCAAATATCAAAGTTATACTATTGTGGTCGTGGTTTTCCATAAAAATCACTAGTTTGCTTGTTTGCTTGTCATAAGTTAACATATGTATACCAATACTCGTTTTACTAGTTTATACATCATGAACACAATACAAAGACCATATATAGCATGAAAGAAACATAATAAGCATGAAAATGATATTGAGCAAGAAAGTGTATAAGGGTTTCTTACAACTTGTGAAGAAACTAGCTAGAACCAAGATCAAAACCAAGAACCACTACTAAATCTTCCTAAAATTTTCCAACCATAGCCATGCTTCCATATCAAAAGCCCTATCTTATAATCCCTTGATAAACACTAATCTAACATAAAAACAACCTTTAGTAAAAATCTTCACTAAGAACACTTGGGAATTTGATGAGTTTTTGTGGTGCTTTATGGTGATTTTATGGTTGAAAGGTGTTAAGGATCATGCAAGGAACATAAGGCTATACTTATGATGGATGAAACTTGAAAGAATCATGATCAAAATGGGTTATTTTATGTGTTTGGGTCGTTGGTATTGAGATAGAAAGGAAGAGAATGAGTTTGATTATTATTATTTTTTTTTTTTTTGGGTAAAGGGCATTCCACCCGGTAAATTATATTACACCAAAAAAACGTTTAAGTACAATGGAATGTGGCTGAAGTACCACATTAACCTCAAGCAACGCTTGAACATCCAACTAAAACGCTTGTGACAGGCCACTAAGCGTTAAAACAATAAATAAATACAATAACCAATACACCAACCGGAAATAACCATCTAATGACACATGAATGACCACATATATCCGCCCATCTCTTCGAGGGAGATTGATGAACCAGATGAGCCTGCCTCCTTAAAAACCCTTTCCAAGTAAAAACCCAGAGGGAAAACCTTGGAGTAGGGAAAAAGAGTACAGCACTCACCCGAATCTCCAATGAACACCAACTACCGCCAAAAACAACAACCAAGGATTCAAGACCAGCCTCACGCTCCCAAACCAAGAAAGCATCATCAAGAATTGAACTCGCCATTTAAGAATGCATAAGAGTCATAGGCAGCCGCCAAACACGCAATAGATTAAGCACATTCACCCTCCTTTTGAAACGACAAGTAAGAAGCTTCAAACGCACCGTTGATTTAATGACTTCAATCAATTGACTTTCAGACCGACGTTGCTGCTTGAAAATCCTGTTGTTCCTTTCTTGCCAAATAAAATAAGAAGTCGCCGCAAACAAAAGCTTTGAAACAACACTTCTCACAGACCGAGATGTAGATATTGGGATCAAGTGATGCACCACATCCTCTAAAATAGAAGGAATATCCGTAAGACCAGCAAACACCTTCAAAGAGTCCCAAACCTGAAAAGAAAACAAACACTCAAAGAAAAGATGATTATGAGAATCTGGTTGAGTGTTGCATAAAGGGCACACAAGGGCGTCTCTCGTGGGTTCATTAGAGCGAAGCATATCCTGAGTACGAAGCCTCCTTCTCAAAACCAGCCACAAATGAAAAGCATGCCTCGGGATACGATGCGTGAACCAAACAAGAGGAAACCAATCAACAATCTGACCACCTGGCCGAATACTCTCCCAAACAGAAGAGACAGAGAAAGACTTAACATGACCATCACCCGTCTTCCAAACTAAACGATCATCCATATCATCATTTAAAGTAGGAACTGAAATTGATGTAAGCATTGGATACCGATCTCCCCACCTAGTCGGCCAAGCCCAAGAATCCTCCAAAATAATGTCCCGAACCAAAGAATTTGAAGAGAAACCAGCCCGATAAATATCCCTCGAAGACACAATAAGAGAGAGAGGACCAACCGAACACCACTTATCAAACCAAGCTGAAGCCTTCAAACCATTCCCAATATTATACCAAAAAAATTGCCTAACAAGAGGCCTAATATGAAGAATCTTCCGCCAACTCCAAGACATATTACCACGACATGGAACATCCCAAAAGTTGCGACCACGCAGCCTATATGTATGAATCCATTTCACCCATAAAGAATCCATAGAATTGAACAAACGCCAAATATGAGCAGCAATTAGAGCCGTATTAAAAGATTCAAGTCTACGAATCCCAAGCTCACCCTCCTGTTTAGGTAAGCACACAACCTCCCAAGCAACTTTAGAATTACCTTTCCAAAGGAAACCCCGCATAAGCTGCTCAAGATCATACACAATACGAGCAGGGAGAATAAAAACCGAGGCCCAATAAATATGCATAGAAGACAGAACAGATTGAATCAGCTGAAGTCGACCAGCAAAGGAGAGGAATTTATTCCTCCAATCATTAATGCGATTAGAAAGCTTCTCCACCAATTCCTTACAATCTCTAAATATCAATCTAGTAGTAACCAATGGCACCCCAAGATATTTCACAGGCAACGTCCCTTCAACAAATGGAAGAATCTGCAAAATAGCAAGCTTAACATGATTGAGAACATTACAAAAATAAGTCGTACTCTTGGGTAAGCTAGGAGACAAGCCCGACACATCCTTGAACTCCTCTAAGGAATCCATAATAACACCAGCCGAAAGCGCATCACCATGAGCAAACAAGAACAAATCATCAGCAAAACAAAGATTAATTAAATTAAGTTGCGAGCATTTGTGATGGAAGGTGAACAGATCAGAATCCCGAACGCGACGCCTCAAAATAAGGGTAAGCACCTCCATAACAAGCGTGAAAAGATAAGGCGATAACGGATCCCCTTGCCTAAGACCACGCTTACCCTTAAAATAACCATGCAAGATGCCATTCACACTAATAGAAAACGACGTAGTAGAAACGCATTCCATAATCCAGTGAACCATACGAGAATGAAAACCAAAACGAACCAGAATACACCTCAAAAATTGCCAATTAACCGTATCGTACGCCTTCTGAATATCCACCTTAAAAGCACATCTAGACGGACCACGATCAAGGTGATAATTATGCATAAGCTCCTGAGTAAGCAGAATGTTATCAGCAATCCGTCTACCTGGAATAAATGCAGACTGGTTCGGACTAACCAAAGTGCTAAGGCTCTCCTTAATCCGGTTGGCAATAATCTTGCTAATACACTTGAAAATCACATTGCAACATGAAATAGGCCTAAAATCAGTTATCCGAGTTGGAGAATTGATCTTAGGCAAAAGGGCAATGGTAGTATGATTAATCTCTTTCAACAATTTACCATTAACAAAAAATTCCTGGACCGCCTTAGTAACATCATTCGAAATAATATCCCAAGCACCCTTAAAAAACGCAGCCGAATAACCATCTGGACCCGGCGCCTTATCATCTCCCATAGAAAATATAGCATCTTTGACCTCACGAGACGTAACATCGCGAACCATATCAAGAGCCACATTAGGATCAAGAGTCGATGTGAAAAGAGCTGAATCATCCAATGGTAAAATAGGCCCCTCTTGACCAAGGAAAGATGTAAAATAAGATACAAAAGCATTAGGAATCTGATCCTCCACCAAATGCTGAATGAAGTAACAAAATTGGTTTGTTATACTTTAGTAGATATTTTGTGATATTATCTAGTTATGACTAGGCTAGATGACTAGCTAAAAACACCTTATAAGACTTCCAAGATAAGATTGGTGAGTTGTTGATAACACCTAGTGTTTACGGGGCGAGTTTTGGTCCAGGTAATCGCTAATAGTAAGTCTTAAAGTCACGAAACTTAAAATCGGGTATCCTAAAAATATGAAACTTGTAAATATGTTAAATCTTATCAATATAACATATCTTAGCATATTTAATGAGTGGCAAGTTCTATCGGGTTGCTTAAACGCTGCTAAAACTGGAAACGCGGGTCTAAAACGCGTAATTTGCGTAAAACGCTGAACTGGAAAACGTAAAATTCCAAAACATTTGGAATTGTCTTAAAATGAGAGAAAATCATATTTCTATTGTTTATAGTGTTTTATGGACATATTGGGATGCTGAAATGACGTTTAAACCTAAAAGTAAATCTCGGACACGGCTTTGTGATTTTTGCATAAATGATCCGACGAGTGTCAAATTCTCGGTTTATCATTAAAATAGTTTAACTTACGAGAATATGAAATAAAAATTTCGGGAGTGAATAGTGAAAATGAATAGTAAAAGTGAATAGTAAAAATGAATAGTGAAATTTTCCGGGAATAGTAATTAATCTGAAAATGCGAATTGTTACAGTCTCTACCCCATAAGGAGAACTTCGTCCCGAAGTTCAGTTGATGTTAACTACTTACGGTGTGTCTAAGGGAATTCGGGATTTCAGGATCTCTAAAATAGTTGTGTTCACTCTGATTCGTCTAAGGTTCTGGTTAAGGAGTTGTATCGGCTACAATTAAGCCCACTTATTTATAACACATTACTTACATAAAGAAGCGTCCAAATTTATGTAAGTAAGGTCTCATAAACTTATGGTTCAGTGATTTACAATTTCTTTATTTAAATGAAGAGGCGTCCCAATCCATTTAAATAAGGAGATACTAAAACATCCTACTTAAGAATTTCCGACACAAAATCCGCCTTCTGAGGCCGATAGTAAGATAATCAAGTCATCAAATCCCTAAAGCTAAGCAATAATATTATTTAACTCAAATCTTGTGTCTCATCAAACAAGAACTGTCACAAGATCAAGTTAAATAATTAGTTATTACTGAGCTCCATGTTTTTAATGACTCAACTAATCTCTGGGGCTCCTTATAATACTAAAGTCACATCATCTAACAGCGTGGAACTAAGCAAACCTCTAACCAAAAAGCATATGTGTATGTATTGTGTGTAAGGCAAATAAAGAGGAAGGTCTCAATGTATATAGCAGTTATAGTCTAGGCACTAAATGCAACCTAGTTCTCTATAACCAAGGCTCTGGTACCAATCTGTAACACCCCCAAAATACCGCAGCGGAAGACTGTGTTATAGGGGTGCTACTTCATAATACAAAGTACAAGTTATAGAAAACGAACTCTAAATGAAACGTTTTGAAAAGTTACCATTCGATTAATGAATTCAAAGTTACAAACATGAGATTCCAAAGTATGATACATAAATGTATACAAAATGTTTTGAATGATAAATGATAAAAGCGTAAGTCTTCAGAATATGCAGCTTGACTCTAAGTTCCACGCACTAGCTATCGCCTTACTAACCTGAGATAAACATGCTAAAGTGTCAACACAATGGTTGGTGAGTTCATAGAGTTTGTCTTAAAACAGTTGAAAAGCCTTAAAAGAATGTTCACATAGCAAAGGCATTGTGAATCCACTCAGTTACAAGTCCCGCCATAAGAGACTTGTAACCTGTGTGTTCACAACCCACTGCTAACATATAGTATAATAAAGACATGTATAAGTTCATCAAGACAATTAAGCAATTAGTAGTGAGTCTCTACTTCATCTCCGAAGACCTCACTTGGGAGCCAATTCCCAAGGACAACTGGGAGCCAATTCCCAAAGAAAACTGGGAGCCACTTCCCAAAGATATAAGTTTACTGGGAGCCACTTCCCAAAGATAAAAGACAGTCATGTATGTATGAAATCAAGTATAATGCCATCAAGTATAAGACAATCTAGTATAAAACAATCAAGTATAAATGTTTTGAGTATTTGTACAAGTAAGCAAGTAGTTGAGCATGTATCCCCCCCAAGAGTTAAAACAAGTACGAAAAGAGTAGGGGCTATGACTCACCTTAAGTCTATGTAGTGAGTAATGAAAATGGTAGTCGAATCGCGAAAGTCTCTAAGAGAAGCCTATAATAGAACGTTGCGACTTAGGTTTGGAGTAACGTCTAAGAATACGAAGAATTGCCTATATATGTCTTGCATAATGTTCATGATGTAGTACTTTAGTATAATGTGTAAGTCTTTGAATATAAGTGGTTTATGAAACATGTATAGGTTGTACATCTCTTACTACCGTTCAGGCCGACATAATTCAGAAGTCATGGAGTAAACGTTCGAGGAGCCAGGACACTTTAATTCGTAAATCCACAACTCGTCTCGACGGCTTACTTAATGAACTCCTCACATGAGGCTCCCTACTATTGTAGTATTTGATAACATATATATAAGTTTTTGATCTTTAAAAGTTATATGGTCTTTAGCCGTGGCTTTGCCGTGACCTTGGTCATTATTACCATGGTCTTAAGACTCAACCTTGGCTTTAGCCATGGTTGTGGTCTTGGCTTTAGGTCATTAGACCTCTTGGTCTTAGTAAATCATAACTATTATATAGTGACTTTGGTCTAAAAATGGGCTGTTAAGAATTTGAAGAAATTATCACTCGGAAAGCGTTTTCAGGGCTCGAGCTTCTTTGTTCCTGAACGAAAACGTCGTTCCGGACAACTTTCATGTTTTAACTTTTTGATGAATCGGAGCAGAAGTGGGACTTTCAAAATCAAAATTTGATCAGAATGCTATTTAGGCAGTTTTGCCGTTTTGGTTTCGCTAACTTCAAATGGTCATAACTTTTGACTCGTGTACTCGTTTTGGGTGATTCAAATTGCTATGTTTTCCTTGTTAAGTCCTCTTTAACAGTAAGTAAGTGTCAAATATCAAAGTTATACTATTGTGGTCGTGGTTTTCCATAAAAATCACTAGTTTGCTTGTTTGCTTGTCATAAGTTAACATATGTATACCAATACTCGTTTTACTAGTTTTTATACATCATGAACACAATACAAAGACCATATATAGCATGAAAGAAACATAATAAGCATGAAAATGATATTGAGCAAGAAAGTGTATAAGGGTTTCTTACAACTTGTGAAGAAACTAGCTAGAACCAAGATCAAAACCAAGAACCACTACTAAATCTTCCTAAAATTTTCCAACCATAGCCATGCTTCCATATCAAAAACCCTATCTTATAATCCCTTGATAAACACTAATCTAACATAAAAACAACTTTTAGTAAAAATCTTCACTAAGAACACTTGGGAATTTGATGAGTTTTTGTGGTGCTTTATGGTGATTTTATGGTTGAAAGGTGTTAAGGATCATGCAAGGAACATAAGGCTATACTTATGATGGATGAAACTTGAAAGAATCATGATCAAAATGGGTTATTTTATGTATTGAGAGAGAAAGGAAGAGAATGAGTTTGATTATTTTTGATTAAGTGTAAATGATATAAAATGAATGAAGTAACAAAATTGGTTTGTTATACTTTAGTAGATATTTTGTGATATTATCTAGTTATGACTAGGCTAGATGACTAGCTAAAAACACCTTATAAGACTTCCAAGATAAGATTGGTGAGTTGTTGATAACACCTAGTGTTTACGGGGCGAGTTTTGGTCCAGGTAATCGCTAATAGTAAGTCTTAAAGTCACGAAACTTAAAATCGGGTATCCTAAAAATATGAAACTTGTAAATATGTTAAATCTTATCAATATAACATATCTTAGCATATTTAATGAGTAGCAAGTTCTATCGGGTTGCTTAAACGCTGCTAAAATTGGAAACGCGGGTCTAAAACGCGTAATTTGCGTAAAACGCTGAACTGGAAAACGTAAAATTCCAAAACATTTGGAATTGTCTTAAAATGAGAGAAAATCATATTTCTATTGTTTATAGTGTTTTATGGACATATCGGGATGCTGGAATGACGTTTAAACCTAAAAGTAAATCTCGGACACGGCTTTGTGATTTTTGCATAAATGATCCGACGAGTGTCAAATTCTCGGTTTATCATTAAAATAGTTTAACTTACGAGAATATAAAATAAAAATTTCGGGAGTGAATAGTGAAAGTGAATAGTAAAAATGAATAGTGAAATTTTTCGGGAATAGTAATTAATCTAAAAATGCGAATTGTTACACATAACACTTGTTACATTTGTGTGTGGACACCTATAACATCTCAAATCTTCATAGTTGTCGAGAGTTCTTCTCTTGCACTTAACGGAAGAGGAAATCACTTATAAACATATACCGACATGTTATAGTGATCAAAGAATAAAAAAACAAAGAACAGAAAGTTTTTGTATGTGTGAAAGACTATTTTCTGAAGTGTAACAGTTCATTATTTATAGGCGATAGGAGGGAGAGGGACGGTCCCGTAAATGCCAGACGGTCCTTTATCACTAAGAGACCGTAGGCCTATTTAAGGGACCGCCGACTTATTTAAGGGTCCACCACGACAAAATGCTCCCTTTTTGTCCTGACGTGCTGAACTGATTCGGGGGGAAAACTAGTTGTTATAAAAGTTTGAATTTGAATTTATTTTCTTAATAAAGCATTTCTTTTAAAAACACAAAAATACTTTTGTGAAAATGTTTTGTCAAACTTAAAATGTAAGTTTAGATGAAAATAAATTCTTTGATCACTTAACTAATGACGGTATAAAGTTTGTTCATACCTGAAGTGATGTTGAAGTAGCTACGTAATGGAAATGAGTTTCCTCGATTAAAAACTTATGAACCGTAACTTTACGTAAAATCTCTTTATATTTTGTGATTATCAAAAACACGAGAAGGCCCAATAATGCGAATAACGTTTTTGACATTATTTGTATTGACAATCTTCCGCTTTTTGATGATTACAAAATATAAACTCATTTTAGGTAAAATTATGCGTTGATAAATTTTTGATGAGTTTTCCCGTTACTTCTCCCCCTTTTTGTAGAATCAAAAAGGTGTGTCGTGGTTGTTGAGGAGAGGAAACACGAGCACCCTTGAAAGAGAATCGTTGGAGTGATCAACGAAATACAAGCTCCCCCTAGCTAAGTGCTTCCCCTTAATGAGGGCACCTGGGAATCGAGCTATGGTGATGTGCTACAAAACAGAGTTAGAACAAAGCACATGCATACATATACATATATGAAGATATGGATATGAAATCAATTATGTAGTGCAGGAATCAGATAGAAAAACACATAATGGAATTTAATTTTGAGCACTACTTGGGACGGTCCCATAAATAGGGGACGGTCCCTTATTGATTTGGGGACCGCCAGTCCATTTAAGGGACCGCCGACAGTAGGCTTCCAAGTTGGCAGATATGTTGTGATTTAAGTAACTTCCCATTTTCAAGGTTAGATATTTTTAGTCCATTTTCATGTTTAACTAAGACTAATATCACAAAATATTATCGTATCTAAAACATAATCATTCATTCATTCATGAAGCACATACATCATTAGTACATAGCCAAAGCAAAATTAGACTACAACAAAGATCATCTATGTAACACCCCCAAAATACCGCAGCGGAAGACTGTGTCATAGGGGTGCTACTTCATAATACAAAGTAAAAGTTATAGAAAACGAACTCTAAATGAGACGTTTTGAAAAGTTACCATTCGATTAATGAATTCAAAGTTACAAACATGAGATTCCAAAGTATGATACATAAATGTATACAAAATGTTTTGAATGGTAAATGATAAAAGCGTAAGTCTTCAGAATATGCAGCTTAACTCTAAGTTCCACGCACTAGCTATCGCCTTACTAACCTGAGATAAACATGCTAAAGTGTCAACACAATGGTTGGTGAGTTCATAGAGTTTGTCTTAAAACAGTTGAAAAAGCCTTAAAGAATGATCACACAGCAAAGGCATCGTGAATCCACTCAGTTGCAACTCCCGCCATAAGAGACTTGCAACCTGTGTGTTCACAACCCACTGCTAACATATAGTATAATAAAGACATGTATAAGTTCATCAAGACAATTAAGCAATTAGTAGTGAGTCTCTACTTCATCTCCGAAGACCTCACTTTGGGAGCCAATTCCCAAGGACAACTGGGAGCCACTTCCCAAAGAAAACTGGGAGCCACTTCCCAAAGATATAAGTTTACTGGGAGCCACTTCCCAAAGATAAAAGACAGTCATGTATGTATGAAATCAAGTATAATGCCATCAAGTATAAGACAATCAAGTATAAAACAATCAAGTATAAATGTTTTGAGTATTTGTACAAGTAAGCAAGTAGTTGAGCATGTATCCCCCCCCCAAGAGTTAAAACAAGTACGAAAAGAGTAGGGGCTATGACTCACCTTAAGCTTATGTAATGAGAAATGATAGTGGTAGTCGAATCGCGAAAGTCTCTAAGAGCATCCTATAATAGAATGTTGCCACTTAGGTTTGGAGTAACGTCTAAGAATACGACGAATTGCCAATATATGTCTTGCATAATGTTCATGATGTAGTACTTAGTATATAATGTAAGTCTTTGAATATAAATGGTCTATGAAACATGTATAGGTTGTATATCTCTTACTACCGTTCGGGCCGACATAATTCAGAAGTCATGAAGTAAACGTTCGAGGAGCCAGGACACTTTAACTCGTAAATCCACAACTCGTCTCGACGGCTTACTTAATGAACTCCTCACATGAGGCTCCCTACTATTGTAGTATTTGATAACATATATATAAGTTTTGATCTTTAATAGTTATATGGTCTTTAGCCGTGGCTTTGCCGTGACCTTGGTCATTGTTACCATGGTCTTGAGACTCAACCTTGGCTTTAGCCATGGTTGTGGTCTTGGCTTTAGGTCACTAGACCTCTTGGTCTCATCTAATTATAACCATTATATAGTTACTTTGGTCTAAAAATGGGCTGTTAAGAATTTAAAGAAAATTATTACTCAGAAAGCATTTTCAGGGCTCGAGCTTCTTTAATCCTGAACGAAAACGTCGTTCCGGACAACTTTCGTGTTTTAACTTTTTGATGAATCGGAGCAGAAGTGGGACTTTCAAAATAAAAATTTGATCAGAATGCTATTTAGGCAGTCTTGCCGTTTTGGTTTCGCTAACTTTAAATGGTCATAACTTTTGACTCGTGTACTCGTTTTGGGTGATTCAAATTGCTATGTTTTCCTTGTTAAGTCCTTTTTAACAGTAAGTAAGTGTCAAATATCAAAGTTATACTATTGTGGTTGTGGTTTTCCATAAAAATCACTAGTTTGCTTGTTTACTTGTCATAAGTTAACATATGTATACCAATACTCGTTTTATCCATTTTTAAACATCATGAACACAATAACAAGAACATATATAGCATGAAAGAACCATAATAAGCATGAAAATGATATTGAGCAAGAAAGTGTATAAGGGTTTGCTTACAACTTTTGGCTTTCTAAAGAAAGGAAGTCAAGTATAGGACTAGGACACTAAACCTAAGCTTGTAAACCCTTCACCGTAACTCTTGTAACCCTTGCTAGCCTTGATCTAACCCTTGTGAAAACCATTTAACTTCAGCCCTAGTAACCTTGTGTAGCTCCTAAATCAACCATGGAATCACCAAACAAACTTGAGAACTAGGTAGAGAATACTAAGACATTGAACTTTGTAGTGTAACTTGTATATTGAAGATCAAAGGATCATGGTGCTAGGATATAGTAGTGTGGCGTTTTTATTGATGAAGAATGGAAGGGATTAGCTTGCTATTTATACTATGAATGAGGAGGTTAGGAAGGTTACTAGGAAAGTGCTAAAACTTGGAGACAAAGTTGTAAATAAATATGATCCAATGGCTAAAGTCATGAGATGATGCCACAAGTGTGAATGCCCCCCCCCCCTAGTGGCGGTTCATGAACTTGGAAAACAAGGTGTGGACTTTTGATGATATTATCCTACTTATGTGACTAGTTTTGGACCCGTAAATTGCTAACCGTAAGTTATTAAGCCACGAAACGTAAAACCGGGTATCCTAAAAATATGAAACTTGAAAGTATGGTTAAACATGTCAATATAGTCCATAATAAAATATAAAATGAGTGGTAGGTTCTATCGGGTGCTAAAACCCTGCTAAAAACTGGAAACACGGGTCTAAAACGCGTAATTCGCGTAAAACGCTGAACTGAAAAACGTAAAATTCCGAAACTTTTGGAATTGTCCTAAAATGAGAGAAAATCATATTTCTATTGTTTATAATGTTTTATGGACATACCGGGATGCTAGAATGACGTTTAAACCTAAAAGTAAATCTCGAACACGGCTTTGTGATTTTTGCAGAAATGATCCGACGAGCGTCAAACTCTCGGATTATCGTTAAAATAGTTTAACTTACGAGAATATGAAATAAAAATTTCTGAGATGAATAGTGAAAAGTGAATAGTAAAATTTTCGGGAATAAAAGTTAACCTAAAATTGCGAATTGTTACAATCTACTAATACAAAAAGTCATCTCCCAAAGCATGCTTGGTCTAAAACATAACATCCACTTGTTTATTCTTTAACTATATATTTGAGAAGAAAAACCCTAAAAGTTCTCTCTAAAGTGGCGACAAAAAATCCCCTAACCATTCCAATCGATTTTCATCAATTCCACTCCAATTCTTGATTTTCTTCCATAAATCTGTTAGGGTTAATGATTACTATTCGTACTAATCACTTTCTTGATCAGATTCGTGGAATTAATTAAGTTCTTGGTGTGTTTTTGTGAAATCGTTTTTTTTTAGGGTTTTTGTTTGCCGACTATTGTTCTCAATCATCCATCAAATTCTAATCCTAATTGTAGTCGGTTCTAGGTACCTTTTATATCCTATTCGGTGTTGGGGTATTCTAAATCGATTATATTACTTTTGGTTTGATTGAATTCAGTTTCCTTAACCGCATTTGGTTTTTATCGCACCTTATATTATCCCTTCATTCAAAGTCGGTTTTTTACTGATTTACATATATATAGGGTCGATTTTATTCTTGCTGCATATTGATTAATCAATTATACGATTCTCTATTAGGGTTTTTAAGAACCCTTAATTAGGGTTTCGGCCAACTATTTGTGCTCAATCTGTTTGCTGGTATTTAATTCCATATCATACTCGTTTAGGGTGTGGTATCATTGGTTTTTGGTGGTGATTCTGGTTTCATTGATTAACAAATTCCTCTTGGAGTTTGCTGGCTTTGGTTTGTGCAAGTGACCTGTTCGAGGGTTTAGTTTATTACAAGTACGTGTGGTACTGCTGGTTGTTCATTGTAAGTGGGTTTAGAGAGTTATGGAATCTGGTTTTTTGAATGGTAACAAGCCTTCTAAGGCTGCGGGGTTGGCTGCTAGGATTAGTAACATTGAGGGCAAGGTTCTCAATAATGCTAGTGTGCCATTGAAGTCTTTCTTGAGAAATGCAGGTTTGGATGGAAAAACGGGATCTTTTGCTCTTCCACGTGATCACGGTTCTGTTGTTTCTGATTTAAACGGGGCATCAAATCAAGGGGGGAAGTTGGATAGCACTACTATGCATGTTCCTATTCGTGTTGATAGTAGTGTTACTGCTGGTGTACATGGGGCTAAGGTTAATGGCGAATCCATGACTACGGCTAATGTAGATGGTCCGCAACATGTAGGATCTGATGGTTCTTGTGCTCCTAAAGCTACTCGTGATGCTCATTCTGATGGTATTAATGAAGAGGCTGGTTTGGGGTCAAGAGTAGTTATTCCAATGGCCGTTGTTGATGATATGTGCTCGAAACTTACTAATTCATTATACGGTTATTTCATTGGTAATAGAATTGCGTTTCCTATTGTGGAAGATTATGTCAAGCATGCTTGGGCTAGGTTCGGTTTTGAACATGTGATATTGCGGAATGGTTTCTTCATTTTTAAATTCTCATCACTTGAAGGTATGGATAAAGTGCTTAATGGTGGTCCTTGGTTTATTAGATCAACGCCTTTGTTCCTACATGTATGGGTACCTAATATGAGACTTGAAAAGGAGAAGATTACTAAGGTACCAGTTTGGGTACGTATCCATGATATACCATCCGTTATATACTCTAAAACCGGTGTAAGTTTGATTGCAAAACAGTTGGGGCGGATAATAAGGTTTGATGCGGGTACTAATGATATGTGTAAGAATCCTTGGGGACGTTATTCATATGCACGGGTACTTATTGAATTATCGGCTGATTTGGATGTTTTGGAATCAATTGAAGTTGAAATTCCTTTGCCTAAGGGTAAGGGTCATTACATGGAGGTTCTTGATGTTGAGTATGAATGGTGGCCATCTTGGTGTTCTAAGTGTGTTTGTTTCAATCATGATGATGATGGGTGTCCTCTTAGGCGTAAGCGGGTTACTAAAGATTCGACTCAACAAGATGGAAGGGTTCACTCTACAAAGGCTGGTCATACTAGTAATAAGGGTATGAAAGGGACTTGGGCAATTAAGTCTAAACTTTCATACCAACCTGTTTCTAAACCGGCTACTAAGAAGAAGAATAAAGGTACACAATCTAATTCCAGGGCTGCTAAGCCTACTAATGGTAATTCTGCTTCGAGTGGTAAATCTCATGATGCTTTGAAGAGTGATTTAGGGGCTGCTACTGTTGAGGATTGTGCACACACTCAACTTGAGCAGCCGGACCAGGTGGATGCTCATGCTTCTGTTGGAGGTGTGGAATCCATAGGGATTAATGGTGTCAATGCGGTTCCATTGCATAACACTAGTGATGGTTTGTGGGAGTATGGCTCTCGCAATGATGGTGCTTCTACAAGCGTGGCCTATTCAGATTTTGATACATCTTGTCGGTTCCTACAAGTCATGTAGTGAAAAGTCCTAAGAAGAGGGTTACGTTTGTTGAGGAAGTTGAGGAAGTTGATGAAGTCTGTGAGAACTATGATGATATTGCAAGTTATTCCAAGTTCAAGAATGGTTCTCCGAAAGATTTCCAGGTGCAAGGACGCAAGAAGAAATAGTTATTTATTTCTAGTTTTGTGATTCTTGTTTGTTAGTTGCTTTTGCTTAGCATTGTGTTTGGTCAGTTGCACATGTTGTGCATGTTAGTTTTAAGAATGGTATGCCATTCTTAGATATGTTTCTTGTAAGTGTCCTTAGGGACTAGGGGCGTGGGAATTCATCCTAGTCATTTTGTACCTCAATGTTTTTTGGAGTAATGAATTTTGCCAGGGTGTAGACCCTTTTACCCAAAAAAACTATATATTTGAGAATATCTAGTTATATGGTGAAGTGAATGATGGTGACGATGAAGGTGGAGGTGGAGCTGATGCTGGCATGGTGGAGATAGGAGTTGGTTGAGAGTTTTGTTGGGATAGAAGGTAATCAAGATATCCAAACATGTAGTGAAGATCATCTCTAAGGGAAGAAATGAGATGAAAGTTATGATAGCAACAAGCACATCCCATGTGTGGTTGTTTACAAAGTTGTAAGGAATGGAATGGTTAAGGATTGAAGATGACGGTGGAGTTGTAGGATTGTTTTCCAAATGTCTATTTGGTGAAAGAGTTAGAGAGGTATTAGGTGGTAGTGGATGTGATATCCTTGGAGGAGGAGACAAGTTTCCAAGGAGGTTTGGAAGTTGAGATGATGAAGTAATTTGTGGACTAGGAGGGTTTGATGTGTTAATAGAGCAAGATGAGTCACTCACAAAAGGAATGCAAGCACCCGAACCGGATTGAGTGAATAAGAGTGATGAGTTTTTAATAAATGATGTGAATGGTGATAAATTGGTTCCTGATTATGATGAAGAAGTGCCTTTGATGGAGGGAGTTTCAATAGGTGCATTTGTTGCTTGAGAACATGGAATATCAAGAATGAGGTCAATAAGGTTTCTTTGTTGTGGTGTAAGGTTGAGTTTAGGTCTTTTGTTTGGTAGAGATGGTGATGTTGAAGGAGACTTAATTGAGGAAAATGAGGATGTGGGTGATGAAGATTTGTGTGATGCATGGGTGTTAAAATAACCAAGAGGGATTATGGAATGGGTAAAGCATGCATTAGGAGATTATAAGCACATACAAATGTTTTGCTAATATAAGGAAAGGTGATGAAAATCATGCAATAGGTGATCAGGTTTGTAAGAAATGAGAAACAGTGCGGGAACCCGTGATCAGAGCCTGATGGTCCTTTAAGTGTTGGACTGTCCTTTATTTTTAAGGGACCGGCATTATGGTAAGGGACCGCCGACAGTAAGATCTCAAGTTTCAGCTCAGTTTTTCCTTTTTAGCAAAATGACACCTTTAGACCAATCTAGTGAAATACATATCCACATCTATCATTATAAACCAATTCAAAGTGCTAGTTTAACAAGTAAGCAAATAATATGCAATTATATCAAGCCAACAATTGCTACAAAGTCCTTATCAGATGTTAAAGTAATGAAACGATCACCTAGTATCATTAGCAAATAGTTAAATAGCAAAATACCAGTTATAAAAATACATGATAAAGATGTTTTCCACAAACAAATGTTATATTATGATAGGTCTCTACTTTTTCTTCCCCATCAACTTACGTAAGCCTTTTCCGACTGACTTCCAAGAACCTCGACTTTCATCCCTTAACTGATATTGAATGTTCATTATTTGGGTCTAGCATTCAGAAAAGTTATCAAGGTTTCCATCCTCAGAAGGAAGATCATGAAAGACTTGTGGATACCCAGATGGTAGAAAGTTGACATAGGTGACTAGAGATGGGTTACTATCACGAGAAATTCCTTCATCATGAAACACAGCATCGTCATCGTTGGGATTAGATGATGGACTATGAGTGAAGGAACTTGAACCTACCGACCTTCTCGACCCATAGCTTGTCCTAGACCTAAATTCTGGTCCTACAGACCTTCTTGACCCATAATCAGACCTAGTCCTACGATCTAGATTTTGCGTTAGAGGAAACATGACAGGGCCAACCAAAGGATATTCAACATTGTTGAGAACAGGGTAGTGATGCATGACATGACGAAAAAGACGGGTTAAAAGCATACCGTATGGTAAGACTATAGTAGGTTTGCTACGGGCAAATTCCATTTTCTTGGCCATATAGTATGCAAGATTATAGGGGACTGATACGCGGGATTGCGCCCTCGCAACAGGTTTTACCTCTCACGGGATCTTGAGAAGCTTGCAATATCCACCAGGCAGTGTACCTGATCGTTGTAGTAAAGTATAGTGATAAGTACCGGGGGATTGATCGTTCAACTCATGAATAGTGTCGCTAGGATAAGAAAGCCTACTAAACTAGGTCTAGAGGTGAGGGATGATTCTTTTTGTATTTTTTTTTATATTTTATAAAAGCAAGTAAAATCTCAGGTTTTGAAATAGTGGGCGGAATTAGTTGCTAGTCAACTAACCCAATTAACTACAGATGCAATCAAAATAAAATTAAAAATAAATAAAATTAAACTAATGTGGTGGAAACAATAATGAAAAAAGATGCGTTTACTTAGATTTCATTACTCCCTAGATATCTTTTACCGGTTGATTAGCTTGTTACAATTGCATGGATGACGGGTTATATTCCTTAATACTAGTCATAGGGCCGTGTACAATATTACCTAATTCTATAAGATCCTACTTCACTCCTATGTCGAGCCGACTAAAAGCTCCTACCATGGGATCATTAGAATCCACTTATGCATTAAATACAACCAAAAATCGTAGTACACCTCCGATCATGTTTCTTAAGACGTTCAAGCAAGTTACCAATGGAAGTCTGCCAGTTTTCTTAAGCCTAACATCGAATACAATCATCCACAACAATTATAAACAATAATCAACATCTATGTTTCAATACATCTAAGCAAACACAATAAAAACCTAGCCTAACATGTTAAAAGAAAGACAAGCATAAGATAGAATCAAACAACACACAGACATATTGAATGATTATTGGAAGACTTATCTTTATTCAAACATGGATGAAAGAAGGGTTTGAAACCCCTGCAATATGATGAAAATTCGACCTAGGGTTTATGCTCCTAATGTTCCACCCAATGTTCCACTCCTATGAATGAAAAATTGGAACAATATATATAGAAAATACATCCTGACGGCGTCATGTATTAGCATCTGACGCCGTCAACTCGCCGCCAAGTTAAGAGTCGTATTGCCTAGATCCAGTCTTGATGCCTTCATGCGTAAATATACTCTAGGCCGTCACTTGTAACATGACCCTGACGGCCTTGGTGACGCCGTCAGGTCAATAACACTGAAAATGTTCTGGGCCATCACGTTATATTTTCCACTTCCACCTCTTTTGCCACTCTTGACACCGTCATGTATTAGATCTTGACGTCATTAGGTACTGTTCCCAGCAAGGATTTTGACACTTTGCCGTTTTCTTCACTTTTATGCTCCAAAAACGTCCAAAATGCCTACTTTTCCAAATTTCTCCTCAAAAGTACCTAAAATGACAAAAGGAACGATTTAGGGCAATAATTGATCAAATAATCACCAATTCGGGCTTAAATGACCCCTTAAAAGCGGTACACTTTTAGCCTCATTAAATACCCTTACACTTGAGATTTGCTTGTCCTCAAGCAAATGCGCTTTTATTCTAATCAAAATATAAGTTAGGGGTCATTTAACACTAATATAAAAGTAATTACAATAAATAATCGTTCCACTAAAAACCAAAAACAAGCACGGAGGCCATACACTAGCACCTCTCGGGTGTAATAAAGTATATATCACAATAAGGAAATGGAAAACATCTCTCACTACCTGTCATAGCAAATAGATTACCATAGGCTTGGGAAAGGATCAAACCTCCATCACTTGGCGTAAGCACCTAGGATAAACTATCAAAGAGGTCTTTTAAAGGGTTATAACGTTAGGTGTAGGGATATGGAAAACACGGTTTTGTTGGATAAAGGCAATATTTACTAGTGGCGAGTTAATCATCTTGGTTAATTACATGTACAATATGGCATTGCTAAGCCAAGACTCGACTCGAGTTAAGCTACTCAAAATTTAAAACAAACATAGAATGAAACGGGATGGTAGTCCGTATGTTTTTCTCTTTCTTTTTCTATTATTTTTTTTCTTTTTCTTGATTTTTTCAAAATTTTTTTTACATACACTCTTACCCTACCATCCAAAATAATACACCATAGGGGGTTTGCGTTCCCCTTACACTTGAATTTTCACATACTTTACAATAAACTACTCTAATGACTCGAATCTAGATAATCAAAACACTTGGAGTACTTTTTAAGATTAACGCACATATGGGGTAATATATGATGTTCTTCCCCATTACTCCATAACACTAGTACTTTACCCATGAGTCCCAATCATCCCAAAACAATATTCACAACATATGATTTGACTTAGCAACCATGTAATCAA
This sequence comes from Artemisia argyi, assembly GCA_030686995.1. Classification (NCBI taxonomy): domain Eukaryota; kingdom Viridiplantae; phylum Streptophyta; class Magnoliopsida; order Asterales; family Asteraceae; genus Artemisia; species Artemisia argyi. Next base: position 57,496 of record JARVZY010002725.1, on the reverse strand, counting down.
TTAGATAATTAACTAAGGGTTTAAACATATAACAATAATGCACTAAAGATGAGTGCATACACAGAAGGCTAAGGCGATTTGGTTGGAAATTTGGGTGGATTGTAAACAAATTCTTCCTTTAAGTAAGATGCTTAAAGTTAGAAACGAAAAGATAGGCTCGGAAGGGTGTACTAGGGGTTTCGTGTGCTAAAAATGAGTACAACGCTAAGGTGTGGGAAAATTATTTAACTTTACAAGTCAAGTAATATGACTTAAATGGTCAAGTAATTATGATACGGGTTTAACACAAGGGCGTGATCCCAATGCCTCTTATCATGTAGTAAATCCTACTACACGAATGTAGTCTCACTAGCGGTCTCGGGATGTATCACTAACGCAAGTTCTAGAATCTAAATACTACCCGTACACTCATAAGCACTAATAATGAATGCTTTTCCTATCAAATCTAAAGGCGAACCTCACATATTTGGGTGGAAATATTTTTAAGTGGTACGGTTTTGTACTAGTCATACAACTCCTATCCATGAGACGCTTGTTAAGGCTAAAGTTTCACTCCTAAATGTTGTAAAAAAATTTAAATTTGGCACTAAAATTGCCCTAGCAAGTATTTCTCTTAGTTTTATTACACACCTACTATCAAACAAACAAACTCAAGTGTAGTTGTATCCTATAAGGTATCATCATTTACCCCTCCCCTTACACTTAGGATGAACATTGTCCCCAATGTTCAATTAAAGGATGTAAAAGTAAAGCAGGTAAAAGAATGACAACAAATACTCCCCTGATTCGTTCGGTGTGGATAGTGTGTCAACAAGGTTAGATCTTCCTCCAAGAAAATGAACTTTGAAAGCTTCCCCCCAGAAATATAAATCATCTTCTTGTCATATATAACCTGTTAAACCTGAGAAAACAATCAAGGCAAACCTTGCGTAAAATCGTCGGCAATCTATATATATTAAAAAATCCTCAAAAACAATTAAGATATAATGCTTGTGGAATGAATGTTTGCAAATTTCCTGGAGTTTATAAAACTAAAGAATCAACAATTAGGTTCTTTTCCGGCCGCCACCCTCCTACCCTTTTCCGGCCATTATCACCACCTAATTCGTCCTCTCTACTCTTTTTTGAAGGGTATGCAATACAATTAGGTTCTTGATATTCTTTTGAGGGTGGCTGGCAACGCTTTCAACTATATATCTAATCGGTTTTCTCCTTCACTTGGCGATTTAAGAACCCTTTTCTTATCTGTTTGGTTAATCGTTCTTTAGGGTTTTTTAAACCGCCATTGTTTTTAATCGCATCCTTAATTCTATGTCGGTTCTAATATTTGTACATAAGGGTCGATCTCCTCCTAGTTGCACATTGGTTAATCAATTTTCTGGTTAACGTGATTCATTCCATTCGATACCCAATTAGGGTTTTGTTTTTAGTGTGCAGTATAGGTTTGGTTTTATTTTTAAAACCCTTGACGAGGGGTTTATTTCTGTTCGATCGTTTGGCTTTTCATGGTTCTATCAGTGATATACGATCTGGTGGTTATGCTTGGATTGACATGCTTTATATGCTCATGTTTCTAGTCGATCCATATGTTGGTTGGGGTGTTACTGTGCGTGCATGCTTATGGAACCCTTTATTAGGGTTTCGATTTTCCTAATGTTATATAATGGTGAATCTGGTCGGTTCTATGATGGTTAACCGTTTTGAGGTTTGATGATTGATGATTTACATCAGGGTCTATCATGTTTTATCATGTTTATTTGGGTTTGAGGGAGAGATGATTATGTCAATGGTCTATGGGGATGTTAGGGTTTCGTATACCCCTGTTCTAAAACCCATGGTGTCAATCTAAGACCTGCTGCTTCTGTAGGCGGTCTTGGTATTGGGGGTGCTGTTCATCATTCAGAGTCATGCTGCCAATCATATTGATATTGTCTTTTGAACGATGCTACTGGTTTTCTATGGATTTTTACCCTTGTTTTAGTCTATGGCAGATTTTGCTACCATCAGTTTGCATTCTTATCTTGGTTGCATTGGGCAGCTTAGTGGTACTGAAAATCTTGTCATAGTGTTTATTGTGATCACATACGTATGGTGGGCAACTGATTTTTATTATTTCAGTTTTTGTGATCATGTGAGGTGTGCCATTGTGACTTGATCCTAGGTGTCTTCATGTGTTTCATTCGAATTGGTTTGAAGTTTGGTTCAAGTTATCATATGATGGCAGTTAGGGTTGATGTAAGTTAGGGTCGCTTAGACCATGTTTACGCTTCAAATTCATTTGCTACAGATTGCACTCGTATTAGGTTATTAGATTATGCTTTGCATAATACTAATAGAAGACGCAATTTGTTGAGGCTGGAAGTTCGCTTGTTTATGATCTGGATCGCTAGGATGACTAAGAAGACTTCAATTTTATTAGAGTTGTGATGTATTGTATTTTTTATTACTAGTCATCGTTAGTTGTATTTAGATTTGGTAGTTATAAGAATGGCATGTCATTCTTATATAGTGGTAGTGGTAGTGTCCTTAGGGACTTCGATGAGAGACTCACTCTCTTCCATTGTACTTAAACGTTTTTATTAATGTATTTTCCCGGGTGCAGGATTACTCCCCTTTACCCAAAAAAAAAAAAAAAAGAATCAACAAAAACTTTAACACTCCGGTTTAAACAAAACTCGCAAAATTTTTCAGAATTTTAGTACCTGACGCCGTCAGGTTGTAACTCCTGACGATCTTGGTTGGCCTTTCACCCCTAGCCACAAGTCATCCCCGTATTTTGCCACGCCGTCAGAATGTTCCTGGAAAAATCTTATGTTAAGTTTCCGAAAAATTTCTAGAAAAACTTATGCCTTATTTCCTGGAAAATCCTGCAAAACATCATTATGACTCGATACAAGCATTTGAATCTAACAAATACTAATATACATGCTCATTTAATATTGTAGCGAATCATGCTCATTTTCATTCTTATAAACAAAATTTGACTTCCCTTACACTTAGCTTTTGCAAAATACCTTTATATGTAACTCAGACGAAGTTAAAAATAAAATAAAGCATTTTCACAATTTACTTTGAAACATGATCTACCAACAATAAAAATAAAACACGCATACGGAAACAAATAAAATCAAACAAATAAAAACACACAAAACATGGGTTACCTCCCAAGAAGCGCTTTTCTTTATTAACGAATCTTGTAGCTAGACTCATGGTCACGGGCTATTACGTGACCTCGTCATTGGTCACATTCTCTAGGTCATCCTTAATCTTAGTTTTGTATTCCGGACCCAGTTGCAAACATTCCTTGTAGAAACTGAATATTCTACTCATGACATAATCTACTCCTTTACGCCTATCCTCATCATTCCTATTGTAGACCGCTTGCTTGTGTTCCTTTTTAAGGTTTGATAGAAGACGGAACTGTTCAATCTTATAAGGCATTCGGTAGGCTATTTCATCGTTTTCATCCTTGAATCTAACTATCCCTAGGGATGGGTCATAATTCATCTTAGAGGCCTCAACAAACGGTTTTCCGAACACTACTTGACTTAGGCAACCATCTATTACCGGACGAATATCCTCTACAATCACAAAATCAGTAACATAAGTGAAGTTTCCTACAAAGACATGTAATCCTTTCACTCTTCCCATAAAGTTACTCATCCAACTCGTGTTAGGCATCATCCTATACCCAAGTTGCTTCTTCATTACCTAATTATAATAGGTCCTAGTCATAACGTTTATGGGAGACCTAAGACCGATGTAAGCTTTCCACACATGCATATGCCCAATTTTGCATGGTATTTTGATGTTAGAGGGATCACCCGCTTTGATGAGTGGTGAACCAAGGACGTATGGTGTCTCGGGATCATCGAATAGATCCTTATGGTATTCCCGTTCTTGTTTGGTAGGTAACTTATCAAAGTATTCCTCTACATTTTCTACTTCCTCTAACTTTTCTTCCTTTTTATCCTCAACTTCCTTAATCTCACTTCATCCTTGTCACTTTCTTCTATATTCTTATCTATTGGCTTAATGGTGACAATATTGACAAAGTGGACGTGTTTGGATGATGAGGGATCCTTAATTTGGATACCGCTACTATTGTCCCTAGTGTCCTTCCTAGGTCTAGTTAGCACTTGGTTGTTGAGAGCTTTCAACAAGTTGTTAATTTTATTGGTCATCTCCGTTTGTTGTTGGTTGAATTCGGCTTCAAACTTAGCTATGCGAGCTTCTTGAGATGCCATAAATTTTTACATCAATCCTTCAAGATTATTGGTACTACCATAGTGATTGGAAGGATTGTTGTTGAAAGTACAGTTAGAGGGTGGACCGTTTGGTTGGTAACGATTAGGTGGATTGGAATAATTGTTTTGGGGCATGTTTTGGTTCTGTTTCCACCTAAGGTTCGGGTGATTTTTCCAAGAAGGATTGTAGGAATCACCGTAAGGGTTTGGCTCGGGTTTGAAAGTGTACTACTTGTCTCCCGCTTCGTCGGTACGCGAGGATGCGTAATCCGCAAAAGCTTGTCCGGGGAGTTCCATGCAATCACGAGTGTTATGGGGACCATTACATAATTCGCATGAAGAAGTGATTTTGTTCACTTGGCTTGAAGGCTTAGGAGCTTTGTAGGATTTCATGAGGTACTTGACTTGGTCCTCAAGTTCCATGATCCTACGATCGGGAGTGCTAGAACTGTTCGAAGGCAAAGATATTGCCTTGACCGTTTTGTTCAAATCACGGGGATCATTCCAACTTTCGCTGCCATAGAGAGCAAGATCTTCTATGAGTTCTCATGATTCTTCCGCACTTAGATCACGTAGCTTGCCACCGGCCGATTGGTCAATGGTTCGCCTTGTGGAGAGATCGATATGGTCATATAAGATTTGGACTTGGAGCCAAAGATCTATGCCATGATGAGGGACTTTTTGGAGTGAGTCCTTGAAACGAGTCCATGCTTTATAGAGAGTTTCACCTTGACATTTTTGGAACATCTAGATATCATTTCTAAGCTTGGTAGTTCTCCCCGGTGGGAAAAATTGAGCAAGGAAACGAGAAGTGAGATCATCCCAAGAGGTGATGGATCCCGCGGGTGAACGTTCAAGCCATTGACTAGCCTTGTCACGTAGAGAGAATTGGAATAGACGTAATCGGGTCGTCTCTCAAGTTGCAACATCAAGGTCTATGGAATGTATGATTTTTAGGAAATCCTTAAGATGTTGATTAGGATCTTCGGAACGAAGTCCATGGAATGCACATCCGCTTTGCACCAACCGGATGGTGTCGGATCGCAAGGGAGACACATTAGCTCCTTGAGTGAGCTCAATGGTATTTCGATAGCCTTGGTGGCTAGGACTGGAATACTCTCCTAAAGTTCGGGGTCTAGGAGGTTGGTTTGCAAGTTGTGGGTTTTGTGGGTGGTTTTGTTGTGGTGGGTTGATGGGTTCAAAGATATTACCACTTTCCATGATGTCTGATGGTAATGGTTATGAACAAAGGAACGAAGAAATAAGATAGACTAAAGAAAACTTAAAAATAAAAATAAAAATCTTACTAGAAAGGAATCTAGCAAGTAGACCTAATAATAAAAAAGAAGTTCTAACCTAGACAATAACTATTCCCCAGGCTGCGGCGCCAAAAACTTGATACACGAGATTGAGCCCTCAAAACAGTTTTTACCTCTCAAGGGATCCTGAGAAGCTTGCAATCCCCGCCAGGTAGTGGACCTGATCGTTGTATTATAGTGTAGTGATAAGTACCGGGGGATTGATTGTTCAACTCAGGAATAGTGTCGCTAGGATTAGAAAGCCTACTAAACTAGGTCAAGAGGTGAGGGACGATTTTTTTGTATTTTTTTTATATTTTATAAAAGCAAGTAAAATCTCGGGTTTTGAAAGAGTGGGCGAAATTAGTTGCTAGTCAACTAACCCAATTAACTACAGATGCAATCAAAATAATATAATAAATAAATAAAATTAAACTAATGTGGTGGAAACAATAATGAGAAAAGATGTGTTTACTTAGATTTCATTACTCCCTAGATATCTTTTACCGGTTGATTAGCTTGTTACAATTGCATGGATGATGGGTTATATTCCTTAATACTAGTCGTAGGGCCGTGTACAATATTCCCTAACTCTATATAGTTCACTCCTATGTCGAGCGGACTAAAAGCTCCTAACATGTGATCATTAGAATTCACTTATGCATTAAACACAAATAAAATTGTAGTACACCTCCGATCATGTTTCTTAAGACGTTCAAGCAAGTTACCAATGGAACTCTGCCAGTTTTCTTAAGCCGAACATCGAATACAATCATCGACAACAATTATAAACAAATAATCAACCAATAATCAAGATCTAGGTTTCACTACATCTAAGCAAACACAATAAAAACGTAGCCTAACATGTTAAAAGAAAGACAAGCATAAGATAGAATCAAACAACACATAGAGATATTGAATGATTATTGGAAGACTTATCTTTATTCAAACATGGATGAAAGAAGGGTTTGCAACCCTTGCAATATGATGAAAATTCGACCTAGGGTTTATGCTCCTAATGTTCCACCCAATGTTCCACTCCTATGAAAGAAAAATTGGAAAAATATATATAGAAAATGCATCCTGAAGGCGTCATGTATTAGCATCTGACGCCGTCAACTCGCCACCAAGTTGAGAGTCGTATTGCCTAGATCCAGTCTTGACGCCTTCATGTGTAAATATACTCTGGGCCCTCACTTGTAACATGACCCTGACGGCCTTGGTGACGCCGTCAGGTCAATAACACTGAAAATGTTCTAGGCCGTCACGTTATATTTTCCACTTCCACCTCTTTTGCCACTCTTGACGCCGTCATGTGTTAGATCTTGACGTCGTCAGGTACTGTTCCCAGCAAGGATTTTGAGACTTTGCCGTTTTCTTCACTTTTATGCTCCAAAAACGTCCAAAATGCTTCTTTTCCAGATTTCTCCTCAAAAGTACCTAAAATGACAAAAGGAACGATTTTGTGCAATAATTGATCAAATAATCACCAATTCGGGCTTAAATGATCCCTTAAAAGCGGTACACTTTTCGCCTCATCAGGGACAGCAAGGGCGACACAGTATAGAAGGTGACTACGACAAGCAGGGACGTGATCACGGTTTCCTGCAAGATAGAAAACATTCTCACGAATAATTTCAGTCATGGGTTTCATGTGATCAACAATTTCCTTAGACAGGATTTGATTAACACTGACAGGACTAAGAGCCCCTAGGTGTACTCGATATTCAGGTTGATATCTGTCATTTTGAACAATGGATCTTATCTCTTCAGGAGATGGAGGAATTGTGGCGTATTTTCCATATGAAGGAGAGCTCCTAGCAAGAGCATCAAGCCTCCATTCATGAGTGAATGTGCATTGCCCTTCACTGGGAATGCCAAGAGCTTCACCGAACGCAGGAAGAGTGTATGAAATTAGTTGATTTTGAATGGTGAGTTGACATAGATTTCACCATTAGGATCAGTGGTTAAGTTGAGAAGACTATAAAATTCTAAAACAAATTGTGGATTGATTTTCTCATCGACTCTATAGATGCAATCAAGGTTAACGAGCTGGAACATTGAGTTTAGATAGTTTATATCGGTATAGTCTCCAAAGACACGACGACCTTCATGGAAATACCTAGATTCTACGTTTTTGAAAGCCTCTTTGATAGGTTCAGGATTTTTTGGGTAAAGGGGAGTAATCCTGCACCCTGGTAAAATTCATTATCCAAAAACGTTGAAGTACAAAATGACGAGGGTGATTTCCCTCGCCCCCAGTCCCTTAGGACACTTACAAGACACCTATCTAAGAATGACATACCATTCTTAAAACTAACATGCACAACATGTGCAACTGACCAAACAAACATGCTAACCAAAAGCAACTTAACAAGCAAAAATCACAAAAATAATAGAAATAAAAATAACTATTTCTTCTTGTGTCCTTGCACCTGGAAATCTTTTGGAGAACCATTCTTGAACTTGGAATAATTTGCAATATCATCATAGTTCTCATAGACTTCATCAACTTCATCAGCTTCATCAACAAACGTAACCCTCTTCCTAGGAGTTGTCCCTACATCAATTGTAGTAAACGAACTAGACGTATCAAAATCAGAATAGGCCACACTTGTAGAAGCACCATAATTGTGAGAACCATGCTCCCACAAACCATCAGTAGTGCTATGCAATGGAACCACGTTAACACCACTTAACCCCACGGATTCCACACCCCCAAAAGAAGCATGAGCATCCACACGTTCCAGCTGCTCAAGTTGAGTATGACCATCCTCAACAGGAGCAGCCCCAAAATCACTCTTCAATGCATCATTAGATGTACCACTCGAACTAGAATCACCATTAGTAGGCTGAATAACAGCCCTCACATCAGGTTGTGTACCTCGATTCTTCTTCTTGGTAGCCGGTTTAGAAACAGGTTGGTACGAAAGTTTTGGCTTAGTTGAAACCCCCCAAGCCACTTTCTTACCCTTATCACTAGTATGACCAGCCTTAGTAGAGTGAACCTTACGCTTGACATCAAAATCTTGTGGAGTCGAATCCTTAGTAACCCGCTTACGTCTAAGAGGACACGCATCATCATCATGATTGAAACAAACACACTTAGAACACTAAGATGACCACCATTCATACTCAACATCAAGAACTTCCATGTAATGACCCTTACCCTTAGGCAAAGGAATCGCAACCTTAATTGATTCCAAAACATCCAAATCAGCCGATAAGTCAATAAGTAATCGTGCATATGAATAACGTCCCCAAGGATTCTTACACATATCATTAGTACCCGCATCAAACCGTATTATCCGCCCCAACTGTTTTGCAATCAAACTAATACCGGCTTTAGAGTATACAACGGACGGTATATTATGGATATGTACCCAAACCGGTACCTTAGTAATCTTCTCCTTCTCAAGCCTCATATTAGGCACCCATATATGTAAGAATAAAGGCGTTGATCTAATAAACCAAGGACCACCATTAAGAACTTTATTCATACCTTCATGTGAAGAGAACTTGAAAATGAAGAAACCATTCCGCAATATAACATGTTTAAAGCCGAACCTTGCCCAAGCATGCTTGACATAGTCTTCCACAATGGGAAATGCAATTCTTAGACCAATGAAATAACCGTATAATGAATTAGTAAGTTTAGAGCACATATCATCAACTACGGCCATTGGAATAACCACTCTTGAACCCGACCTAGTAGCCTCATCAACTCCACCAGATTGTGAATCACTAGGTACATTAGGCTCACAAGAACCTCCAATATTACACTCATCAGCTAGCCTTTCACCATTATCCTTAGACGTACCAACCATTGCAGCCCCCAACGAATCAGAAGCTACAACATTAGTAGACTTAGGAACATCAGATTTAGAACTAGCCAAAGGTACCTCTTGTTGTAAAGCAAACTTCGGATCAGAAACAACGGGACCATGATCACTGGGAAGAGCAAAACTCCCCGTTTTTCCTTCCAAACCTGCACTTTTCAATATATTCTTCAATGGCATACTTGCATTAGTAAGAATCTTACCATCAATATTACCAATCCTAGTAGCCAACCCCTTAGCCTTAGAAGGCTTTTTAACATTCATAGAACCAGATTCCATCCCTCTCAATAACCCACGTACAATCAATATGCAGCAGCAATCCAAGCGCACAAGCAAAATAACGAAACCCTAATAGAGGTTACCAGCAGATTACACGGTACCAAACCACTAAAAAGAAGTTTGTTTAAACAGTATAGACCAATTCCAATCCAAGAACGAATAAACACCAAACCCTAAACGAGTTTAGTGTAGATTAAAGCACCAGCAGCAAACTTGCGGACACAATAAAACGAAACCCTAATTGAGAATCGTTGAATGATATAAATAAATGCAGCAAGAGCAAGAATCGTCCTTATATATAAATCGATCAAGGAACCGACTTAAGAATGAAGGATAATAAGGGACGATTAGATAATACCCAAAGGCGGTTACAAACCCTAATATCGCGATTACACCAGATCTGACTCTAAACCTAAAAAACACGCAACGATTTGAATTAAACCAATGATAAACAACACTAGGATAATCAAATCGATCCAAGAATTCAAGGTAATAGGGCAGATTAGATGAAACCGATTGTTAAGAAAACCCTAAATCCTTTAATTCACAAAACCGCCCCAAGAAATCAAATTAAAATCACCCTACAGGATTAATCAATGATAGACACGAATGTAAATCACTAGATTAACAAGAGGAATCAGAAAACATGAGATCAATGAACGATTTTAAGAAAAAACGATTTAGGGATAAGGGTTTAGAAAATCACCAATGTGAGAGAACTTTTAGGTTGAGGAATGTAGTGTTTTGTGTTTTGGTGGTCAAGACCAATGGGTTTAGGCATGTTTCACCTGTTAACAATAAATACATAACTAGCTAAAAACTATTATTGTTTAAGTTTTGATATTATTTGAAAACAAGCATTGATCATTAGGAGTTCATATTTGTCATCATTAGTGAATATAAATAATATGAAACCAATAAGTTGTTTCAAATCCATTTTCCTATACGGGGATTACCATATTTTTAAAGTTTTATTTGAAACCAAATCTTATTTACTAATGTAAGCATTAGTGAGTTAATTATCAACAGTGTGTTGTTTGAGATTCGAAAGTGACAAGTAAACACGATTGATAATCCCCTCAAATCTAATGGAATTATCCCTAATTATGAAATAAGAAAAGATTAGATAAGGATGACTTACAATTTATAGTTAAGGAGTGATTATTAAGCATGGATTTGAAACCTTAATCTTTTATGGTAATTTTGAAAATGTTCTTCGCTGCCTTTTTAGAGATAAGAATTGAAATTAGTTTTGTTTGGCTGTAAACAAAGGATGACCGTGTATAAGATGAAAAGCCTAGACGGTCCCTTATCGAATAGGGACCGCCAAAGGGACCACCGAGAGGTAAGGGACCGTCGGCAGGAGGTTATAGTATTTGGCCGATTTTTGGTTTTTTGGTCTGAATGAAAAGTCTTTGGATTTAGATGGTTTTAAAACATAACACATTGAGTTTTAAGTCACGAAAATGACTCAATACGCACGAGTAGGCTAAGGAATGGGTACAGAGTGGAATCGAGACATAAGAAGAATGAAAGACTCGATACGCTTGATTAAAGGATTTTGAGTCGAAACAGAAGAAAAGAGAGAATGAGATTTAAGGTTGGGATTTGCATCGAGGAAGCTAGAAGACAATCAAGTAAGTTTCAAGAAACGTCATAGACGAGAATTAGAGAGCAAACAAAGAGTGAAGTAATACCTAATCACGTAGTCGCATGATCATATAACAAACGTTCAAATAGCAAGTATGATAGTCAAGGTTGTAAGAAAACTTACCTTGGCCTTTAGCTATTCTTATTAGCACACAACCAAACCATGTGTTGTTGGTGATGCAAGACAAGATGATACTCACTTGGCAATTTGTCCATAAGATTAGTTAAGCAATTGGCTTGGTGAGATAACCATTTAATTGTCTACATACTTAAGGTGCGTATTGTCTTCTTAGCTAGCTATCCAGATTGCACATTAAACCGCACATTGTCTTCTTAATTGTCATCACATCAAAGCAAGTAGATTGGTACACCAACTAGGTTGCTTAAGAAATTCTTGTCGAAAACATTACCTACAATGAAGACATTCAAACTAGTAGTATATGATTCCACTTAAACTAAGTGTTTTTCTAATATCACATTTTCATCATATTTAGCTAGAACATTTCCTTGATGAATGTTTAAACCATTTTACCAAATGCCATTTGCCATTTGACATAAAATTGTTTTATCAAACTAAATTTTCGGTAAAGATTCATAAATCAAACTTTTTGCTTTAAACATTTCACTCAAGTTTCTTATGAAAAACTTATTAGCAAAACTTTCTTTTATTGATTATAAATTATCAATTGAAATGACATGCCAAAGATTATGATCTATTGATTTCACATAACTTTCAAATTCATTTTTCCAAAATGACAAAATTTTCATTTTTGAAAAATGGTGGCTCATTCAAATAACACCATTCTAGATATCATTTTGATTCCATAGATTGATTCAATTTCTAAAGTACAGTATACATTAAAGATCTTGACAAACCTGGCTCTGATACCAATTGTAGAAACTAGAAGGGGGGGGGTTTAATAGTTTCACCGCTTCTTTTTATTTTTCTAAAGCGTTTCGCCATTTTAGGTCCGGTTAATTTTCATTTACAAGCTTGTTGAATTCTACTAGTTACGTGATATCAATTTAGTTACTAGCATACACAAATAAACAAGTAAAGTAAAGAGTAAAGAAAAGAGCACAACCAAGAGACGCGACGATTTATAGTGGCTCGACATAAAGCTCACTCTCCGTCCTACTCCACTCCCCGAGTACCACACTCGAGAGTTATCAATCACTATATCAACACACTCCTTTAGGCGGAGCAATCCGTACACATGCTCACACAAGGCTTAACGACACTAAGCATAATGTCGAGTTCTAATCATAACTAGAACCAATCTATTCCAAGGCCCACATGGCCGCACAAACAAGCACTCTTGTCTAACTTGAATCTTCACCCGATCCAAGCCTTCACTTATTTGACATACTTGGTTCTTCACCCGAACCAAGCCTTCACACACATGACTCACTTGATTCTTCACCCGAATCAAGCCTTTACACACTTGACACACTCGATCATCACCCGATCCAAGTCTTTACATAATGACTCAACAAGTCCTAACCTACACTTTTAGGACATCACTCTCCTCACGTCAAATACATGAACTAATCTAGTTACAAGACTTCTTGGATCTACATTACCATCCAAGCTCACACAAATATAATACTTGGAACTACATCACTATCCAAGTTCACATAAATATCCCCATCCTCGACTCATACAGAAGTCGGAAAATAATGACATAATATACATAACCTATCACATAACACTTGTTACGTTTGTGCGTGGACACCTCTAACATCTCGAATCTTCATAGTTATCGAGAGTTCTTCTCATTCACTTAACGGAAGAGAAAATCACTTATAAACATATACCGACATGTTATAGTGATTAAAGAATAAAAAAAAACAAAGACCATAAAGTTTTTGTGTGTTTGAAACTATGTTTTCTGAAGTCAAATAGTTCAGTATTTATAGGCGACAGGAGGGAGAGGGACGGTCCCGTAAATGCTGAATGGTCCTTTATCACTAAGGGACCGTCGGCCTATTTAAGGGACCGCCATGACAAAAGGCTCCCTTTTTGTCTTGATGTGGTGAAAACTTATCTGGTTCAGGATGAACTGATTTGGGGGGGGGGGGGAACTAGCTGTTGTAAAAGTTTGAATTTGAATTTATTTTCTTAATAAAACATTTCTTTTAAAAACACAAAAATACTTTTGTGAAAATGTTTTGTCAAACTTAAAAATGTAAGTTTAGGTGAAAATAAAATTCTTTGATCACTTAACTAATGACGGTATAAAGTTTGTTCATACCTGAAGTGATGTTGAAGCAGCTACGTAGAAGAAACAAGTTTCCTCGATTAAAATTTTATAAATCGTAACTTTACACAACATGTCTTTATATTATGTGATTATCAAAACACGAGAAGACCGAAGAATGCGAATAACGTTTTTGACATTATTTGTATTAACAGAATGTATAAGTTACTTGTTTACACTTCTTCTCCTTTGTTAATACAAATAATGTCAAAAACGTTATTCGCATTATTCGGTCTTCTCGTGCTTTGATAATCACAAAATATAAAGACATGTTACGTAAAGTTACGGTTTATAAGTTTTTAATCAAGGAAACTCGTTTTTTCTACGTAGCTACTTCAACATCACTTCAGGTATGAACAAACTTTATACCGTCATTAGTTAAGTGATCAAAAAATTTTATTTTCACCTAAACTTACATTTTTAAGTTTGACAAAACATTTTTACAAAAGTATTTTTGTGTTTTTAAAGAAATGTTTTGTTAAGTAAATAAATTCAAATTCAAACTTTATAACAGCTATTTTTTCCCCCAAATCAGTTCAGCCTGAACCAGATAAATTTTCACCACGTCAGGACAAAAAGGGATAGTTTTGTCGCTGCGATCCCTTATAAAGGACCGTCTGGCATTTTTGGGATCGTCCCTCTCCCTCATGTCGTCTATAAATACTGAACTGTTACACTTTGGAAAATAGACTTTCACACACACAAAACTTTCTGGTCTTTGTTCCTTTTATTCTTTGATCACTATAACGTGTCGGTATATGTTTATAAGTGATTTCCTCTTCCATTAAGTGCAAGAGAAGAACTCTCGACAACTATGAAGATTCGAGATGTTATAGGTGTCCACACACAAACATAACAAGTGTTACGTGATAGGTTATGTATATTATGCCATTGTTTTCTGACTTGTGAGTGAGTTGAGGATGGGGATATTTATGTGAACTTGGATGGTGATGTAGTTCCAAGTGTTGCATTTGTGTGAGCTTGGATGGTGGTGTAGATCCAAGAAGTCTTGTAACTAGATTAATTCATGTATTTGATGTGAGGAAAGTGATTTCCTAAAGTGTAGATTAGGGCTTGTTGAGTTATTATGTAAAGACTTGGATCGGGTGATGATCAAGTGTGTCAAGTGTGTGAAGGCTTGATTTTGTTGAAGAATCAAGTGAGTCGTGTGTGTGAAGGCTTGGTTAGGGTGGGTGAAGAACCAAGTATGTCACATAAGTGAAGGCTTGGATCGGGTGAAGATTCAAGTTGGAGAAGAGTGCTTGTTCGTGTGGCCACGTGGGCCTTGGAATAGATTGGTTCTAGCTATGATTAGAACTCGACATTATGCTTAGTGTCGTTAAGCCTTGTGTAAGCATGTGTACGGATTGTTCCGCCTGAAGGAGTGTGTTGATATAGTGATTGATAACTCTCGAGTGTGGTACTCGGGGAATGGAGTAGGACGGAGAGTGAGCTTTGTGCCAAACCACTATAAATCGCCGCGTGTCTTGGTTGTGTTCTTTCTTTAATCTTTACTTTACTTGTTTACTTATGTATGCTAGTAACTATATTGATATCTCATAACTAGTAGAAGTCAACAAGTTTGTAAATGAAAAATAACCGGACCAAAAACGGCGAAACGCTTTAGAAAAATAAAAAGAAGCGGTGAAACTATTCAACCCCCCTTCTAGTTTCTACATCCCCCTTTTGTCAAAGCAAAAAGGTGGACTCCTGGACGAGACTTCTACTACACTTCAATCCTTGAAATAAAGAGGCAAGCTTGCATCATTGTAAGTGAAGCCTTGATCATATCAACCTCTAAAACATTACTCTAGCGAATCCATAGATCACCTAAATTGCGAACTTTTATCCTCCATCGAGAGTTAGTTTTGTGCAACAAAAATATATAGATTCGGATGAAATACACATAGCCAATGCTCCCCCTTGGTGTATGCTCCCCCTTGTTTGGAGCATCAAGAAATCAAGAAATGAAAGAGTGCTACAATGTCACACCCCCAAAATCGGGTCCAGCGGAAGCATACATATAGCTGGGGTGTAACTCAATTGATATCACAACACAAGTACAAAAATGTTTTCACTTCAATCATTTAGAATAAAATAGTTTAATCAAAAATGTTGAATTTACATTGTTAAAAGTAGTGCAGAAGTAGGCCATTAAAATAGTTAAAAACGGTCCCCAAATGATTAAATCAGAGTCTTCTATGACCATGCCCTCCCCTGCCAAAACCTCCTGTAGCGTGCCATTGGTTAAAACCTGAAAATACATGCTAAAGTGTCAACACAATGGTTGGTGAGTTCATAGAGTCTTGTGAAAAAGAATGTAATGCATTGAAATGAAGATTTCCCAGCAAAGGCATCGTAAATCCACTCAGTTCCAAGTCCCGCCATAAGAGACTTGTAACCTGTGTGTTTACAACCCACTGCCAAATGTAATATGTTTGTAATAAATCAGTCATAAGGTTGTTGCAAAAGCATTGTAATCTAGTAATAATAGTGGTGGAAAAGAATCATAATTCCATAAGTAATTTTCGTATGTACATAGCCACAAGTATAAAGTGAACCGACAAAAATGTCAAAAATGCTACATTGTCTCTTAAGCTCATGACCCCGAAGCTAGACGATACTTGGCCCCAATGAGTGGTTACCAGACACTCTAATAATAAAGACATGAAATGCATCTGTAATTCTGTTGGAGCAACCCAAACACAGATGGAGGAGTCACCCTCAATAGATCTATTCACTCACTCTCGCTTGGAACTTAATTAACGGTCCATGAAATAATAAAGGGGACTTGTCCTGACGTGGTAAATAAGGCAACTTAAGCAATGTATGGAATTTGTAATACTTGGGCATGTACAAAAATAGTTGTTGCAATGTATTCTCCCCCATGGGATTTGAAATCAGAATAAGTACTTGAAAACGGGGCTATGAAAACTCACAGAAATATGTATATCGTTAAGAGAACTTGTGAAAGTATAAATCAAGTATTTAAGCATGTATCTCCCCCAAAGAGTTTATCAAACAATTAAAATAGTAGGGGCTATGACTCACCTGATATGATGGTACCATGAACATGTAATGAGCTGAAAAACAAGGCGCGCACACTAGCCGCAACCTAATATGAATGATGAACGATCTACTTTAGATCATGAAATGATGTTATGAATGTCCATGCACATGTTTCCTATACCACTCTACTCTTTGAAAAATACTTGTTGTTATCAAAAATATACATTTCCAAGACTTAGGAAAAATATGGCTATTAGAAAAATAAAGCTAGTTGCAATATATATACTTATATATATCGTATGTTTCCATGTTAGTGTTGAAATCCTCAGGTTGAAATCCTTGAAATAACGCCTTGTAGTGATAAAAATATACTTGTAATAACTAATACTTCATTAGTTATAAAATTGGGTACTTGGTATTATTTCTAGAAATCTAGAGTTACTACGTAGTTTTGGCGTTAATATTTATTATTTCTAAAAGCTGCCAATTATAGAGGATTTTTGTCGATATTGAAATGTGAATATCTTTGTCGTTATAAGTCCGTTTTACTTGTTCTTTATATCCACGGTTACGTCTTAGTATGTAGTAATATATTTTGGAAAGCTTGGCTCCTCCGGGTTACGTCTAAAGTCTCTTTTTGTCCGACGAAAAACGTCCAACAGCATGTATTTTTCCGGAAAATAGTTTTCGTCAATAAACTTGCAAAAATCATAACTTCTTCGTTATAAACTCTTTTTAATCCGTTCTTTCGCCTACGGATTCGTTTTTGAAAGTATTTTCTAAAAATTTTGCCAAAGTTTACTTTATTTTTACTGATTTTCCAGAATTTAACAAAATGGGACAGCATGTTTATTTACTTGTTACAAACCCATTTTTCTTGCTCAAAACTAGTTTCTACATCGCTTCTAATCGCTGCGTCCTGTTCTTCTTGTATTCTGGTTTGATTTTATGATGATGGTCGATTAGGGTTCTTTGGTTTTATGATTTAATGCTGCCTTAACATTTGTTGAGGCATTCGGATTAAGATTGACGTGGATCTTTGGTTTTTTTAGTGGTTTGCTTTAATCGCTGTTTTAGGGTTTCTTTCCTAGTTTTTTTCGTTTTGTTATTGAATTGAATTGGTATGGAGAAAGTTAATTTGAGTAAGGTTGATGTTGATGGGATGGGCACTCGCATGGCTAGAGTGAATAAGAATGAACGAGCTGCTGATACTTCAGAGGCTATTAAGCCACGACAACCAATTAGGGGGATTTTGAAAAAACCTAAACAAGGTGTTACGGTTTCTGGTGGAGAACATCAGAATTATAACCAGGTTATGGCTGCTAGTGGGTCGATACAACATGCTTTGGATGCTGATCAAATGATGAAATCTAGTAAGGTGCATACGGAAGAGGGTTTTTGGGCTGCTAAAGTTTCTAGTCTTGAGCCTAATACTACTAGTCATGGGGAGTTGAATTCTGGTTCAACGATGAACCCTAGTAGTATTTATATAACCAGCACCAACATGAGCTCTACTAGTGAGAATAGTACTACTAGTCATGGGGAGTTGAATTCTGGTTCAACGATGAGCCCTAGTAATACTTTTGTAACCAGCACCTATATGAGCTCTTCTAGTACGAATAGCACGACTTCTACAAGTTGTGATCCAAATCTGCCTAAAGGTGATGGAATTAGTGTATCCATGAAGGCTGGACGATTTCATGTTTCTAATGTGCCAACAAGTGATATTCATGATCTACATGCTACGTCCACCAATAAGGTAAATCAAACAGGTCCTAGTCCTATGGTACAATCAGTTGATGTTAATTCAAGCTCTAAATCGTATGCTGGTGTGACAAGTGGAGTGCAAAATGATAATACTAAAGGTAAATCTAACTTTCGTACACTTAAGACTGATAATGTGTTTACGGGAATGGATGTGTCTATCCCTCGTAAAGTTGTTGAATCGGTTAGTGCCAAATTTGAAAACACTCTCTACGGATACTTTATCGGTAAGCGTATTGCGTTCCCGGTGGTTGAATACTTTGTTCGCAATAATTGGGCTAAGTATGGGTTGAAACGTGTTATGATGAATGCTAATGGATTCTTTTTCTTTAAGTTTGATACTCAAGTCGGTTTAGATGCTGTTCTTGAAGGCGGACCGTGGATGATTAAGAACAGCCCTATTATCCTTAAAAAATGGACAATGCGCACTAATTTAACAAAGGAGGAGCTGACTCGTATTCCGGTATGGGTTAAACTCCATGATGTCCCGCTGCAGGTCTTTAATGAAGATGGTATTAGCATCATTGCTACTCATATTGGTAAGCCTATCATGCTTGATTCCTACACTAGCTCTATGTGTATTGATTCTTGGGGAAGGAGTAGCTTCGCTCGGTGTTTAATTGAAATTGACTCTAAGGCTGCCCTTAAGGAATACATAACTGTAGGGGTCCCGTATATTGATGAGCTTGGTTTTTCCTCGGAAACAATTCGGGTGGAATATGAATGGAAACCACCAAGGTGCGATGTGTGTTTGATTTTTGGCCACTCTAGTGATACTTGTCCTAAGAAAGTCGTGACTACTCCGGTTGTAGAGAAATCTAATGATGGTTTTCAACAAGTGGGTAAAAAAGGTAAAAACAAAAAGGTTGCTAAGGATAACAATGCTGGAAATGTTTATCATGGTGTTCCGGTTGGCAAAAACATGCAATACAGACCTAAAGCCACTACTACACCGTCTACTAGCACACCTACACAAGGGGAAGCTAGTACTAGTGCTGGTTCTTCTCATAAACCGGTAGGTGCTTCTAACTCAAGTGTTAATTCTGATCCTAAAGTTAGTAGCACGTCTACCCGTTATACTACTAATAACAACAGCCATCAACCACCTAAAGGTATTCCTCCTAATGTGGCTGCTAGTGTGACTACTTCTAATCCGTTTGACTCTTTACCAATTCATGATGATGGTGATGGTAATAGAGAGATGGATGATGAAGATGAGGTTGTCAATGTTTTTGATGAGTCAGGAAATTTGTTTGATAAACCGGGGGCAAGCACTCCCGCTCTCAATGTTCCTGATGTTTAGTGTCGCCTCATGGAATATTAGGGGTTTGAGCCACTCCCCTAAACAAAAAGAGGTTAGACAGGTTATGAATGAAAATAACCTTAGTGTTTGTGCTATTTTAGAATCTCATGTGGATGCTTCGGTTGTCTATGACACGTGTCGTAAAGTGTGTCGTAGGTGGAAATGGACTTCTAATGGTAATCTATGTGATAAGGGATCCCGGATTATTCTTGGTTGGAATGACGACATTGTTGATGTGATGGTGTTAGCTCAAACTAACCAAGTTATGCATGTTCAAATAAATATTCGGGCAGATAGCAACACTCTCTTTTGTTCTTTTGTGTATGCTGATAATTATTATGTGAATCGTCGAGCACTTTGGAGCAATCTAGTGGGTCATGCTGCTTTTATGCGTAATAGGCCATGGGTCTTGTTAGGTGATTTCAATGCAGCCCTTAATCTAGAAGATCACTCTTGTGGTGGATACTCTCCTAATATTGCAATGCGTGAATTCAAAGATTGTGTTATGAGCATGGAGGTTATGGATATTAATAGCACCGGCCTGCATTTTACATGGAATCAAAAGCCTAAAGGCTCTAATGGAACTTTGAAAAAAATTGATAGGATTATGGGAAATCTTCAATTCTGTGATACTTTTCCGGGTTCGGTTGCTATCTTCCAGCCTTATCGTATCTCGGATCATTCTCCATGTGTCCTTCGTATTCCACAGGTGGCCAAGCTTAAACCTAAGCCTTTTAAGTTCTCGAATTTCCTGGTGCATAAAGAAGGCTTTATTGATACGGTGACTACGGGATGGAATCTTAGTGTTAATGGTTGTGCTATGTATCGTGTGGTTAAACGCTTAAAGGGGCTGAAAACCCCATTTCGCAAGCTTTTACACAATCAAGGAAATCTGCATAATCGGGTTATTAGCCTTCGCAAAGAGTTAGATGAGGTCCAAAGTGCAATTGATAAAGATCCGTTCAATATAACTCTCCGTGATGAGCATGCACATTATCTCACTGCATTTAAGGAGGCCATTCTGGATGAGGAGCGGTTTTTAAAGCAAAAATCTAAAGTGCAATGGCTTCATGCTGGTGATTCTAATACGGCTTACTTTCACAACATTGTCAAGACCAAATGTGCCCGGAATCGTATTGAATTGGTTCGAGATTCTAATAATGTCTTGCATGAAGGTAAGGCGGTTGCAGGGGCTTTCGTTGAGCATTATGAGAAGTTTCTTGGTATTGAAGGGGAATGTAGCCCTCTTGAAGATCATGGTCTATTTTCTAATGTCCTTAATCCTCAATTGGCTGCTTCTTTGGTTAGAAATGTTACGGATTCGGAGATTAGGGATGCGGTGTTTTCGATGGGTGATGATAAGGCCCCTGGTCCGGATGGGTACACGGCTGCTTTCTTTAAGAAATCTTGGGATGTGATTGGAGCTGATATTAAGAGTGCTATTCGTGATTTCTTCACCAATGGTAAGCTCCTTAAGGAAATCAACCACACG
Organism: Artemisia argyi; assembly: GCA_030686995.1. Lineage (NCBI taxonomy): Eukaryota > Viridiplantae > Streptophyta > Magnoliopsida > Asterales > Asteraceae > Artemisia > Artemisia argyi. The sequence continues at coordinate 36,354 of JARVZY010002725.1, read as the reverse complement.
ATTATTTCTTTAATTCCTAAAGTATCTACCCCTTCTAAGATTAATGACTACAGGCCTATCTCGTGCTGTAATGTTCTATATAAGTGCATTAGTAAAATTATTGCCAATCGGGTTAAAGAGGGTCTTGGTCGTTTGGTTAGTATCAACCAATCAGCGTTTGTTCCTGGGCGTCGTATTTCTGATAATATATTACTTACCCAAGAGCTTATGCGTAATTATCATAGAGGGAGAGGCCCTCCTAGATGTGCCTTCAAAGTAGATATCCAAAAGGCGTATGATACGGTTGATTGGGCTTTCCTTCGGTCTATTCTGATTGGATTTGGATTTCATTACAAAATGGTCGAATGGATTATGGTTTGTGTCACTACTACGTCATATTCTATTTGTGTTAATGGGGACCTTCATGGCTGGTTTCAAGGTAAGCGTGGTCTCAGGCAGGGTGACCTGTTATCCCCTTATTTGTTTACATTGGTTATGGAGGTTTTAACCCTCATTTTGCAAAAAAAGGTCTCTAATTCGCTGGACTTCCAATTTCATCATTTGTGTGAACAGCAGAGAATTATTAACCTATGTTTTGCGGATGATCTTTTCTTGTTTTCTAGAGGCCATCCTGATTCGGTTAATGTTATTATGCAAGGTTTAGAGGATTTCAAGAATGTTTTGGGACTTGTCCCGAGTATTCCTAAGAGTACAGCTTTCTTTTGTAATGTCCCTAATGCTTTGAAAGCTATTATTCTTCAGTCAATGCCATTTGCAGAAGGTTCTCTCCCTGTTAGGTACCTTGGGGTTCCTCTTATCTCATCTCGTCTCCTTTATAGGGATTGTAAGGTCCTTGTGGAGAAATTGGAGAGCCGTGTTAATGATTGGCGTAATAAATTTTTATCTCTTGCGGGAAGACTTCAATTGGTTAGATCTGTTCTCTCTTCGATGCACTTATATTGGGCTTCCGTTTTCATTCTCCCAACTCGTATTATTCATGATTTGGAGCAGCTTATGAGGGCATTCTTATGGTGTCAAGGAGAAATGAAACGGGGTAAGGCCAAAGTGGCGTGGGAGGCTATTTGTAAACCTCGGCAAGAAGGTGGTCTTGGTATTCGTAACTTGGCTGATTTTAATATTGCTCTTATGACTACACACATCTGGAGCATTTTGACACATAAAGAGTCTTTATGGGTTCAATGGGTTCATTCTTACAAACTTAGGGGTAGAAGCTTTTGGGATGTTCCTTGCTTGGGTGATGTTAGTTGGGGATGGCGCAAGCTTCTTGAGATTAGAAACAAGGTACGTCCGTTCATTTGGCATAAGATTAATAATGGTAAGAGTACCTCTGTTTGGTTTGATATGTGGTGTGATCAAAGCCCTATTCGCAATATGCTCACTACTAGAGACATTGTTCGGGCTGGTTTTAGCTTATCGGATTCAGTTTGAGACATGATTGATCATGGTTCTTGGAGATGGCCTGCTGATTGGAATACTAAATTTCCGGATTTAGTTAATATCCCGGTTCCTAATTTAATAGCTAATACTGATGATGGGCTATTATGGCGTGATCTGAATGGCAACCTTAAGCTTTTTTCGGTTGCGTGTGCTTGGGATTCTCTCCGTTCTAGGGCTGATCCGGTCGTATGGTACCATATTCCTTGGTTCTCTCATTGTATCCCACGGCATTCTATACATCTTTGGCTCGTTATTAAGCAGAAACTGAAGACTCAAGATAGGATGCGGGAATGGGATGTTGGTCCCAATATTGATTTGACCCTTCTTCGCTGCCCGCTTTGTGACATGGTTCCGGATTCTCACCCCCATTTGTTTTTTGAGTGCCAATTCTCTAGGCAGGTTTGGTCGGATATTCGGTTGCTTTGTGGAATGGATGGCGCCCCTCCTATTTTGGATGATGTTGTTGCGACCCTCATCCCTATATCTAAGGGCCGGTCAGTTCCTAGCATTATCTCTCGGTTACTACTTGCTGCTTCTACATACTTCATTTGGATGGAACGCAATTCTAGGCTCTTCAAGAGGAAGAAGTCTACCATTGCTGAAGTGGTTCAAGTAATTGTCAACACCGTTCGGTTGAAGTTGGTTACCTTCAAATTTAAGAAGCTAACCACTCGGTCTCGTCTACTGCTGGATAAATGGAAGATACCAAGCTCTTGTCTTATGCATGCTTAATTGCAGAGGGGTATATGGTCATCAATTCACCATGGATTTTTCCTTTTTGGATTCCAAAGAATTGGCTAGCCCACAAGTATATGGATTGTGGTAAAGGCAGTGGAATTCCATATTTGGTTCTCAGTTCACCAAAGGTGGTTTTTTCACCTAAAGAATTGGCTAGTCCTGAGCAAACGGCTACAGGTAAAGACAACTCAAATCCGTTTATAGTTACTGATTTGCTAATAAATCAGATGGTTATCATGTGTACCATAGTTTTCGAACTTAAACATTTGGCTAGTCCTGAGCAAACGGCTACAGGTAAAGACAACCCAAATCCGTTTATAGTTACTGATTTGCTAATAAATCAGATGGTTATCAAGTGTACCATAGTTTTCGAGCTTAAACATTTGGCTACTCCAGTAGTGATGGCTATTGGTAAAGAGACATCAAATCCATTATTTTCAATGATTCACCTCTCACAGGAGTTAACACACCTGGAAGTGATGAGAATAGTTTGTAACGCATATGTTTTGATGTACACTTGGTCATTTGTTACTGCAAAGAAATGTTGCTTTTCAAGGTGGTGCCATTCATGGAGTTTGGCTTTTTTGTTCTTTGTTGTTGCTGGTTGGAAGCGGGAAGTCCACTGGATTCAAGATTCTTCTTGGTTTTATTCCTAGTTAGTTGCTTGTGATGTATAACTAGGTTTGTTGTGCTTATGGCCTGTCATAAGCACTAGTTTTTCAAGCGTTTGCTTGAGGTTAATGTGGTACATCAGCCACATTCCATTTGTACTTAACGTTTTTTGGTTATATATATTTACCGGGGTAAACCCCTTTACCAAAAAAAAAACTAGTTTCTACATCAACCAAAACTCTTGCAAACTCCACAAATCTATACTAATCTTACCATACACCTTCTTAGGGTTCCATGGGTTCCTAATGACTAGTAATCAAGTTAATTTAACAAAGGAACACCTAAATCACAATCTAGGGTTTGTATGATCAAAAAGTATGCAAAAATAAAGTGGTATAACTAGTTTGTGCATGAAATTAAGCATGAATACTATGAGATACATATGTTAATTAGATGAAAACATGAAAATAATTTTGAATACTCACTTTGAAATAATAGGTGGTGAGATGATTAGAAACCTTGGATTACTTGTGTTTTTGTGTTATGATTCTTGATTACGATGATGAAATGAACAACTTTGATGCTTTGTACTTTGGAAAATCATGATTGGATCATGGATCTTGATTAAAATCGTGAGTTTGATGGAGAGGATGAAGAGATGACACTTTTTGATTCTTGATTTTGTTATGTATAATGTTTTTGAGGTTTATGTAAATAAGTATCTAGTTATAATCTATTATATTGCATACATAAATGCATGAGGTTAATAAAATTGTATAAATTTGCCTTGTGAGGACTTTTGAGGGCTGGTTTTCAAAGAGCAAGGGGGGGGGGGGGGTAGGGGTACTTGGGATTTATTTAGAAAACTAGTGAAGAATTTGGTGTAATTTAGTGTTTTTAGTTATAATCGGGTACCGGGTTTGATAGAAATAAATGTTAACAAAGTTAACCGGGACAAAATAAAGTCATAATAATGATAAAAATATGTTGGGTACAAGTACTGAGTGTTCGGGTGTTTATTGTTTAGTTTTCACGAAAACCGTCGTAATATTCATAAGCTTACGTTATAAATAAAATAAATTTCCAAAATACTGGGTAACTGAATTTATAACTTTTATGATGATAAAATGGATATAAAAATATGTCAGGACCATTGTGGGAATATTTAGATATATTCGTCGTGTATAAACCGGGTGTTAACGTTTACTATAAATACTTATACGTAAAAACGTTAAATGTATCAAATATATAAATTTGAAAATCCTAAGAGTGGTATAACATGAATATGCTGTTATGATGATATGCAGACTGTCTCTAGTCCGTATGCAGTGTCCTTAACACTAATGAAATGAATTCGCACCTAAACCAATCCGGTTACGCGAATTTGAATACCCGTAAACTAAATTTACGATGAAATGTGTAATGCACGTGAATAATGAAATCTTTTCCCGCAATGAATAGTGTTCAGTGAATAGTAAAATTTTTGAATGCTTCTCGGAATGTCAAACTGACACCAAAAATGATGAATAGTAAACTGATGAATAGTGTTTTGATGAATAGTGTTTTTCCAAAGTTCGGGAAATGACCTGAAATGGTGAGTTGTGACAGTCTTCCCTTCTAAAAGGAACTTCGTCCCGAAGTTCAGTTTATGTTGGTTTCTGAGAATGTATTGGTGAAAAGTGATGATATTTGAGAATACCAGCGAACTCTAACGATAGGAATTCGACTCTGCTTCAACTGTTCGACTTAACTGTCCATGATTTCTACTTGTTCTCCTGCAAGGTTTATGTTTGACTTTGGGTTGGATTCCTTTCCAAATGGGATTATGAGTGACTAATCTGAAAAGATGATAATACATGGTTGTGTAGTCCTGTTGTTCTCAAACAAGGCTCAAGTCTGACGGCTACTAGGCCTACTCTGTCTGAAATATTACATGGTCCAGTGTATATCGGGTTTAACTTTCCAAGTTTTCTGAATGGTATCATGCCTTTCCTAGGCAGAACTTTCTGTATAACTCTGCTTACCAGCTTGAAGTTTTAATGGTTTACAACTTTATCGAACTTGTAACTGATTCTTGACTTGTAGGAAATTCCTTGTTATTTCATGAATGCTTACTAGACTAGTGAGTTGGGCTTTTTCTGAGTTTGGCCCATCAATAGATGGTCTGCGCTTCTTAATGTTTTAAATGTGATACTGGTAATATATATTGCTGAATTCTGCCAGAACTCAAGTTTGTATGCTAGTTGGTCGATTCTAAAAGGAATCTTATTTGGTCCAATATGCTAAAGGTTCAACCTCTCTTGTTATCCAATTTGTATCATGCCAATCCAAGGCAATGCTTTTAACTTAATTTGTTCTCCCACATGAATCTGGATGGTTTGTTGTTCAGGATACCCAATCCAAATGATGTGTGTTATGTACCAATCTAACTTCTGCCAGTTTCTCGTTGTTGGTGTGATAACTATTGTTGTAGATGAATTTGATTTATGTTAAATGATTAGTCCAACCATTTCTAGGGTCAACCACTCATGCTCTGAGCATACTTTCCTATGTTTGAATTGTTTTCCCGCTTTGACCATCGGTCTGAGGATGATAGGTGATATTTACATCTAATTGGGTTTCTGAAGGAAATTCTGAAATGATTGCTTGAAGTCCACGGTGAATTCGGTTTCCTTAACAGGAAATAACTGAAATGGGTACAATAAACCTTTGTGACTAATTCCACAACATTCGGTCCTTCGAACTTGGCGTTATCTGAAAGGGATAGAATATAGGTAACAATTTGATTCCTTGTGTTTTGTTCATAAACCTTCCCCGAATAAATGAATCTACAAGTTTAAGCAAACGGCTTTCCAAGTAACATTTTTCTTGATGTTTCAGAATTTAATAGTTATGCAAGATAGGACAGTTTTCAATATAAGGTGGATAATACGGTTTACCAAAGATCGATGTTTAAAATTTCCTAACAATTCAATAGTTTTGTAAAGGATTAACCAAAAGGAATTTGCTTATCAAAATAAGTGTCTCAGAAAAGTATTTCTTACAAGATATATGTTTTGTATAAATGTAGTTTGGAGAAAAATCCATTTAAAATTGAAAGTATTAAGAGGATAAAATAGTCAGGTATGTATGTTTGCACAAAGGCATAGGTGTCTAACATGTTTGGTTAAAGTCTATTGGTGAGGACATGTTCAATCTATAGTCTTGGTTAAGAGGTTGGATTTATCTCTATGGTGTTGCTTAGTGAGCACTCGTATCTAAATGAATCTTGTAATTCAGTCAAGCCAATACTTTCTAGATGATAGAATTTTGGTGATCAGGCCAGTGATAGTGGTTCGAATAGTTTGGTGATATCCTGGGAATTCTGTTGAGTTTTGAAATGGTCTTAATGTACCGAGAGATTCTCTTTATAGATGGTATGGAAAGTCTTTCCTAGGGAGGTCATTGATAATATCCACTTAACAATATTGGTGGTAGTGAGGGATGAGTGGCATAGGAAAACTATAAAGTGTCAGCTAATTCCTTATATAAATAGGGATGGGAAAGGGAAATAATAATGATGGCGAGAAGGGAAGAGACTGTGACAACTGCGACAAAATGATATTGTGATAAAAGAAAATACTATGATGTAAGTGTATCATGCATAGACGTGAATGTTCATGAGATGAAATGATCAATTGACGTGCTTCCAATCGGTGGTTTACGAAGTGATGAAAAGTATGAATGTTCTGGCAACAAGGGTATACACACACATGCATGAAACATTTGGAAAATGAGTAAAGGATTCAATCCAGACAGAATTTTATTATAACCATTCTCAGTGTTGCAAAATTCATTTATGAGTCAGACATAGGTGGTCAGCCTATATCTCACTATCCCGGGTTGAATATAAATGACCAGTCTATATTCTACCGAGGTTCCATGAATTTTGAAATACTCAGCTCAGTCATACTAAGACTATGTCCTTCACAAATACCAAGACGTTCTGAAATACTAAGGCAGGTGACGAAATTCGAGGTCAAATGATGAAACTATGCAAGGAAAAACATAATGCGGTGACATATATGATACATGAGCATGCTTATATGAAAGACAATTATAGTAATCAACTATAATAAATGAATATAATATATCAGATAATGAGATACAAATCTCATCACCTATGTCAGCAACTAACCACAAATGAGGCTTCAGCTTGGCAGGCAAGCACGTGACGGTCATAGGGTTAAGTTTTCTTGAAAGTAGCTATAGTCTAGGTTTTAAAAACACTTAGTTCGCTATAGCCAAAGCTCTGATGCCAATCTGTCACACCCCCAAAATCGGGTCCAGCGGAAGCATACATGTAGCTGGGGTGTAACTCAATTGATATCACAACACAAGTACAAAAATGTTTTCATTTCAATCATTTAGAATAAAATAGTTTAATCAAAAATGTTGAATTTACATTGTTAAAAGTAGTGCAGAAGTAGGCCATTAAAATAGTTAAAAACGGTCCCCAAATGATTAAATCAGAGTCTTCTATGACCATGCCCTCCCCTGCCAAAACCTCCTGTAGCGTGCCATTGGTTAAAACCTGAAAATACATGCTAAAGTGTCAACACAATGGTTGGTGAGTTCATAGAGTCTTGTGAAAAAGAATGTAATGCATTGAAATGAAGATTTCCCAGCAAAGGCATCGTAAATCCACTCAGTTCCAAGTCCCGCCATAAGAGACTTGTAACCTGTGTGTTTACAACCCACTGCCAAATGTAATATGTTTGTAATAAATCAGTCATAAGGTTGTTGCAAAAGCATTGTAATCTAGTAATAATAGTGGTGGAAAAGAATCATAATTCCATAAGTAATTTTCGTATGTACATAGCCACAAGTATAAAGTGAACCGACAAAAATGTCAAAAATGCTACATTGTCTCTTAAGCTCATGACCCCGAAGCTAGACGATACTTGGCCCCAATGAGTGGTTACCAGACACTCTAATAATAAAGACATGAAATGCATCTGTAATTCTGTTGGAGCAACCCAAACACAGATGGAGGAGTCACCCTCAATAGATCTATTCACTCACTCTCGCTTGGAACTTAATTAACGGTCCATGAAATAATAAAGGGGACTTGTCCTGACGTGGTAAATAAGGCAACTTAAGCAATGTATGGAATTTGTAATACTTGGGCATGTACAAAAATAGTTGTTGCAATGTATTCTCCCCCATGGGATTTGAAATCAGAATAAGTACTTGAAAACGGGGCTATGAAAACTCACAGAAATATGTATATCGTTAAGAGAACTTGTGAAAGTATAAATCAAGTATTTAAGCATGTATCTCCCCCAAAGAGTTTATCAAACAATTAAAATAGTAGGGGCTATGACTCACCTGATATGATGGTACCATGAACATGTAATGAGCTGAAAAACAAGGCGCGCACACTAGCCGCAACCTAATATGAATGATGAACGATCTACTTTAGATCATGAAATGATGTTATGAATGTCCATGCACATGTTTCCTATACCACTCTACTCTTTGAAAAATACTTGTTGTTATCAAAAATATACATTTCCAAGACTTAGGAAAAATATGGCTATTAGAAAAATAAAGCTAGTTGCAATATATATACTTATATATATATCGTATGTTTCCATGTTAGTGTTGAAATCCTCAGGTTGAAATCCTTGAAATAACGCCTTGTAGTGATAAAAATATACTTGTAATAACTAATACTTCATTAGTTATAAAATTGGGTACTTGGTATTATTTCTAGAAATCTAGAGTTACTACGTAGTTTTGGCGTTAATATTTATTATTTCTAAAAGCTGCCAATTATAGAGGATTTTTGTTGATATTGAAATGTGAATATCTTTGTCGTTATAAGTCCGTTTTACTTGTTCTTTATATCCACGGTTACGTCTTAGTATGTAGTAATATATTTTTGAAAGCTTGGCTCCTCCGGGTTACGTCTAAAGTCTCTTTTTGTCCGACGAAAAACGTCCAACAGCATGTATTTTTCCGGAAAATAGTTTTCGTCAATAAACTTGCAAAAATCATAACTTCTTCGTTATAAACTCTTTTTAATCCGTTCTTTCGCCTACGGATTCGTTTTTGAAAGTATTTTCTAAAAATTTTGCCAAAGTTTACTTTATTTTTACTGATTTTCCAGAATTTAACAAAATGGGACAGCATGTTTATTTACTTGTTACAAACCCATTTTTCTTGCTCAAAACTAGTTTCTACATCAACCAAAACTCTTGCAAACTCCACAAATCTATACTAATCTTACCATACACCTTCTTAGGGTGCCATGGGTTCCTAATGACTAGTAATCAAGTTAATTTAACAAAGGAACACCTAAATCACAATCTAGGGTTTGTATGTTCAAAAAGTATGCAAAAATAAAGTGGTATAACTAGTTTGTGCATGAAATTAAGCATGAATACTATGAGATACATATGTTAATTAGATGAAAGCATGAAAATAATTTTGAATACTCACTTTGAAATAATAGGTGGTGAGATGATTAGAAACCTTGGATTACTTGTGTTTTTGTGTTATGATTCTTGATTAGGATGATGAAATGAACAACTTTGATGCTTTGTACTTTGGAAAATCATGGATGGATCATGGATCTTGATTAAAATCGTGAGTTTGATGGAGAGGATGAAGAGATGACACTTTTTGATTCTTGATTTTGTTATGTATAATGTTTTTGAGGTTTATGTAAATAAGTATCTAGTTATAATCTATTATATTGCATACATAAATGCATGAGGTTAATAAAATTGTATAAATTTGCCTTGTGAGGACTTTTGAGGGCTGGTTTTCAAAGAGCAAGGGGGGGTAGGGGTACTTGGGATTTATTTAGAAAACTAGTGAAGAATTTGGTGTAATTTAGTGTTTTTAGTTATAATCGGGTACCGGGTTTGATAGAAATAAATGTTAACAAAGTTAACCGGGACAAAATAAAGTCATAATAATGATAAAAATATGTTGGGTACAAGTACTGAGTGTTTGGGTGTTTATTGTTTAGTTTTCACGAAAACCGTCGTAATATTCATAAGCTTACGTTATAAATAAAATAAATTTCCAAAATACTGGGTAACTGAATGTTATAACTTTTATGATGATAAAATGGATATAAAAATATGTCAGGACCATTGTGGGAATATTTAGAAATATTCATCGTGTATAAACCGGGTGTTAACGTTTACTATAAATACTTATACGTAAAAACGTTAAATATATCAAATATATAAATTTGAAAATCCTAAGAGTGGTATAACATGAATATGTTGTTATGATGATATGCAGACTGTCTCTAGTCCGTATGCAGTGTCCTTAACACTAATGAAATGAATTCGCACCTAAACCAATCCGGTTACGCGAATTTGAATACCCGTAAACTAAATTTACGATGAAATGTGTAATGCACGTGAATGATGAAATCTTTTCTCGCAATGAATAGTGTTCAGTGAATAGTAAAATTTTTGAATGCTTCTCGGAATGTCAAACTGACACCAAAAATGATGAATAGTGTTTTGATGAATAGTGTTTGATGAATAGTGTTTTTCCAAAGTTCGGGAAATGACCTGAAATGACCTGAAATGGTGAGTTGTGACATACAAGGCAAAGTTAGTAGAAAAGATGCACAAATATATAAAGATGATGATAGATATATGCATGACTATAATCGGGGAACAAGATATGGATGTCTAAGGTATATGGACGAAAAATATGACTCATGCAATTATTGTTTTAAAAACAACAACCTAAATCCCAAAAAAAATACCATGACCAATGCTTAAGACATGACAATGATTAGGACCTAATGCAAAGATTCGACCGACATATTTAGGCGAAAGATGCCAGAATATATATTCTAAAAGAATTAAAGAAAAACGGATATGAGAATGATACGTTCTTTTAAAAATGTAGAAAAATGAAGAAGGATGAGCGTGAATGAAAAAGGAAGGTGATGACAAAAGGTTGACAAATATGGTTTAGATTAATATTTCATTTCACAAGGGTGGATGATTGGGAATCATGGGATTTTTAGGTGTTTTGTTGGTTGACGACCGAAGGTGGATATGTGAAATGAGGTGGTGATGACTCGAAAACACTTGAAGCTTGGATATCTTCTTTGTGTTCTTCACTTGCTAGAAAGTGGAAAAGACGCATTTCGTAATAAAATTCACTTGGATAAGGTGGTGATGACTCAACAACACTTTAAGCTTGGATATCTTCTTTGTGTTCTTCACTTGCTAGGAAGTGGAAAAGACACATTTCATAAAGAAATTCACTTGACTTTTGATGACATAGAAAATCATGATTATGAGTGTACGGATATGACGGTTGCCCTTTGATTCAAAGAGAGACACAAGGGTGAACATAGGTTTATGTATCATGAAAGATGGTTTTACCTTTATGGATTTAAGTTGTAGTGGTGATGATACATTTAGTAGAGTGTAGAGGATGGTTACATGGTTGAATCTTCTTGTGAAGATGACTAGGTGGAGTTATTTTTGAAGATGGGAAATGAGGATCATGTGGAGAGGACTAGGTGGAAGCAAAAGAGTGATGTTCAAGGAAGGAATTTCTTGAGTAGGAGGTGGTGGAAACAATTGTGAGTTGATATATCCATTGATCGATGGAGATTGAGATATGGTGGAGGATGTTTTAGATGGTGCATTAGGTGCACTAGGAAATGAAATTTGAGGTTGAGGTGATGCAGTTTTGGTGTTATCTTGTGCTAAATCAATGAGGAGTGGTTTACGAGGTATGATATTGATTCTTGGTTCTTGGAGGGCATGGAAATGGTGGATGACTGAATATTGGATGAATGAGAATTTATGATGAAGAAGTATATTTATAGTGTAAGAATGATGTGGTTAAGGAAGGTAAACTTTGTTGGATGGTTTAGGATAGGACATGTTTGTGAATTTAGGTAAGTGGTGGATGACTCGAGATTGGTAGTACAAAGGATGACTTCGTTTTGGGTGTGAGGTAGAAGAATATATGGGAGTGAGTGTTTTTTCCCTTCCCATTAAATTCATGCTCATCCGGACATAGAGTGTGACACAAATAAAGACAAACCAACACAAAAACGATAATCTTGACAATGACACGAAGGATGAAGGATAGCAAACAAAGAGGTTTTCCTAAAGGTGGACGGAAGGTGTTTGACATCTATATAATAATAGATTCATGACTCAAGAAATGGACATGAATGATGAGTGACTTTTTAATTTGCATTTTGCTAATTAATAATACTTAAACATTTCAGACGAAATATTTAAGTTGTCACTCCTACTAAGAGAGGTATTAGATTAGTTTCTAACTATCTCTTGACAAAGGAGTGGATTGTTTGGAAGGAAACAAGATGATGAATGAGGGAGTGACTATGCATGGAGGCTCTAGAACACCAACGACAATTTTGAGACTATTATGACCTATCGAATTATGACACTAAGGTTCTCATGAAATAAGGGTGTAAGATCAAAGGCAAGAAATATATACCTAGATGAATGAGACTTATGGAGTTAAGCATGTAAAGGCATACAATCAAATCACATAGGAGCAAATAAACATCTAGAAACAACATATATGCGATATGTCATAAATCTAGGAATGAAAGAATCTAATGAGAAGCAAAGTTCATAAAGGTAAACTCGCATTAGGTATATTCAGGAAAAGTAATTTAATCAAGTTAGAGAATGAGTATGATATTATTACTAGTGGTGCTCAATTAAGGCTAAACATGACCATTTTTACGGGTTACACACCCAACTTCTCACATAGAAGCAATCCAACCATTAGGTTAAATTGAATTTCTAGTCAATAGATTCTCCAGTATTCATTCTCTTTTTAGAAGAAATTAAGTTCCTAAATTTACCTATCGAAGAGTATCAAATATGAAGTTTGCTTGGTTCACTAATACTTGGCTTAATGTGACTCAAACATCATGTTTTTATGAAGGCAAATCTACATGATATATTTTACTCACGATCGATGTGTTGAATGTTTAGATAAGAGTAAACAAAAAGTTTTAATCTTTTGTTCATGATTTACCGATTGTTTGGTTTTGATGGCATCTTTCTTGTTTAATAAATGTGCTAGACTTAAGAGTGCTCCTTAGCATATCTTGTGAAATGAATCTCATTAAAATTATTTATCTTAAATGAGTTTGTGATTCTCAAATGCTATTAAAACTAGACATTAATATGTTCTTAAAAAAATATTCTTTTCATTGATATTTGCCAATGTTATATATCATAATTTAACTAGTATTTGAAAAAATAAATTTTACTTGTTTATGGATTGTGACAAGTTATTTTTCAATTCTAATAACTTATATTATTTCAAAAAGGAAAGTTTAGTGCATTATCTTGTAACACAACCATTCATGCTACAAAGAAAATGAAATACATAAAATATATAGTGCGTATTATTCTTAAATATGTATTTTATCTTGAAATGATGATTTTATGTAGTGTGAGCAAAGTTTACATATGTTGTTAGTTTGCTCATGTTTGATTTTTCAGATATGACATATTTATCCATTGAATTGCAACGTAAATTGCTTGAATATTTCAAATGTAACATCCAAGTCGTCAAACCTACCTCATTGTATATTTTATGCATGTGTTGAACATGTTATTCGAATATTTGGAACACAACTATTGGACAAGTAGATTCAATATGACATTATCAACACAAGTGTGAGTTATGATCCAATGCATATCCTTTTCATCTACAAAGGATGTAAATATTTTCATACCAATCTAGTGTGATTGAGTATGTAGATTCAAGACTATATCTTTTGTTATAATTTGATATAATCTTGAAACTAAACAAATAACAATCTAATTTCTTGTCCACACTAAAAAACATGTCAATTAGATTTGATGAATATATCAACCATAATTTGAATAATGAATTGATATAATATCAAGATCTTTCTTGACCCTCACAAACACTCATTAAAACTAAATAGGCATTTTGATAGTGTGTTCCATTAATCCTAAGATTATTTATGAGTAAGGTTAGTGAATGATTGAAATTTGACTTATTACTTCATAATTGTTATATGTTTTGTTTATGTGAAAGACTCTTCATTGTTACGTATAATGAATACACTTAGATTTTGAAAATAAATCTTCTTTTATATAGCTACTAATGTTTTAAAATGATTAAATTTCTCTTATTAAATAACTTAAGGTAAAACAAGGTAATTTATTGAAAATATTTAAGTATGTTGTTGAGAATAGATTAAATTGTTTGAAATATTTAGGTGGCTAGATTTAACTCATTTATAAGATGTTTGAGTAACATTAAGCCATCTATACCTATATGCAATGCAAGCATAATATTGCAATCCTAGCACAAGAAATCTAGCTTAATATCTAGTTAAGTAACCAGAAAACTAGCTATAAACTAATAAGGCACATATACTTCGATAGACAATTAGCTAAAACTAAAATAGCAACAATCATATAATATATTCCATTAACAAAATTAAGACACAAAGAAGTTCACATAATTATGTAGCATAACACATAAAAGCACTTGTCGTTGTTTTGTGTATTACATAGAATAATGTTTACTGGGCCCGATTTTATTTGAGAAGAAAATAGTTTCCACTCCATTTTATAATTTAATTGAGATCAATATTTTGAAAGCATAAATACTTAGCTTTTCAAAGATATACCAACTAGGAATGTTCTAATTGAAGGAAAAGGTAAACTACAAGTTTTACGTTAAAACGAGACACAAATTTTTGACCTACGTGTAGTATTTTGACTCTCTGACTTATTTAAGTTTGTAATGGTTACTTGTAAGTATTTTTAAATGAAAGTAAACTCAATTACCTTTAAAACGCCTGGTGGCATGACTTCTACGGAGTTACGGTTATTTTTATACGATTTTTCAAAGTTTCTGAAAAACTGCGAATAGACAGGCGGACCCCTTAAATATTTAAGGGGACCGCCTAGTATTTAAGGGGGTCGCCTACAGAATTAAGGGGGCCTCCTATCTGATACTCAAAATTTTATTTTTTGTAAAAAATTATTTTCTGACTTTGCTAAAAGTTGTGAAACTTTCTGATTTGATATCGAACATATAATACTTATTTAAAGCATAATCTAATCTCGAGCTAGTATAATTAGTGTATACAACATCAAACTAATACAAGTTAATCAACAAAGCACTTTTCATATTTAATCCTCCTTAATGGGTAATTAGATACATGGATCGTTCTCAATTTTTAAAACCATTTGTTTTGAAAATTAGAGTGACGTGGATCTGGTACCAATTGTGGAAAACAAGAAGGGTGGGAGGGGGGTTGAATAGTTTTCCCTCTTTTTGATTTTATAAAAACTTTGTTTCGAAATGCTGATTTGAATTTATTCAATTGTTTGTTTGAATAACTTTCAATTAGAGTTTATTATGAAAACAACATATAATCAATATGATCATTTATATATGTGTGCTTTTGGATTAGTTATCAAAAACTTAGTTTTATGAATGGAGCTTTTGTTGATCTTTATGTGAATACATTTTTCTTTTAAAATCTTAAAGCGTTTTGTATCAAATTATCGATTAATTTAAACTCAACATGAGAAGTGTGAATAATACATCTAAGTCCATTAGACCAAATTATATAATTATATATCCTATCACAATATTAACTTCTATGTACAACAAAATCAACATCACAACAATATAAGCAACAATTAAGACATATAGGCAAGGATAGATGTAAAGCGATAGATGCGAGAATAAATGAAAAGAGATAAGAGAAAGGAAATGCAAACCGGACACGATAATTAATAGTGGTTCAGCTACAAGGACACCTTCATTGCCCTGCTCCACTCTCCGAGTCACCTACTCGAGAGTTTTCTTCACTACTCAACAAGCTCCCTTTTGGCGGAGAAAACCTTACAGAACTTTTGCTTACACCGATTAATGACACTAAGCTAAATGTCGAGTCCTAATCGTAGCTAGAACCAATCTCACAACTTCGATCACTACACAACTTCTACACGACTTCACGACATCTTCACAACTTCACGACTAGTTCACAACTTATTCTATACTCCACCACTTATTTATACACCCCTACTTCTTCACAACTACGTGACTTCTCCACACTACTACTTCTTCCCACTACTTTTTACTCACTCATTGACTCACTACTAAGTAAGATCATCTTGATCTACTTATTACATATACATACATAACTCACAACTTCACATCAACACTAACTAGACTCTAATACATCTTTGGCTTAATGATAGGGAGGATTCTTCTCTTGCACTTTGAGTGGTGAATGGTTGGATCACTTGAAACAAAGACTTATAATCTTATGATCAAAAGATTTAGAAAGATGTTTTGACAGGATTGGGACTGAAAATTTTCATGCAAAAGGTGAGGAAAAATAGAAGAAATGATCCAGTATTTATAGGCAGCCGTTTCTAGCAAAAAGAGCGTGCCGACCCCCTTAAATGGTGGCCGGCCCCCTTAATTATTAAGGGAGCCGCCCATAATTAAGGGAGCCACCCAGACAGAAAACGGCTTTTTTTTGTCTTTTTCTGGGAAAGGTTTATCTAGTGAAATTTTAACTGTTTTTGGCTAAAAATTTGAATTCATATATTTATTATGAATTAAACATTTTCCTTTATTTACCAAAAGTGTTTTTCAAAAAATATATAAGATGTTTATAATATTTTATAAAATTTGTAGTGTTTAAATAAAATCTCTTTGATCATAAAATGTATTAGACATTTGTTTGTACATACCATATTGTTGAAGCATACTCGAGACGTTGAGATGTCGAGGCTTGTTGACGTATGAATATATAGATGAATTGTGATCACAAGTAACTTAAGCACTTTACGTTATATGTTGTAACTTACGTCTTTGTCATCATCAAAATATGAAGAGGATGTTTAGATTAAATATCATAATATTCATGCCAACAGATAACATCAAATCGTACCCTTAATTTAGATGCTAATTTCCCCCTATATTGCTCATCTTTTAAATTAATATGTTGGATATATACTCTTATTTGTTTATATTCAGTTTTCAGGGCAAAGATAAGCAAAGGAACAAAAAGACGCGGATTTGGAAGGATCTACACACAAATCATTGAAGTATGCGGATTCTGCACAGACTACGATGTAGATTCTCAATTTACCTATGCCGTAACTATCATTACTGAAGACTACGGCGTAGTTGCTCCATCTACCTACGTCGTAGATATTATTTCTAAAGACTACGTTGTAGCCAACACCACACTTACGGCGTAGTTGAACATCAAAGGGTTCTACTGAGTAACCTCTCTCCACCTACGGCGTAGATCCCAAAATCAAGTAGTAAGAGAAGTATCGAGGCCATAGAAGAAAGTACGGCATAGTTCCTAGCATAACTACGCCGTAGACATAACAGCTGAAGAAACTACGAGTGTAGCACAGATCTAGCTTTGGCGTAGATGCAATTATCGAAGACTACGACGTATCCAACCCTAGGTCTACGCTGTAGCTATGTCGGGCCTATAAATACCAACCCTAATTCCGAGTTTTCATATACACATTCCAACACACAGAAGTTAGGAGGAATTAAGGGAGCAGGAGGTCGAAGTTCCATCAGCATACTAGTCCACTCCAAGGGAGATTTCACACCACAACTATAAGTTTATTCATTCGATTTGTTTGTATTAATTCAATGTTTACATTTATTCTGTTAAACCTTTGTTTTTCTGCATTCATGAACATGAGTGGCTAAACACCTCTTGGTGTTAGCCTATTTATGAAATTGTTTTTTATGTGATTTAGTTTTCACACATCTTTATCAGTTATATTTGTATACTTGCTTAGCTAGTCTTGGGATACTCTTATTTTAAGGGTTTTGATATTGGGTGGTACTTCGAAGGGAGAGATAGATGTGACCGTGCCGCTCTCCATTAGAAGCTAGTGACTTGGTGATAGTAATATCACCATACACGTGCGAATTGAACATAGGATCACCTACCTAGTGGATTCACCTAAGAAGTTAGAGGGGAAGTGTAAGTGACAACATTTCCCACTAGGCTATTCTAAGTTAGTAGAGGTACTTAATGACTCAGCATAGTCTACCATTGACCTCCGTCAATCACAAAGGGTTAGTCCTTTGATATCGGAGTAGGAGTCTATGGGAAATAGGCTAGGCGAATTTAACAAGGAGCCTAGTGACTTTAACCCCCAGATAAGACGATAGGATGCATAATTAGAGAACTTGTCACATTCATAACAAGAGTAGTAATTAGGTTAACACTGCTTTTTCCTACTGATTTCCATATATCATTTCCTTTCATTATTGGTATCTTTTATTTATTTCAATCATTTCAATCATTATAAAACCTCTTTTTATTTAAGTGACATGAAAACTTAGATATCTTCCACCGCTTAGCTCTTGGGACGACCTCGGCTTTACCATCTAGCTATACCTCACACGACCGGGTACATTGCCCGATAGTGCATTAGGTAGACCTTAGGTAGAAGAGACTATTATAAATATAAAACCTAGTCGGTAAATCCTGTCTAGTTTTAGGTAGTATGGGTGAAATAGACATCGATGCTCTCACTCTCAAGTAATACCTAGCTCTTACCCATGATGAACAAAGGCCTGGTTTGGTTTGGCCAGCTATTGGAGCAGAGGTTCAATTTGAGATCATGAACCAGTTTATAAGGGAGCTACTGTAACACCCCCAAAATACCGCAGCGGAAGACTGTGTCATAGGGGTGCTACTTCATAATACAAAGTACAAGGTATAGAAAACGAACTCTAAATGAGACGTTTTGAAAAGTTACCATTCGATTAATAAATTCCGAGTTACAAACTTGAGATTCCAAAGTATGATACATAAATGTATACAAAGTTTTGAATGGTAAATGATAAAAGCGTAAGTCTTCAGAATATGCAGCTTGACTCTAAGTTCCACGCACTAGCTATCGCCTTACTAACCTGGGATAAACATGCTAAAGTGTCAACACAATGGTTGGTGAGTTCATAGAGTTTGTCTTAAAACAGTTGAAAAGCCTTAAAAGAATGTTCACACAGCAAAGGTATCGTGAATCCACTCAATTACAAGTCCCGCCATAAGAGACTTGTAACCTGTGTGTTCACAACCCACTGCTACAATATAGTATGATTAAGACATGTATAAGTTCATCAAAACAATTAAGCAATTAGTCGTGAGTCTACACTTCATCTCCGAAGACCTCACGTTTATGATGTATCCAACATTCGCAAATGTTAGGATGTATCAATAGCCTCAATGGTCATCCAACAACTTAATTTGGAGCCACCGGAAGTCTCAATGGTCATCCAGCAACTTAATCTGGAGCCACTGGCAGTAACACAATCAAGTATAACGCAGTTAAGTAGAACACAATCATGTATGTATGAAATCAAGTATAATGCAATCAAGTATAAGATAATCAAGTATAGAACAATCAAGTATAAATGTTTTGAGTATTTGTACAAGTAAGCAAGTAGTTGTGCATGTATCCCCTCCAAAGAGTTAAAACAAGTATGAAAAAAGTAGGGGCTATGACTCACCTTAAGCTTATGTAATGAGAAATGAAAGTGGTAGTCGAATCGCAAAAGTCTCTAAGAGCAGCCTATAATTGAACGTTGCGACTTAGGTTTGGAGTAACGTCTAAGAATACGAAGAATTTCCAATATATGTCTTGCATAAAGTTCATGATGTAGTACTTAGTATATAATGTAAGTCGTTGAATATAAGTCGTTTATGAAACATGTATAGGTTGTATATCTCTTACTACCGTTCGGGCCGACATAATTCAGAAGTCATGGAGTAAACGTTCGAGGAGCCAGGACACTTTAATTCGTAAATCCACAACTCATCTCGACGGCTTACTTAATGAACTCCTCACATGAGGCTCCCTACTATTGTAGTATTTGATAACATATATAAGTTTTGATCTTTAAAAGTTATATGGTCTTTAGCCGTGGCTTTGCCGTGACCTTGATCATTGTTACCATGGTCTTGAGACTCAACCTTGGCTTTAGCCATGGTTGTGGTCTTGGCTTTAGGTCATTAGACCTCTGGGTCTCATCAATTATAACAATTATATAGTTACTTTGGTCTAAAAATGGGCTGTTAAGAATTTGAAGAAAATTATCACTCAGAAAGCATTTTCAGGGCTCGAGCTTTTGTGTTCTTGAACGAAAACGTCGTTCCGGACAACTTTCGTGTTTTAACTTTTTAATGAATCGGACCAGAAGAGTGACTTTCAAATTGGCAGAATGCAAAACAGTAGGGTCTAGGCAGTTTCGGCGTTTTGGTGTCGCTAACTTCTTATGGCCATAACTTTTGACTCGTGTACTCGTTTTGGGTGATTCAAATTGCTATGTTTTCCTTGTTAAGTCCTCTTTAACAGTAAGTAAGTGTCAAATATCATAGTTGTACTATTTTGGTCATGGTTCTCCATAAAAATCACTAGTTTGCTTGTTTACTTGTCATAAGTTAACATATGTATACCAATACTTGTTTTATCCATTTTTAAACATCATGAACACAATAACAAGAACATATATAGCATGAAAGGAACACAAAGAGCATGAAAATGATAATTAAGCAAGAAAGTATGTTATAGGATTTGCTTACAACTTGAGGCTTTCTAAAAGAAAGGTAAGTAACTAGTAAGGTACGGACTTTGATTGACTTAAGCTTCACTCTTTGCAATCTATGATAAACCGAGGTCATTTGAAGATTATAACGACGCCTTCTTGAAAGTCCAAAGCTATTTGAAGATTATAACGACGCCTTTTTGGAGACTTTAAAGTTATAACTACTTTTCTTAGAAAATTTCCAAGATTGAAGATCAAACACTAGTTTTCTTTCAAAAACTAGTTAACTTTCTTACAAAATATAAGGAAAGTGCCTTAGGTTTTAGGACTTGAAGGTTATAAGAAGGTGTGGTGCAAGTTTTCTATGTGTTTTAGCTTGGTATTTATAGGGTAGAAAAAATAGTTAACCATATATTGGGTTAGAATTTAACCATGGTTAGTTTAAGACACTTGTAATGATCTAAAGAATCAATGGTCAAGATTTAACCACACATGGTGACTCCCCTCCCCCTAGGTCGGTTTCAATAAGATAAGGGTGACTAGATGAGTAGTCATGGTCTTTGGATGATAATATCCTAAGTATGTAGCTAGTTTCGACTCCGTAAATTGCTAACCGTAAGTTTTTAAGTCACGAAACGTAAAACCGGGTATCCTAAAAATATGAAACTTGAAAGTATGGTCAAACATGTCAATATTTTTTTTTTTTGGGTAAAGGGCATTCCACCCGGCAAAATACATTAACCAAAAAGCGTTGAAGTACAAAGGATGAGGGCGTACACCCCTCATCTCAGTCCCTTAGGACACTTACAAAGACACCTATCTAAGAATGACAAACCATTCTTAAAACAAACCTGCACAACATGTGCATCTAACCAAACGAACATGCTAAACAAAGCAACTACTATATGAACAAAAAACTACAACGACTATAAGATTACAAATAAAATTAAGTTCATGAATCATCACACGTCGTCGTAGAAGTCCATAACCTTCAATGATGCAGCATTGGATCATCAATATAGGATATAGGCAAAACCAATGCACTCACCAACCAATCAACAAGACCCCACCAACAACAAGCCAAAGCATACGCAATCTGAACCAAGCTTGAGGATTAAGAGGACTTGTACATGCAATAGGGTCCAAACCCTAACATCCATAAAAAAAAGAGCAGCTACGATCCCATGCATAAAATAGAACCATAATATGAAAATCGAACCACCCATAAACGATCCATAGAAAAGGATTCCTATTGATCGAGTCAAGGATTTTTGAATAAGATACCCTTGAAACTTAACCTACATGCCACGATCCCCTTCCAAGCAGCCAAACTCAATATCCCATAAAAAGGACACCTTGATAATCAAATCAGCAAGAACAGGGGAACCATGCAGCATCATTAGATCGAATGTGCAACCAACAAATAAGCTCGAACAGCAGCAAGAGCAAATGTAATCCAGCCACATCCAATCTATCCTTAGAATTTTTGAATAAGAACTCTAAAAAAAAACTTAACCTTCAAGATAAATCAGCAGCAACCAGCAGCACTTCCTTCTCTCTCTATACCCCACTTGAACCACGAATGACTTACAGCACCAAGAAAGATGCACCCAAATCCACAATACTTGCAGCACCAAATAATAGATGCACGCGTATAATCCAAAACCCTAGGACGGGTTACTTGCAACCATATAAATCACCAAACCCTTAGCGAGTATAGTGTTAGAATTAAAGACCAGCAGACCAAAGCACATAGAATAAAATGAAACCCTAATACAGGGAATCGAATGGAATGAAAACAATGTGCAGCAAAAAGGAATCGACCTTATATAGGAAAAAAATTGATTAAAAACCGACTCAAGTTGTGAAGGAATAATAAGGTTCGATTCAACCACTTGCAATCGAATAATATGTACCACCAACAATCGATCCAATATAATACCAAGAACCACCGACCCACGATCAGGAATTCAATGAATATATAAAGGGATTATACGGTAGGAAATAGAGAATAACATAACCATGCAGAAAACGACAACAAAACTTACAACCGACCCAAGATTAATATTAAATTCAAAAGAGCAGGATCGGAATGCAAATAATCACATGCAGCGATTCAAAGATATAAGGAATTAAGGACACCGACCCATGATCTAAAAGCAAATAATAAATTAAGAATCAAATAGAATAGGGAGGTGAGAATCGCTAGCAACTCTTGGCAAAAAACGAATCAAAAGGTACACCGACCCACGATAATTAATACAATAATCAATAACACCCAAAAGAGGAGAATCAAATAATTAAAGATTAAGAATCGAAGCCGGATAATCGTTTTGCTTCCAATTGCTTCTAACCACTTTGTATTACAGAAATAAGAGATAGAGAGGGAGATCAGAGGTGTGAGGAAGAATGAGAGGAGAGGGGGGTATTTATAGTCGCGTAGAGGCGGTTTGGGTAGAAATAGTTGCCTACGTGTCGTACAGTGTGGGGGCTGAGCAAGCATGGCTATGGGGTGATGTGGTGAGGCTAGAAGGTGACAAGGACAGGCTATGGTGGTAGCTAGGGGGCTGAGTAGGCCGGTTGTGGTGGTAAGAAGCCATGGAAGGCGGTTCGAGCCAAGGTGGTGACAAGGAGGTTATGCACCTCCTTGCTTGGGTGCTTGGAGGTGCTAGGGTGCTAGCTTGTTCATATTAAGGTGGTAGGGTGGTTGCTTGTTTATATTAAGGTGCTTAAGTAGTATAGTTTAGGTGTTTAAGTCAAGTTTTAATCTAGTTTTGTGTTATAAGTGTTTAGGGTTTTATCTATGTTTTAGTATCTTAATTAAAGTCCTAATGATGTTTAGTAACTATTAGTAGCTTATACTAAATGATGGTAGCTTATGGTAAAGTTTTAACCTGGTTTTGACCTAGTTTCAGGAAGTTATGACCTAATTAAGGTTTTGTGCTTATATGACTTGTACCTAAGTTTCTAGGGGTTGTACTATTTCCTAAGGGTTCCAATATATCCTAAAGTATCTATTCTAACTTATATCTAAGTCCTAAGCACTTTGCATGTAAGTTCTAATAGGCAGTTAGGGTTTTAAAACTAATTGTAAAGACGTAGGTGCATTTAGGGTTTTCTAGCAAGTATAGGGTAGTATAGTATTAGTTTTCTTAGTGAAAATATGTTTATTACCTTGACTTGACATACTGGGGTGTTTACATCAAGTAAACATAGTAGTGGTTGGCATAGGTGGATACGTGAGCTTGTCTGAGGGTTAGTTAGTTTATAATGATATATTAAAGCAAAAATTTAACTCGGGAAAATCCTATAGGCATTTCTAATCCTAGTGTGCTCTGATGAGGGCCTAAGTTAAGTTAGTAAGGCATTTCTAATCCTAGGTTGCTAGTGAGGGCCTAATCTAAGTTAGTAAGGTATTCTAACCTACGGGGAAGTTAGTGGTTTGTGACAATTCTCGAGAAAGAGAAATTGAATGGTAACAACTTTTTAGACTGGTACCGCAACTTGAGGATTGTCCTCAAGGCTGAACAAAAGTTTTACCATATGGAAGAAGCTTTACATGAAGCACCTCCTGCTAGTGCCACTGCTGCTGTTCGTAACGCCTATACTTGTAGGTGCAACGAACAACAAGAAGTGGCTTGTCTCATGCTGGCAAGCATGATTCCTGAGTTGCAAAAGAACTTAGAGAAATTTGTAGCATTTGACATGATGAGAGAATTAAAAACCATGTTCGAGCAGCAAGCAGAGCAAGAACTATTTGACACGGTCAAATCTTTTCATGCCTGTAAGCAGGAAGAAGGCCAATCAGTCAGTAGCTATGTCATGAAAATGAAAAGCTATCTCGACCAGATGGAGCGACTAGGTTATCCCATGTCTCAAATCCTTGGAGTGAGCATGATTCTTACCTCACTTTTGAAGGATTATAACCAATTTGTATAGAACTATAACATGCACAGCATTAGAAAAACCATTACCAAACTGCATAACATGCTTAAACTTGTAGAAAAAGGCATGCCCAAGAAGGCTCTAGTTGTCCTAGCTATCAACCAAGGTAGAATCCAGAAAAAGATCAAGGGGAAACCGCTAGCACCTGGCAAAGGACAAGGTAAGGGCAAGGGTAAGCTTGCTTACGCCCCCAAACCAAAAGTTCCCCCACCTGCTAAGAAGGAGCACCCAACAAAGGACACCGTCTGCCAACTCTGTAGAGTGGCTGGGTACTAGAGGCGAAACCGTGCCGCCTACCTAGAAGGGTTGAAAAAGATAAAGCTAGCGACACTAGCACATCAGGTATCTTCACTATAGAACTCTATACTTTTCTTAACAAATCTTGGGTATATGATATTACTCGATTAGGGTTGAGTTTTTACTAAATTGCAAGTAACCCGTTTAGGGTTTTGTTGAATACAAGTGCGTTTGGTTTGTGGAAGTTACGCTGCAAGTTATCTCATCTTAGGGATTGGTTTGTGATTGCATGTTCAATGCTGATGTACGTGATTATGTTAGTGGGTTATGAGAGCGATGTAAGTCAAGTTTTGGGTTCCTTGTTCAAAAACCCTTAATGCCGGTGCGTTGATGTGCTGCTGTTTATTTAGCAGGTATTTGTACGTGGGTTATGGGAGAGGGCTACGTGATGGTATCGGTATGTTAGGGTTTATGTAGCCCTATTTTCTGCTCGTGCATGCATTGTATGGTCCTTGCTGTTCAGAACTATGGTCTGGTTGACTTGGTGGTATGTTGTTAATATGGTACGTCTGATGCTAGGTGGTAATGTTTTGGTACGAGCTTTGGTTGTTCAATGGGTTGTTTGCTGTTCGTGTTTTCTAGTGGATTGATCTTTATATAAGTTCATTGTAACTTTTATGGTATCTGCTGCTGCTCGAATTGGTGATGTAAGTTAAGTTTAAGGGTCTTATTCAAAACCTTTTTATCATCGTTCATGGACATGGCATTGATTTATTTGATCATTTGATCAATGATGCTCTCTTTGATGTAAGTTAGGGTTGTCTAGCCCTATTTTCGTCTACAACTGATCAAGATACATTGTTTTTCATTCTTAGCTTGAGTTTCCTTTGAAACTTGTAGTAGATGCGGTATTGGATCGAGTTGTAGTGTTGGTTTGGTCCTGGTTGGATCAATGAAGATCGGTGTAGTTGGTGGATCTATTGTGTGGATTGGCAACTGTCTATTCTACCATGGTTTCGGCTGCATCGTTGATGGTCATGAACTTCTATGACGACATGGGAAGATTCAAGTTTTTACTTGATGTTTTTATTTTTAAATCTTATAGTCGTTGTAGTTTTATGTTCATGTATTTGTTATAAGAGTGGTTTCTCTTATAGGTGTTATAGGTAAGTTATAAGAATGGTTTGTCATTCTTATATTTGAGTCTGTAAGTGTCCTAAGGGACTGAGATGAGGGGTGTACGCCCTCATCCTTTGTACTTCAACGCTTTTGGTGTAATGTATTTTACCAGGGTGTGTTATCCCTTTTACCCAAAAAAGATATTGGTTGCGGTACTCACATTTGTAATAATGTGCAGGGGCTTAGGGGAAGTGATAAAGATTTATTTGATACTCATTTAAGCCTTAGATTGTAAATATATAGTCAAATATTACCTTAAATCGCTTCTTTTATACTTGGGACGAGAATTCTTGAAAATTGAGTATTTTGGACATTTTTTGAGTTAGAAGTGAAGAAAACAACAAAATCAAGAAACTATGCTGGAAATTGCACCTGACGATGTCACACCTTACAAGGTGACGCCGTCACTTGAAGATTCAAGAGGTGGAATTGTTTGTATATGACGCGCCAGAATACTTTTGGTTAATTAACACGTGACGGCGTCGCGTGTTATTTGGAGTAGGCCGTCACGTATAATGACAACAAGAGATGGCCCAGTGAATTTAAAGAGTGACGACGCCAAGCAGCTTAATTGGGCATCAAGAAACCCTAATTACGGAAAGATGACGGTGTTAGGACTCAAAACCTGACGCCGTCACCTGTGTATCTTTATATATACTTTTAAAGTTTTTTGATTAAAAGAGGTGGAACTTGTGGAACTTTGTAGGGAACTTTTTTTTTTTGGGTAAAAGGGTTCCACCCTGGCAAAATATTACTCAAAAAAAATGTTGAAGTACAATGGATGAGAGTGAATCTCTCATCGGAGTCCCTAAGGACACTACCACTACCACTATATAAGAATGACATGCCATTCTTATAACAAACAGATCTAAATACAACTAACCATGACTAGCAATAAAATTACAATACATTACAACTCAAATAAACATTAAAGTCTTCTTTGAGTCTTCTTAGTCATCCTAGCAATCCAGATCTTAAACATGCGAACTTCCAGCTTCAACCAATTGCATCTTCTATTAGTATTATGCTAAAAGCATAATCTAATAACCTAATACGAGTGACTTCCATAGCAAATCGACGTTGAAGCATAAACATGGTCTAAGCGACCCAACCTCACAGCATCAAATTCCCAATGCATCTTCTATTAGTATTATACAAGAAGCATAATCTAATAACCTAATAAGAGTGAAATCCGTAGCAAGTTGAATTTGAGACTTAACTTCCAACGCTATTCGAACAGCAACAGATTCACAAAAATGTAATAAGGCTAGATTGATGAAATCTACCCATTCTTCATGAACGAACAGCAAAAATCTTACTTCAGCCATCAATCCGCGAATAGAAACAAGCATGTCTCAAATTAATGATATCACAATCCAAACCCTTGATTAATTGAAGCAAAAATAATCACTATAGCTAATATTCTAACCCCAATACGATTAGAATCCACCATAGGTAAGCACAAGGGTTTTAAAACCCTAACATAACATCAATTCCAGCAACGAACAGTTTAGATACATATGTAAAATAATGTGCGAAACCGATCAATGAGGAAACAACTTGAATGAACATCTCTCTTAAAACCCACAGCCAAAAAGAAATACAACCAGAACCACGAATCAAAACAATCCCTAAAAAATCATCCAATCAACAAAGTAACGTATACGAGCAATAAATAAACAACGTTGCACCAACCCTGATATACGTATAACACCAGCAAGCAGATTGTAAAAGATAATCCCAAGTAATACTATACGATCGAACCTAGAAATAAAACCGACCCACGATTAATATTTAAATAAAATAGGACAGAATCGGTTTGCAAAGTAAATCACATGCAACCAATCAAAACGTTATAAGGAATAAACAATGAAGTATGAACGTTTATGATAATAACAATAAAAAAAAGATAGATGTAACTTCAACGATTTGAATAATATAGATAATAAGAGACACCGACCCACGATTATTGAAGCAACCAATTAAATGTAACCGACCCACTGTGTGATGAAGATTAAACAAATAAAAGGATTAAATATCGTATGTGATTGAATCGTATAGGTGATGTAATCGCTGATTTACTCTTAGTAGCCACCAAAAAAACGAATCTTAGAAAAGTTACACCGACCCACGATTACTAGATCCAATAAATTAAAGGATAAAGAATCGAAGAGGTGCAAATCGTTATGAGCAGGATTCGTTTTTTGGTCGCCAAAATTCGCAAAAGGAGAGAACTAGAATTAGGGTTTTTACACTTTGTAGGGAACTTTGTGAGTCCAAATTTTACAGCACTTTTAGGGTTTCAAACCCTATTGTCTTCCATGTTCAATTAAAAGATAAGTTCTCCTTTAATCATTCAACATGCTAGCTTAGATCTCTTAGTGTTTGCTTAGATCTAATGAAACATACTTGTTAATTATTGATTGTTGATTTGTTATTGATTGTTTGGTTGATTGACTCACGTTAGGCTTAAGAAAACTGGCTAATCTCTTATACGGTAACATGCTTGAATGTCTTAAGAAACGTAATCGGATGTGTACTACGGTTTTATTGATTGTATTTAATACATGAGTAGATGTTGATGATTCTATGATAGGACACTAAACGTGTCATCATAAGAAGAAATAGATACTCATAGAGTTAAGGAAGGACGTACACGCCCCCACGACCGGTATTAAGGAATAGAATCCTTTAACTAAACAATTGTAACAAACCAATAAATCAATAAGAGATAACTAGGGAGTAGTGAAATCTAAGTAAACACACTTGTCTCTCATAAGAAGTCCACCGCATTTACTTTTCTTGTTATTTATTTTATTATATTTTGTTTAATTAGTAATTTTGGGTTAGTTGACTAGCAACTAATTTTGCCCACTCTTCCAATACTCGAGATTTTACTGCTTTCCATAAAACATAAAAATATAAAAAGAATCATCCCTCACCTATAGACCTAGTAAACCTACATCTCAATCGTAACGACACTATTCCCCTAGAGAACGACCAATCCTCCTGACTTACCATATACTACACTACAGTGGTCAGGTACACTGCCTGGTGGATTGCAAAATCTCTCAAGATCCCTTGAGAGGTAAAACCTTTTACAAGGTTGCAAAAAATGCATCAAGTTTTTGGCGTCGCTGCCCGGGGAATAGTTATTGTTTATGTTGATTTTTATTTTGATTAGGTCTACTCGTTAGATTCATATCTAGTGAGATTTTTTTTTCATAGGATTTCTTTAGTCTATATTTCTCTTCGTGTCTTTGTTAGTAATCATTATCATCCGTCATTATAGAAGGTAATAATATCCTAGAACCTGTCATTCAACCAAACCACCAAAACCACCAAAACCCACCCAAACCACCTAGAGCCCGCACCTTAGGAGACTACTCCTGACCAAGCCACCAAGGCTATCGAAACACCATTGAGCTCAAGCAAGGAGCCAATGTGTCTCCCTTGTGATCCGACACCATTCAGTTGAGGCAAAGCGGATGTGCATTCCATGGACTTCGTTCCGAAGATCCAAGCCAACATCTCAAGGATTTCCTTAAAATTGTTGATTCCATAGACCTTGATGTTTCTACTCGAGAGACGATATGATTGCGTCTCTTCCAATTCTCTCTACGTGACCAAGCTAGTCAATGGCATGAGCGTTTATGTAACACCCCCATTTTTCACTGATCGCAGCGGATTAAGTGTTTGGGGTATTACCTCATGGATCATATATACTGTAAGAGGGAATGACTCAAAAAGGGACATTTTATAAAAATGAGTTATCATTCATTAAAATTATCAGAGTTTTATAAGATGAGGCCCCGTGAATCTAAGTGTGAAATGTTATGTTTGAATGATAACCAAATAGAAAGTCTTTCAAGTCTCGTGCCGCTCCATGCCATAAATTCCACAGAACTCCGTTACCTAGGATACATGCTTAAAGAGTCAGTACTAGGTGTTGAGTGAGAGTCATAGGTTTAGGGGTTAGTGAATACAAGTTCCTCAGGGTTCAGTTGTTACACCCTTCAAGGAAAATGTAGTGTGTGTATGTGTGTGTGATAATTGCAATGCATGTACAATTATCAAGAGTTAGTCAGTTGGTCTGTTGCACTAAGCTCATGAACCACACGTTAACAATCCGGGTCATGGGGGCTGCAAACCTAACCATGAGGGGATGGGAAGGATAACTTGCCAAAGTTAATCCTTCAGTCAGGGTTCAAATATAATACCTATTGGTACCCTCTAGTAAGAGGTAGTACCAACGGGAGATGTCAAACTCCAATAGATCTATCAATTATATTCGCGTTCACTTGTGTAAAATATCACAAGTTATTAGATTCATGAATTTTGTTGTGTAAGGGTGGCAGCTAGTTTACTCGTGCAACAACCAAAGAAACAGACTTGTATTTGATTTAAAGCAAGTAGCATGTATCCCCCTCACAGGGTTTATAAAGCATTTAAAAAGTGAGGCTATGAAAACTCACCTGGGCTTAGGGAAATCTAATTGATGTGAAAAGTGACTCGGAGACTAGGCTACCTACTCACGTATCCTGGTGGTATTGTTGGTGTGGATGTATGTCAAGCTTTAGTTATCTTGTTTAAGTTTATTAAGTAATCATTGTTAGGGTTGTTAATGTTTTAGATATAACATGACACCGTTCGGGCCATCACAATCCAGAAGTATAAGACTTCTCACATGAAGCTCCCTACTATTGTATTATGTTATCAACATAATACCATTCGAGCCATCATAATTCAGAAGTTAATACTCCTGACGTGAAGCTCCCTAATATTGAGTTATGTTGTTATTAAATTTATTTATAACATAACACCGTTCGGGCCATCATAATCCAGAAGTACATGCAATAATCGTTTGAGGAGCCAGGGCACTTTAATTCGTAAACCCATCAAACTCGTCAAAACGAAATATCCACATGGTACTCCTCACATGAAGCTCCATAGTATTGTGTTATGCTTCTAACTAAAATTAGGTTTTTTTTTTCTTTTTTTTATATTTATAAAAATACTTTCACTTTATACCCTTATAGTTTATATATTTACAAAATCTACCCTAGACTTATATACTTATATTATTAACTATCTAAACTTAGCAATATTAGTCCATATACTTATATATTTTAGGAAAATAACAAAAATGACCCTTGGACTTATAAGTTTTCAAAAATTACTATTTATACCCTATTATTTATAACTTTTGCAAATCTAGTCCTTATTAGTTTATAACTATTTTACTTTTTATCCTAAGGTTGTATAACTTTGCAAAAAGGGTCCTTATACTTATAAATTCTAAGAAATGTCAAAAATAGTCCCTAGACTTAGTATTATTAGAAAGTTACCATATATACCCCAATGCATGGAAAACTTTGCAAAACTAGTCCTAATTCCATGCAAACTATATTTTTATGAAACAAAAAGGTTTCCTAGATTATGTTTAACTAATATTAGCTTAATTAAGTTACTTAAACTAGCTTATAGCTTATGATAAGGTATTATAACATATAATTAGTATTTAGTGCATAATTAGGGTTTTAAAAAGAAAACTAGCAAATGAAAATAATCAAGGCCCAAGCAAGGGTTCCTAGGTGATCTAAGGCATCTAATGTCTATCCTAAGACTTTAATAAAGCTAATAGAAGCAAGGTTAAAAGCTTACGTGACCAGAAGTGGGGGAACGAGGGTTTTAGGGTTTCCTAGGGCAAAAACTATTTTGACAAGGCCTCAAGGCTTATCGTACTTGACTTCTTTGGCTACCAGGGTCCTAATACTACTAATAACTACAGAATGTAAGAGGTGAAGAGAAGTGGAGAGGTGTGGTTTGGAATGAGGGGTGTACGAGGTTATTTATAGGCTTTGGGATTTATGTGTCAAAATGGGTAGTGAGGTGTCGAGGAGGGGGGGGGGGGGGCTGTGTAAGCTCTGAGAGGGGATGATGTGGTGGGTCTAAGGAGGTGACTAAGGGTGGCTAGGAGTAGGTAAGGGCTATGTAGGACGGTAGTGGTGGTGGTGAGGCCGCGGGGTTAAGGTGGTTACAAGGAGGTGATGCACCTCCTTTCTAGGGTGCTTGAGAGGTGCTAGGGTGTGTGCTACACATGACTAAGGTGCTTGCCTAGGTGCTTGAGGTGATTTGTTTAGGTTTTAACTAGTTTAGGTTTTGTTTAGTCCTAATCTTCCTTAGTGAGGGATTAGGGTCTAGCTTAGGGTTTAGTACCAAGATTAGGGTCCTATGAGTGTTTAGTGACTAATACTAAGTCTTAAGAAGCTTATACTAAGTGGTGGTAGCTTGTGGTGAAGTTTTGGGATAGTTTAGACCTAATTCTAGGAAGTTATGACCTAGTTATGGTTTTGTGCTTAAGAGACTTATACATAAGCTCTAAGGGGTTGTACTAGGGTCTAAGGGTGCTAATATATCCTATTGATCTTAGGGTAACTTATACTTAAGCCTTGAACACTTTCAAACTGGTTTAGATAAGCAATTAGGGTTTTGTAAACACATAGGCCTGATTAGGGCTTAATTAAACGATTTTCTCTCTCAACTAGGGGCGATTTCAGCCCCCACCCCCACCCTATCAAATCCGGCCATAATTCTTCCTATTCGATTGGTTTTTTCTTTAATCTCTTGTGGGATTACTGAATTAATTACAAAGATTCTGGTTTGTTAGGGTGGTGGGTGGGTTTTCTATCTGTTTTTATCTATTAAATCGTCCTTATTCTTATGATCGAAACCCTAATATTCCGACTTTTGTTTAATCGTTGATTGGTTAGGGTTATCTTTGTTGGGTTGCCTGATTGCATTGGGATTCGATTGCTAAGGTCGGTTTGGTATTCTCTATTTATTTAGGGATGTATTCAAATCGATTCTTTATTCTTTAACTTTTGCGATTAGGGTTTTTTTTGTTTCTGGTGGATCGTATGGATTTATGGGTTTATTTTTTACGATCTTCTTGATGGTGAGCGTAGCATGTTCATGCTTCTGAATCTATTCGGTTTTCATTAATCGATTATATTTAACATGGTGCGTTTGTATTGGTTTGATGTTCTTCATGATTAACGAAACCCTTTTAGGGTTTTGTATATTCTAATTTGTTTGTGACTATGGATCTGGTTGTTTCCTTGGAAGTCAATCTGTTTACGGATTGTGTGGTATTCATTGTGTTATCATGTTGGTGCTGCCATGAACGTGGGTTAGAGAGAGATGGAAGTTAAGTTTTAGGGTAACTTATTCAAAAACCGTAGGTTTGATCGATAAGATAGTTCTGCATCTCTATTGATCGTTCAGGGGTGGATCGATCTAGACACATGGAGGGTATATTTTGAGATGGATCGATGCTACTTTGTTCCTTAGAAGTTAGGGTTCTTATTAATGAATTCTATGATTAGTTTGACATGATCCTGCTGCAACCGTTTTTGTTTACCTTCTGATTGGATCGTTGTTGATGTGGTTATGCTGGAAGTTAGGGTTTGTGACACTTGAACAGCCCCAAGAAGAGTTTGCTACTGGGTTATTGCTTTGGGACGTTGCTATTATGTTATTATCTGCTGTTCATGTGGGTAATGGATTGATGAGGTTGGGTGTTATAAACCCTATGTTGATTATGATCATGCTACTCTTGTTAGCTTCTGTGTGAAGCATGACGGATGTGGTATGGTGATTGGTAGTGGGTGCTATGTGCTTATGGTAGGGCACTATTCGGTTTTCCCTTTGGTGTCTGATTGCTACATGGTTCGGCATTAGTAGCGCCCTAGGTGTTATGATAATGGAAGTTAAGTTTGTGGGGACTCTTGTTCAAAACCCCATTCATATGATGCCATGCATTTTGGTGGTTGGTGCATGGTTTTTTCCTACTCTTTGTGACCTGAATTTTCATATGACGATCCATGAGTGAGGAATGTACTATGTTTGGTGGGTACCTTTCGTTCCCTTGTATCCGGGCTGCATTCTTATTTAAAGGGTTGATTGGTACTCCATGTGGAAGTTAAGTTTGAAGGGTCTTATTCAAAACCCTTTGTATCATCAGATTATAAAGTTGAAGATCGCTTGGATGTGTATTCGTGGGTTCTTCATGGAAGTTAAGATGGACTGCCAAAGTGGTTTAGAAGGCTCAAGTGTTGTTCTTGAGTAGTATTGTCAAGTTTTATGTACTTATGTCATTATTGGTAGGTTCATTTTATTGTAAGTTATAGGAATGGTGTGTCATTCTTATATTCGAGTCTGTAAGTGTCCTATGGGACTGAGGTGAGGGATATCACCCTCATCCTATGTACCTCAACGTTTTTTGGTGTAATGAATTTTACCGGGGTGAATAAACCCTTTTACCCAAAAAAAAGATCAGGGTTTATTATTATATTATGATATTTTTAGGGTGTTAGATTGGTAGATTAATTATTATGGAGTTGTTGTGATCTTATGCTTGACATACTAGAAGTTTATAGGATGTGTGGGTAGAGATATTTGGCTTATATGGATACGTGAGGAAGTCTAGAGAGTCATGCAGGTAATGAATGCACATAAAAAGCAAAATTTACCAGTGAAATACCTGACATAGGTATTTGTAGTGGAAATGATAGTGATTAGTTTTTGTGGGTTGTTATAGTTTACCCACGATATCCATCACATCTTGGGATGATCTCACCTTTCATTTCCTTGCTCAATTATTCCCACCGGGAAGAACTACCAAGTTAAGGAATGACATCTTGATGTTCCAAAAACAATAAGGTGAAACTCTTTATGAAGCATGGATTCATTTCAAGGACTTACTCCAAAAAGTCCCTCATCATGGCTTCGATATTTAGCTCCAAGTCTAAATCTTTTATGATCATGTCAATCTCTCCACAAGGCAAACCATTGACCAAGCGGCCGGTGGTAAGCTACGTGATAAGAATGTGGAGGAATCATGGTGAATCATAGAAGATCTTGCTCTCTATGATAACGAATGCTGGAATGACCCCCGTGATTTAAGCAAAACGGTCAAGGCAATATCTTTGCCTACGAACAATTCAAGCATTCCCGACCATAGGATCATGGAACTTGAGGACTGATAATGTGGAAAACTAGAAGGGGGGGGGGGGGTTGAATAGCTTTCCCTCTTTTTGGTTTTATAAAAACTTGGTTTCGAAATGTTAATTTGAATTTATTCAATTGTTTGTTTGGAAAACTTTCAATTAGAGTTTATTATGAAAACAACATATAATATGATCAATTATATATGTGTGCTTTGGGATTAGTTATCAAAAACTTAGTTTTATGAATGGAGCTTTTGTTGATCTTTATGTGAATACGTTTTCTTTTAAAATCTTAAAGTGTTTTGTATCAAATTATCGATTAAGTTAAACTCTACATGAGAAGTGTGAATAATACATCTAAGTCCATTAGACCATATCATATAATATATATCCTATCACAATATTAACTTCTATGCACACCACAATCAACATCACAACAATATAAGCAACAACTAAGACATATAGGAAAGGATAGATGTAAAGCGATAAATGCAAGAATAAATGAAATGAGATAAGAGAAAGGAAATGCAAACTGGACACGATGATTATAGTGGTTCGGCTACAAGGACACCTTCCTTGCCCTACTTCACTCCCTGAGTCACCTAGTCGAGAGTTTTCTTCATTACTCAACAAGCTCCCTTTTGGCAGAGAAAACCTTAAACAACTTTTGCTTACACCAATTAATGACACTAAGCTAAATGTCGAGTCCTATTTGTAGCTAGAACCAATCTCACAACTTCGATCACTACACAACTTCTACACGACTTCACAACATCTTTATGACTTCACGACTACTTCACAACTTCTTCTACACTCCACTACTTATTCACCCACCTACTTCTTCACTACTACATGACTTCTCCACACTACTACTTCTTCCCACTACTTCTTACTCACTCATTGACTCATTACTAAGTAAGATCATCTTGATCTACTTATTACATATACATACATAACTCACAACTTCACATCAACACTAACTAGACTCTAATACATCTTTGGCTTAATGATAGGAAGGATTCTTCTCTTACACTTTGAGTGGTGAATGATTGGATCACTTGAAACAAAGATTTATAATCTTATGATCAAAGGATTAGAAAGATGTTTTGAAAGGATTGGGACTGAAACTTTTTGTGCAAAAGGTGAGGAAAAATTGCAGAAATGATCAAGTATTTATAGGCAGCCGTTTCTGGCAAAAGGAGCGTACCGGCCCCCCTTAAATGGTGGTCGGCCCCCTTAATTATTAAGGTGGACGCCCATAATTAAGGGGGTTACCCAGACAGAAAATTGTTTTTTTTGTCTTTTTCTGGGGAAGGTTTATCTAGTGAAATTTTCAATATTTTTAGCTAAAAATTTGAATTCATATATTTATTATGAATTAAACATTTTCCTTTATTTACCAAAAGTGTTTTTCAAAAAATATATAAGATGTTTATAACATTTTATAAAATTTGTAGTGTCTAAATAAAATCCCTTTGATCATAAAATGTATTAGACATTTGTTTGTACATACCTTAAGTGATTTTTCAAGCATACTCGAGACGTTGAGATGTCGAGGCTTGTTGACGTA